>OVBL01000985.1:0-238769 GCA_900406555.1 Pseudoturritis turrita | reverse complement strand
GAATCTCGCAATTCGTCGGATGAAGACATGATAGGCTTGAACGACAAATCAGTGAAGATAGACTGGAAAATTCGAAGAAACCACTGTGGGATGATGAAGATATATCGGAAAATATGAAGCGACGGCGGCGAGCCAAAACGAAGAATTCAAAATAAATAAGAGAGAGAAGAGGGAGGAGAGAGCTACCTTGAAAAAAAATTGAGGATGCGAAGTGTGTTGGGGTCAGATTCCACCTCTTGAGAATCAACTGTTAAAAACGACTAAGTATAGAAAAATGCTAGCAGCTGTACCCCGAACCGTGAAGTGAAAGAGTTGGATCGGTTTTCCCCTAAGTGAAGGAGTTGGATCGGGTTTCCCCGAACCGTGAAGAGAAGTGTTGGATCGGGTTTCCCCGAACCGTGAAGGAAGGAGTTGGATCGGGTCTCCCCTAACCATGGCAGGGGAAGGTTGCGCGAGAACCCCGAACCATGGGCAATTGGTTCGGGTACTGTGATCTCAATTGAAGACAAGACGGGCCAGGTTCAAAGACAACCGTCGACACCTGAGCCGTGAACCATGGTGTCGCCCGAGCCGTGAACCATGGTGTCGTCCGAGCCGTGAACCATGGTGTCACCCGAGCCGTGAACCATGGTGCCACCCGAACCATGGTTCAACGATAAGAGATTTGGGCCGAGGCGACGAGCCCACAAATTTAAGCCCACAGAAGATATGACAAGGTTAAAGCCCATGAATGAAAGTCTGTGGTGGTAGCCCACTTTGCTAAAAGGAAATCCCTAGAAATTAGGAAATCTTCCTTATTTCTTAGGAATAGGTTTGGCCGACTCTGGCTTGTATATATACTCTTGAACACCCTCAGAAAAGGGGATCCGCAATTTTACCTAGCAAAACTCTGTACTTTTGCTCTCATACAAAAAGCTTTCTAAGCAGCTTAATAAAATACCAACTTTGGATCTCTGTTCGTGTTTTTTGGTGGGTTTTACTCAGAAATTTCATCCCTCTTAACAAACCCTCGACATATTCTATTGGTGTGGATTTACACTCCCACAATTTGGCGCTAGAAGGAGGGGGTGTTGAAATTTTCTTACTCAAGAGACCCACCACCGAGCCGATCCAAAAACGATGGAGACGATAGCATCAGGAAAACACCGGCGTTGAGGATGAGACGAACCAGCCTAAGGACGCTGGAGAGACTTAAGCAACACTCATGGAGATGAAGATCATGCTGGAAACGCTGCTTAAGAAGGCGGAGGAGCAAGACAAACTCAACAACACGATGACGGGCGAGCTGAAGGCTTTGGCGATGGCGAGTCGAACCCCCATCAGGTTTGGATCCAACAAGGCGATTCGGGAGGTGCCTCAACCCGACGGCCCTGGACTTCACACCTCCGCTCAACCCACCAAGGACCCGGGGAAGATTGCCACCACTCCATCAAAGCTCCGCAAACCTAGCTTCAGGAGTCCAAGGAGCAGGCGACACACGAATCGAAGGGGACCCTGCACCAATCATCGATCTGGATGAGGAGAACCGAATGGAGCAAAACATGGAGAGCCGTGACGATCCAGAACCCCTAGCGACTGGCCAGACCCAAACCGAAAGATGCGAGGCCATCCCCGAAGGAGGTCAAGAGCTGACCGAGGAGGAGGAGAACATACTTTGGGCTGAGCAAGCAAGGACCAACGAAGAACGCAGAGCAGGAGTCCGAGCCCAGAAAGAAGAGATGGCTACGATGAAAGCAGATATGGATCGAGCAGCTGCTGACATAAAAGCTGTCCGATCCATGAAGCACAAAGCAACTAGCAAGGTGCCAGAGATAGATCGTGTACTGGAGGAAGCACAGAACACCCCATTCACAGCACGGATTACTAGCACAAGAGTCCCAGACCCCGAAAAGATGAAAGTCCCGATCTACGAAGGAAAGACCGACCCAAAAGAGCATCTAACAGCTTTCGCTATAGCCATGGGACGCTCTAACTTCAAAGAACACGAAAGAGATGTCAGACAGTGCCTTCTCTTCGTGGAGCATCTCAAAGGACTAGCGCTGCAGTGGTTTTCCAGGCTCGAACGAAACTCCATCGATAGCTATAACCAACTATCTGCGGCGTTCTTAAAGCATTACTCCATATTCATGGATCCTGGGACATCGGACGCCGATCTGTGGACCCTGGCTCGGGGGCAGAGTGAAACACTCCGAAGCTTCATCGGGAGATTCAAAGCCGTCATGTCCAAAGTGGAAGGCCTGAGCGATAAAGCAGCCATGTTGGCCCTGAAACGAGCGCTCTGGTTCAACTCCGATTTTCGCAAGGAAATTGCGCTCAACGCCCCCACAACCATACAGGACGCTATGCATCGAGCCGAAGACTTCATCACCGAAGAAGAAGAGATGAAAATACTAACTGAGAAGTACGGGAAGGCCAAAACAACGAACCATTCCCCCCAAGTTTTAGCCCCTTCCAACGCTAGGAAGAACAACCAAGGCTCCGGCTATATCCAGCACGAGGGAGGCTTTCGAGGAGCTCACAACTACCAAATTGATGCTCCTGGATTCGGTCGAGGAAGGGGCCGAGGCCGTGGAAGAAGCTCATGGAGCACATGGACCAAAAGTGACAGTTCCTATGACGAGACGGCTTACTGCGAACACCACCACATCTACGGACATTCTATCGTGAACTGCCGAATTCTAGGCTTGAAGCTTGCTAAAAAATTAGCAGCCGGCGAGCTTGGAGGAAACATCAGCCTAAAGGATTTCGAGATGGACGCAAACACATACAAACCCGACCTGACAAAAGAAGATGACACCAAGCGCGATATAAGGGATGACGAAGTGCCCCCCTCTGGATCAAGAAAAAGGATAAGCATGATAATGGGAGGATCCCACTATTGCTCAGATACCGTCTCGTCAATCAAAGCATTCCAGCGAAGGGCAGACATCAGCATCAACTGGTCTAAACCATCTAAGTTTCCAAACGACGTGATATCATTTGAGGAAAGAGAAACGATCGGAATCGACAGACCGCATGATGACCCTCTCGTGATCGAGTTAATCATCAATAACTGCAACGTAGCACGCGTATTGGTGGACACTGGGAGCACCATGGACGTAATCTTCCTCGAGACTCTCAGAAGAATGAATGTGGACCTGTCCGAAGTGATATCTACTCCCAAACCCTTGACAGGATTCTCTGGAAAAACCACCATGACTACCGGGACAATCAAACTGCCTGTCCAAGCTGGCGAGGTGACGAAGATTGTCAAATTCTCCGTAGCTGACCACCCGGCCATATACAACGTCATCGTGGGGACCCCCTGGTTAAATTCAATGCGCGCAGCCATTTCAACCTACCATCTCTGCCTCAAGTTCCCTACACCAAATGGCGTGAAAAAAAGAGTCTCTTGTCTGCTTTCTCGCCGCACACAAGCTCAGAAACCCGGTGACTGATCCGACGGCAAGTTCAAAGCGCAAGAAGATAAAGACCGACAGATAACCGGTGAAAGAGCTTTCGAAGCTGTTATAGCAGTTACAGATCGCTGTGCATCGCGAAGAAGAAGTGTCTAAACCAACTTGCGACCCCGTCGTATCAGTTTGCATCGACAACAAAAATCCAGAGCGATGCGTAGAAATTGGAGCAATGTTAGATGAAAGGATCAAAGAAGAACTCATTGCATTCTTGAAGAGAAATATCAACACTTTCACATGGGAAGCAGAAGATATGCCTGGCATCGATATCAGCATAACAAGCCATGAGCTGAACGTTGACCCAACATTCAAACCAGTAAAGCATAAAAGGAGAAAGCTTGGGCCAGACAGAGCCAAAGCAGTCAACGACGAAATAGAAAGACTCCTGCGCGTTGGCTCAATAACTGAGGTAAAATACCCGGATTGGCTGGCCAACCCAGTCGTGGTCAAGAAGAAGAATGGAAAATGGCGCGTATGCGTGGACTTCACTGACTTGAATAAAGTTTGTCCAAAAGACAGCTTCCCCCTTCCGCATATCGATCGCCTAGTTGAAGCAACGGCCGGGAATGCACTACTATCTTTCATGGATGCCTTCTCAGGTTACAACCAGATCTTGATGAACCCGACGATCGCGAGAAGACCGCTTTCATAACAGATCGTGGAATTTATTGCTACAAGGTAATGCCATTCGGCTTGAAAAATGCCGGAGCAACGTACCAGCGTCTGGTAAACAAGATGTTCACTGATCAACTCGGAAAAACAATGGAGGTTTACATAGATGACATGCTGGTGAAATTGCTAAAAGAACAGTATCACGTCACTCATCTCAAGGAATGCTTCTCGCAGCTGAATCTTCACAACATGAAGTTAAACCCGACCAAGTGCAGATTCGCAGTCACCTCCGGGGAATTCTTTGGTTACCTAGTAACTCACCGCGACATTGAGGCCAATCCTAAGCAAATCGATGCACTCATTAATATGACTTCACCAAAGACAAAAAGGGAAGTGCAACGACTTACCGGGAGGGTAGCTGCACTTAACCGATTCATCTCACGATCCAATGACAAATGCTTACCTTTCTACGATACCTTACGAGGGAACAAGAAGTTCGAGTGGACGCCAAAGTGCGAGGAAGCTTTTCAGCAACTAAAGAGCTACCTGGCTACCCCTCCGGTTCTCACAAAACCATAAGCAGGAGAACCACTTTTTCTATACACCGCAGTTTCCACCACAGCGGTTAGCGGCGTGTTGATTCGAGATGAGCGTGGGGAGCAGAAGCCAATTTTTTACGTCAGCAAAACCCTTACAGACGCTGAAACAAGGTACTCGCAGATGGAGAAATTGGCATTATCCATAGTTATGTCTGCAAGAAAGCTAAGGCTATACCTCCAGTCGCACTCAATCGTCGTCCTAAGCACCTTCCCGATAAGGTCTGTTCTGCATAGTCCAAGTCAGTCAGGGAGGCTAGCAAACTGGGCGATCGAACTAAGCGAGTATGACATTGAGTATCGCGGACGAACGTGTGCCAAATCCCAAGTCCTGGCTGATTTTCTTATCGAACTCCCCGAATAAGGCATTGACGACGAAATACAAGGCCAGCTCTGGAAACTCCACGTTGATGGCTCATCTTCCAAAAACAGTTCGGGAGTCGGGATACGGCTAACTTCTCCAACTGGCGAACTACTGGAACAGTCTTTCCACCTTGGCTTTCATGCATCCAACAACGAAGCAGAGTACGAAGCCCTGATTGCCGGGATGAAACTTGCTTACGGCCTAAAGATCGAACAACTCCATGCATTTTGCGATTCCCAACTAGTCGCAAATCAGTTCAGCGGTGAGAATGCAGCAAAGGATGATCGAATGGAGGCTTACTTGAAGATCGTCAAAGAGTTGGCTGCACAGTTCAAACAATTCATCCTAACACGCATTCTGCGAGGGGAGAACACCCCAGCCGACGCACTTGCAGCCCTTGCATCAACTTCCGATCCAGATCTAAAGAGAGTAATCCCGGTAGAATTCATCCAGCACCGGAGCATCAGTTATGGCGATTCAGTGAATGCCATAACTAGTTCACAAGCGGCTAGACAAGTAACAGATGTCACAACCGGGCAAGAGGTGATGGATGAAATGCAGAAAGAATTGGCCGACCAATCACCCGCAGAGCCAGATATTGCCCCAATGGAAGAAGACAATCTCGAAGAGTCACCAACCATGAAAAGCAGCAACGACCCTGTCGTCGAACCCAACGAAGAAGCAAACGAGGTCAACAACGATGCAGAATATGGCTGCGACAAGGAATGGCTCGGCGCAATCAGAGGATACATATACGACGGCATTCTACCAACCAAAAAATGGGCAGCTCGCAAGCTTCGAGCCTAGGCAGCACGTTACGTGTTACTCGATGGAAATGTCTTCAAGTGGAGATTCTCAGGACGTTGTTAAACTGCATGGAAGGAAAGGATGCCAGGAAGATTATGGAGAAAATTCACAAGGGTTCATGTGGAAATCACTCTGGAGGGAGAGCACTAGCCATAAAAGTCAAACGTCACGACTACTATTGGCCAACAATGATCAAAGATTGCAAGGTCTTTTCAGCCAAATGGGAAAAATGCCAACGCCATGCGCCGATGATTCACCAACCAACAGAAGTACTTTTATCAATTTCGTCGCCGTATCCATTCATGTGATGGTCTATGGACATCGTCGGGCCACTGCATCTATCAAAACAGAAACGTTTCCTTCTGGTTTTGACAGACTATTTCTCAAAATGGGTTGAAGCCGACTCCTATCCTAACATTAAGGATGCGCAAGTGGAGGCCTTTGTCTGGAAAAATATCATATGCCGACATGGAGTACCATACGAGATCGTGACAGATAATGGCTCGCAGTTCATCTCAAATCGTTTTGAAGGTTTCTGCGAGAAATGGAAAATCAGACTCAGCAAGTCTACTCCAAGATACCCACAAGGGAACGGACAGGCCGAAGCAATCAACAAAACAATCCTCGACGGCCTGAAGAAGTGCCTTGATGAGAAAAAAGGACGTTGGGCTGAAGAACTAGAGGGAGTGCTTTGGTCTCACCGCACCACCCCAAGATGAGCAACAGGGGAAACCCCATTCGCCCTCGTATATGGAACAGAGTGTGTCATCCCACCGGAGATACATTTCCCAGGAATTCGCCGGAGACTATTACCAGAACAAGAAGGGCTCAATCACCTATTGATTCTTGACGAACTGGACTTGATCAACGAACGAAGGGACCAAGCCTTGATGAGAATCCAGAACTATCAGAACGCGGCCGCGAAATACTACAATTCCAATGTTCGAGAACGACGATTCTACGAAAGAAATTTAGTTTTGCGGAAGGTTTTTCAGAACACCGCGGAAACCAATGCCGGCAAACTAGGAGCAAATTGGGAAGGACCCTACAGAATCACCAAAGTAGTCAAACCTGGAGTTTACAAACTTGCCAACATGACTGACGTTCCAGTACCAAGATCGTGGAACGCAATGCATCTCAAAAAGTACTATCACTAAGCTACTTAACATGAACTATGGGGCGACTTGATCCCTGCAAAGGGTACGTAGGCAGCTCGTCTTCGGACGGGTTCAGTTGCCCCCTCCTTTCAAAAGGGGGGGAGTGGGTACGAATACGCATACTCGTATACTCCCATCTTTGTAAATAGATTCTACAATCTATCAAAGCTTTGGTTTCACAGAAAATCTTTACCTAAAAAATCACTAAGTCTTAAGAAAACAGACAACGGGCATCTCGCCACACCCACACTATTGTTGGCCACAATAGTGAACTTTCGCATCCATCTCGGATCTAAACTATCACATCCGTCTCAGGATTAAAAAGCGCGCTATACAAATACTTTATTCGTTATCGGAGCGGAGATGTTTATGGTAACATATCCGTAAACCGAAATGTTCATCCTACACTATACAAGCATATGTTCATTGTCGGAGCAAATACGTTCATGGTAATATATCCGTAAACCAAAATGTTCAAAAACTAAACTATGCAAACTTATGATCAATTTCGGAGCAGGAGAGTGTCCAGTAGCATATCTGTAAGCCGAATTGTTCATCTCAAACATAACTACTATGCAAATTCATACTTAGAACCATTCATCTAAAAATGGCGACACTTTATCAAGCAAAGCATTCAGATATCTATTCGCAAATGTTTATCAAAACGCAAGGCATTCTCTTATAAACCAGGTGATAAAAAAAGACATTAAGTTCTTAGACAACTCGGATAAAGCCATCCAGGCATAAAACAAAAAAGGGAGAGTTTTAAACTAGACAAAGAAAAGAGGATCATAATCCTCTGTTATCTCAGGGGTCGTGATCACCCTTTGCGCTGTTTCTGCCAGCTGCTCGGCTACATCTGCTTCAGGCGCTTTGCCTTCCTAGAACGTCTCAGTGAACTCTATGAAGGTTTCCTCTATGGCGGCCTCGTTGACTTTTTCAGGAGTTGGTTCGGGACTGTTTCCTCAACAGTCTCCTTTGAACTAAGCTCAGCTAAGCATGGCATTCCTTTGTTAGAGCAAGAGAAATCCTGGATCCCAACACTTGCAGCGGTAGTCTCCATAGGCTCACCGACGTTGAGCTCCTTCACAATATCAGAACGGACAGGAGATAGCTTTAACACCCCTCTCATCTCGGCCACAAGCTGAGCAAACGTTTCATGAGCTCCTTGTAAACTCTCTCTCTGTTCGGCTAAGCTCTTTGCCTCGGCATCGAAAGAAGGTGGCTCATCACTCTGAAGCAGCGAGATAAATTGAAGATTGCCTTCAATCTGTGCAAGGTCGAGCATGTTTTCTTTCGGCTCACCTTCAATCTGGCCAAGGAGCTTCTCGGCTCGGGAAATTTTGCCTTCAAACATCAGCAGCATCTCACGCTTGGCCTCTATAACAGCTTGTTCAACCTTGCTCTCATGAAGCTCATTCACTGCTTCTAACTGCCTCGTCAGGCTGGCTATATGATCATCGCGTCGCACCTTGCCAGATTCTAGCCGCATAATTCGCTCGTCGCCTTCCTTAATGTGCTTCTGACGCCCTTCTGCGATAGCCTCAAGATCCTTGATCTTCTTAGCAGCTCTCTCTCATTCAGTGGCGTGGCTTGCCTCGGCTTCTTTGAGCTTCCCGTCCAGCTCAATGGTTTTCCGCCTAGCATCTTCAATTCTTTCCCGATCCTTACGGGCGTCGGATTCATATCCAATGGCCATCCTGTTAAGATGGGAGATAAACTACAAGAACAACCAGAATACTGTTATTACAGAAGCCAAAGATTGTTCGGATCGAAACAAATAACGTTACGCATACCTTGACACCCCGCAGAGACATCTCGTTGTAGGCCTTATCCTTGAGTAGGGTATCAGATGACACAGCACCATCGTTGTAAGCCCCCTCGGCATTTAGGGGAATGGTAGAGAGAGAAATTGCTTCGGGGACAGCTCGGTTTGCTTCCACGTGTCGAAGTCGCTTCGACGCCCCCTCATCCTTGTCATCTGCAGATGACTGTCTTTTTCTGCTCGGGGCCTTCTTCTCCTTGGCCTTCCCTTTGCCTTTGTCCTTGTGAGGCAAGATTTGGGAATCGGCTGGCCGAAGCCCCAGGATGACCCCTCCATGAGCCAAAGGGGAAGGAGTCGGTTCGGGAAGATTTTTAGCAAGGGTTGGCTCGGGGACGATGGCAGCGGCAAGCTGGAAACTTGGGAGACAAGATTGATTCAACGCCTTCGCCTGTTGCGATCTCTCTTTAGCCTCCGCTTTGGCTTTCGCTGCTGCTCGATCCCCGAAAGTTGGTCTTCCCATAGTATCTCTTGAGGAATGAGAGGAAGATGACTGCTCAACTGATTGTCCTTCAAAAAGGGCTCGGGCTCTCTCCACTCGTCGAATATTGAAATCTCTTGACCAGTTACACTTGCGAGCCGAAAGTGCTTCGTGAACCTCTGACAGATCGGGGGGCAACGAAAGATGAAGATGGCGCACTGCACGACAAACATTTATTCAAGGTTAGAAAAACCTAAAAGGAAAAAAAAATGTGTTAATTAATTAGAAACCCGAGCCGTGGCCCAAGTCGAGCAACGGATCGACTACCAATTTCCCCCCAGCCAGACGTGACAGATCGAAGGCACGACGAACCCACCGATGCTTCGGTGATAGGAACAAAAAAGAAAAACTCTTCCCAATTATCGTCTTTGGCCGGGAAACCCCTTATTATGTTCCTCCTGGCTTTGCCCGACACGTAATACTTCTGTTCTCTCTTATTATGGCGTCTAAATTCGAGCAAGTGCGTCAGGTGTTCGACGCTAACTTCGACATCGCATTCATAGCTCCTAGTCAGAATGCCAACCATGTGCCTGATACCCCGAGCGTTGATTTGAGAAATGGCCAAGTTATACTTCCAAAGGAATTGTAGGATAACTTCAGGGATCGGGAACCACAACAGGCAGTGGTAGAAGAAGCCTTCGTAGAGAGTAAAATGATGAGGGCGAGGATGATTGGCTCGGTCTGATGGTGAAGGAAGAACAAGCTCAATTTCTTCCGAAATACCGAATCTATGCCTAAGGGTCGTCAGTGAATCTGTGGTTGAGAGGGTTAAACCGAGTGGATCGGGTTGCGTTTTCTTCTTTCTCTTCGGAGCCTGACTGTTAGAACCCATCAAACGCTTCAATTCCTGCCTAGCCACGGCTGGATCAAAAAACCAGTCTTCTGGTTCGATTTTTGGCAGATCGGGATCCACTACATCAGTAAAAGGGTTCGCGGCTTCATCGAAAGGAGAATCGTGAAGCTAAGGTACCTCAAACTTGGGAGAATCCCCGGAATTGCTGCCTGCTCTCGAGGATTCGAAAAGCACCATTTTCCTGCCAAGGAGAGAGGGTCCTATCCCCGAACCACTTGGGTCATCCAGATCCTCCGAAATGTGTTCACCAGAAGAATCCTCCCGACTGCAGTTTTGGGCAGGAAACGGATCGGAAGAGAAAGAAGGTTCGGGAAGCGAAGACTGTCCTAAAATGCCAAACAAGCGAGTATACGGATCGGGGGACGGAGACGACTGAGACATCCTTTTTAAACCGAAAAACGGATCGGGGACTTTGGAAGATGCAAACAGATCTGGATCCCTAACAACTCGCGAAACAGAATCTAGAGTTTCTAAGTTTCAGAAGACGGATCGGGGTTCTTAGCAGCCTATCAAAATAGATCAAAGCCTTTAAGAAATCGAAGAACAAGTTGAAGATCCTTTAAGAAGAATGAGTCAATCCAAATCTTCAAAGCAAACTACCGGGAAACTCGAAGACAGCGGCGGAGCCAGTTGAAGATGGATCGGGAAATTCGACTGGATCGGCGGCGGAAGAAGAACAACGGAGGTTCTACTTGAAAATAACTTAAGCAAAAATTAGAAAGAGAAAGAAGAGAGAGGTTACCTGATGGGAAGAAATTTTCGGAGAAGTGTAGTAGTGGAGAAATGAGAAGTATCACGGATTATATAGGCAAATGGTGACATCATTCGCCTCGGGAACCAGCAAAAACGCTTGCACTCCTCGATAAAGGTATCAGGACAGCAAAACCCCGAACTGAGTTTACGAAGGCGTACCCGAACTGAATCAGCAATACTATAAACACGACAATACTACAACGAGATGGTTCGGGGTTATCCACGCATCACAGTTCGGATCATCGTCAAAAGACAGTTTGGGGCAACCACGAGAATCGTTGATCTCACTCGACCACTTACAGCTCGGCATTAACATTACTGATACTGCCAAGCTGGGAGGCTAACTGTTGGGGTCAGATTCCACCTCTTGAGAATCAACAGTTAAAAACGACTAAGTATAGAAAAACGCTAGCAGCTGTACCCCGAACCGTGAAGTGAAAGAGTTGGATCGGTTTTCCCCTAAGTGAAGGAGTTGGATCGGGTTTCCCCGAACCGTGAAGAGAAAAGTTGGATCGGGTTTCCCCTAAGTGAAGGAGTTGGATCGGCTTTCCCCGAACCGTGAAGAGAAAAGTTGGATCGAGTTTCCCCTAAGTGAAGGAGTTGGATCGGGTTTCCCCGAACCGTGAAGAGAAAAGTTGGATCGGGTTTCCCCTAACCATGAAGAGAAGAGTTGGATCGGGTTTCCCCGAACTGTGAAGAGAAGAATTGGATCTTGTTTCCCCGAACCGTGAAGAGAAAAGTTGGATCGGGTTTCCCCTAAGTGAAGGAGTTGGATCGGGTTTCCCCGAACTGTGAAGAGAAGAGTTGGATCGGGTTTCCCCTAACCGTGAAGAGAAGAGTTGGATCGGGTTTCCCCGAACCGTGAAGAGAAGAGTTGGATCGGGTTTCCCCGAACCGTGAAGGAAGGAGTTGGATCGGGTGTCCCCTAACCATGGCAGGGGAAGATTGCGCGAGAACCCCCGAACCATGAGCAATTGGTTCGGGTACTGTGATCTCAATTGAAGACAAGACGGGTCAGGTTCAAAGACAACCGTCGACACCCGAGCCGTGAACCATGGTGTCGCCCGAGCCGTGAACCATGGTGTCGTCCAAGCCGTGAACATGGTGTCACCCGAGCAGTGAACCATGGTGCCACCCGAGCCATGGTTTAACGATAAGAGATTTGGGCCGAGGCGACGAGCCCAGAAATTTAAGCCCACAGAAGAGATGACAAGGTTAAAGCCCATGAATGAAAGTCTGTGGTGGTAGCCGACTTTGCTAAAAGGAAATCCCTAGAAATTAGGAAATCTTCCTTATCTCTTAGGAATAGGTTTGGCCGACTCTGGCTTGTATATATACTCTTGTACACCCTCAGAAAAGGGGATCCACAATTTTACCTAGCAAAACTCTGTACTTTTGCTCTCATACAAAAAGCGTTCTGAGCAGCTTAATAAAATACCAACTTTGGATCTCTGGTCTTGTTTTTTGGTGGGTTTTACTCAGAAATTTCATCCCTCTTAACAAACCCTCGACAAATTCTACTGGTGTGGATTTACACTCCCACAAAGTGGAGGAAATGAGGAAATGCCTCGTGATTTATAGAAAAATCTAGGGTTTTCGGCGTGTGGGCATATGCGTCTTGGGAACCGGTGAAGACGTTTCAAATTCCTAAGAGAAATGATTACCTGACAGCATGAGTACCCGGTCCCAAGAAAAACTCAATCATTATGTTTGGAGCCGAGGAGGTTAAAGCAGTCTTAACTCCAACTTGGCGCAAACTTGTCCTAAATTCCAGCGCAGTGCCAACATCAACTCCGCAAGCGTGTTTTGTGTCCAGCATGCTGATTTTTTTTGGCTCGGCAACTTAACCTTGTCATAATCACTACGAATTTAACAAGCTGGGGGGCTAACTGTTGGGGTCAGTTTCCACAATGGGAAAATCAACAGTTAACAACACGCGCCGAGGCAAACGACAGCATTCGTCGAGGCAGCTAACAGCATGCGCCGAGGCAAACAACAGCATTCGCCGAGGGAGATAACAGCACGCACCGAGGCAAACGACAGCATTCGCCGAGTCAGCCAATAGCACGCGCCGAGGCAAGAATGACCAAATGCCGAGGCAATTGCCTCTCTATGAGCCGAAGTAAAGTTGCAATGGGCCGAGGCACTCACGGCAAAGCAATGTGGGCTGAGGCATGTTTCGGAGTAACCAAGTACATCGTGTTTACTGAAGTCGGTCAAAAGGAAAAGGAAGATTGCAAATCCGAGGAGGAAAAGGAAATAATATACCTCCAAAGAAAAGGGGAAATTTCCGGTATCCTCGTTTAGACGGTTGGATCGGAAGCCTATAAAAGAAAGAGAGAGCATTCGAAAGAAAGGACACATAAAAAATTGAGAGAGAGCAATAGACTTCATACAAACAAATCTTGTACTCTAAAAGCTTTCATCATCAGCAATAAAAACCATCTTTGGATCTTTTTCTGGAATCAATACTTAGAAGTTTTCGTTCCCTTAAAAGTCCTAACAAAAATTAGTTGTGAGGATATTGGTCCCCACATAGACATATTCGTGATCCGGACACTGTAAAACCAGAGCGGATAGAAGATCTCCAGACCAACCTCACTTACCCAGAAGGACTGCTACGAATAGGGGAGAGACAGATAAAAAAGTTTAAGAATAAAGAGCTCTCGCAAGTTCAAGTGTTTTGGGGAAACAACATAGAATTGTAGTCACTTGGGAAGATGAAGAGAAACTTCGGATGTCTCACCCTGAGCTATTTTTAGAATCTGGTGAAATTCAAGAAGCCGGAACATCAAACTCTTAGGAATTCGGGATGAATTCTATTAAGAGGGGGGGGGGGAATGTAATGACCCGGATTAAGGCTAAGGATAGCCAAAGGAATATTTTCTCAAAATCATCAAGGAAATACTTAGAAAAACCTTGAGACGAGATCAAGGTTAATTGGGTTGAGAAATTACCCAGTTGATACGAATAAAATGCAAACTAGGTCACGAGGTACAAATCCGGTCGAAAACTCGGTAAACCTTTTACGACCCGATGGGATAGAAATATGACCAGATTGTTCCCAACCAATTAGGAGACCATAGAAAGGATAAAAAGGACTTATAAAGATAAATTGGCTAGGAAAAAATTCAGTTTGGGTCTAGAAATAAATCGATGGATCGAAACAGACCGAACCGAGCAGTTTTACCGAGAACCTTGGGTAATCAGTTTGGTGACTCACCGGCCTGTGTGCTCGCTTGGTGCGTAGGTTTGCTATGTGTGGGCGTGTGTTCTGGGAGTGTTACCCACAAACCTAATTTCTGCTTCATCACTGCCAGGTGTCACGACCGTGGTAGTGATCGGTGGAACCAAAATTAACAGCTGGTTCACCTGCTTCACCAGCTAGGTCTGATTTCCCTCAGCTAATATATAACCCATCAGACCCACGTTATCAGCCCATACGAACCACATCAGACAGTCCATATAAACCATAGCAATCAATCCATTGTGAACCAAGCAGACAGTCCATACGAACCAAAGCAGACAGTCCGCGTGAACCACTATCGAGCTATTTCGGGAAAATTTAGGGTAAGGTTTCTGGATCCAAAACCTTTCTAGTCCAACATATTTTCTCGTTTTGAATCTGACTCTAACCTTAGTTTCTTGATAAAATGTCTGGAACCATACAAAAAACGTGGGTACAGTTCGGTTAGGTTTCAGAGAAAGGCGATAAAAATCGGTGGATAATGATGTTTAGGTCTAGGTAAGACCTGTGAACCATTCTGAGCTAGTTTTCTTTAGAAAACGTATAATCTTGTTATGGTAATTAGCCTGATCATTTTTGTACAGAATCCCAGTCCGAGTTAAGCAAAACCGTGGGTAGAAATCTTTGACGACCGTGATTTTTAACCAAGTCAAAGGTGAGTCTCGGTGATTTTTGTTGCGTGTTTTGATTTATAGTCTTGTGAGGTTCTTGCACGTTTGGATTATTTCACTTGTTAGAATTGCTTAAAAGCTCCAACTTGTGCAATACCTTTAATACTAAAATTATGCTATACGTTTATAGGTTTACTAGTAACTTAATTGTCTTGTAGGTTTACTAGTAAGTTAATTGTCTTGTAAACCTTATAAACTTATGATAAACGTGATAAGACTCTTCCCTAAAGACCGTGGCTTAACTAGTCCTAATGCGTACTAGTTTAAGTACACGCAGACACGGAGAGACGGGATTGCAGCCTAAGGCCGTGTACTGCATGACGATGCAAAATTTCCGGCGCGATGCCTTAAACAACTAAGGCCATTGGAACGATAAAGGATCATCGGTTTGTTTAGCCTTTGTGGTTACGGCTGGGTGATGCCTAGAGGTGAAAAAGGGTTGGGAAGTAGTCAATCACGCAAGGCCTTAATGAAACCTAAAACTTAAACTTAGTTTGAGTTGATTGTAAATTATTGCTTCTGTGACTCATGATATGGATACTTGCTTGTGATTGTTATTTGGGTTTTGGTTGGGTGATTACATGCATGTTTAGGGGAGCCTTGACTCACTAAGTAAATTAGTTGCTTATGACTCTACTTGTTTTGTTGGTAACCATTAGCGGGTATACCAATTGGGTGCAAAAGGAACACTAGGACCACCAGTGGTAGTATTTTCTGCCTTTTTGTAAAGAACTAAGGTTTATTATGTACATTATCGTTTTGAGTGCTAGACTCGTGGCCAAATATGTGATGTATATGCTTTTGTATCACGTTATGTATAAATATGTATAAAAGTGTGTTTGTGTAAATTCAGGTTTCATGTGATACTAGTCCTAGTCCGGACAAACTAACTATCTGGTATAGCTCGGGTTGGCAAGCCTTGGGTTGTATCCGATAGTGATAAATATTTAGAAGTTTGGTCTAGGGTTTCTGGATGCGTTCCGAGAACCTCGGATCAGACGTCTAAGTATGAATCAGTGATGCTTCCGGTCAATCAATGATCGGGGTGTTACAGACTCCTTTGAAAATTTTAGTTTGAATTTGGTTCCACGAAACTTAAATGTCCGTGCTGATTCTTTTGCGAAAGGGACGAGAGCACGAGGCTTCCTCTTTTTCCATGTAAGTCACAAGAAAATGGTAGAGAGAGTCTCAAGTGATACTATCCCGGCCAGCCAAATTTAATTTAATTGATGGAGTATGTTGACGAAAAAAGAAAAAAAAAGAGATCTTAGTTCAAAATAGACAATCCAACCCCGCCAGTGCAAGCTTTGACTATTCCAAAAACCAACGGTTTGCTAAAATTTTCTTTAAGAATGACGAATTCAAATTTGAAAAAGAAACAAAAAAACACGAATTTTGTGTAAAATCTCCATCCCAATACGATGAGTTAACGGTAATATCTGGTCCGCCAAATTGTCAAGTCCGATCAGAAAAACAAAAACAACAGAAAAAGAGATTGGATCTCGGCGACGGCGTTTTCTTCGCCGGTCGTGTTCGCCATGTTCAAGAGAGACGACTACATTCGAACTAAACACGACGCCGTCTTTTCCAACTGGCAGGTACTCCCTTCCCTCTCTCTCTCTCTCCGATTGATTCTGGTTTTAAGGTTTTGCTCCATCTTTCATTCCTCTGAAACCCTTTCTGTTGGATAACCAGAATTTCGGTTGAGTTTTGAGTGATTTCTCTTGGAAATTTGTGGAATTTGATCTAAAGATCCCATTTTTTCAACTTAACACTTTTCTTAAACGTTTCTTTGTTGGATCTTCCGAAGATTCTGAGTAAATTTCATTTTACGTTTCTGGGTTTTTCAGGGTTTTGCCCGATCCATGCTTCTGCGTAAACCCTTTTCAGAAACTGCAGAATCACGGAGGACTTTTGCGGACTACTCCTCAATTTCTCGCGATTTAGGCCCAAAGGTCACATTCTGTCTCCTTCACCACATTGCAACTTGTATCTTTGTTGGATTTAAGTTCACTAGTAGGTGGCTTAATCTCAGGTGTATCATCAAGCTAAGCTCTTTCTCTTTAGAAATTAAGTTGGAAAACTCAATTTTTATATCTCAAAACTTTTACTCAACACAGATTCTGGGAGGGGCCAACGATATGGAAGATTTCAGAAAGGGAAAACATTGTGTAGGTAGATACAGAGTCCAACGATCCTTCCCAGGTTTGTATGAGCTCGGTGTAGCTGCCATCGGTCATGACCAGGGCCGTAAAGTTGACTCAGATGACGATCTTGTGGCTTATCTTGGTCAAGCCAAAAGCCTAAGATCTCGGCTCCAGCCTTATGGTACCCATCATGACTTGCTTAAGAAACTTGGTGACAATGAGTTTATGAGCCAGAGAAAGTCGGGTTTGTCTCAAACGATTTTTCCTTTATCTCAGAAGAAAATTGGCTACAGAACCCAAGACAAGAACCATGATCTTGCACAAGAGAGAGAGATCAGCTGTGTTGCACCGATACTTAGACTCAGTCGGTCCAGACCTCAATCGGTTTCAGATAGACATAATGACATTGTTGATGAGTCTGATTCTGCTTCTGTTTGTGGAGTCTTACTAGAAGATGGTACCACTTGCACTACAACTCCAATCAAAGGAAGAAAGAGATGCACAGAGCACAAAGGGCAGAGAATTTCATGTGTTGCCCCCGAAAAACACATACCGTGTGAAGTTCCTACGAGAAGAGAATGTGAAGAAACTGCGAATATATGTGGAGTGATTTTACCTGACATGGTACCTTGCAGAAGAAAACCTGTTTCAAGGAGAAAAAGATGTGAGGATCACAAGGGAATGAGAACCAACGCCTTCTTCTTTCTTCTGAACCCAACAGAACGCGATAAAACTGTCAAAGCAGATAAATCCAAACCCGAGACATGTACAGTCTCAATGAACCAAGAGGATTTGGGTCCGGGTCTTTACTGTGAAGCTACAACAAAGAATGGTGTGCCTTGTACAAGAAGCGCTCCTAAGGGAAGCAGAAGATGTTGGCAGCACAAAAATAAAACTTTGGACTACAGATCATCCGTAAATATTCAGTCAGCAACCCTAAGGCAAGTAATGTGCGGCGTTAAGCTGTACGATGGATTGGTATGCGAGAAATCTCCAGTAAAAGGACGAAAGAGATGTGAGGAGCACAAGGGGATGAGAATCACATCTTGAATTCAAACAAAGCATTAGAGTAACTCATTTTGTAAGTACCTAACCTAAATGTTATGTACCGAGTCAGTTTGGTACCGTAAAATCTGTTGTTTTCCCGTATCATGCTTTCAAACTCTAGATAGCTTAGGTTGTATTAAGTAGGTACAAGTTAATCGAGCCGAAGTAAGAAGTAGCTTCATTGTTCTTCGTCAATGTCTCTGTTATAATCGTTGTTGCTTTCGGCCAAAATGTAGATTCTGCTCCAAACAAACTCAATACTCATCATGTGTAGTTTTCAGCTTTTCACCTTTCACCTGTCTACTTCTCTCTTCTTTCCCATCATCATTCACCATCTCACCTGTCTACTGCTGTTTTCAAAAGAAACAAGCATCTATAGTTACTCCACATGGCCAAAGTGACAAATAATTGAGTCATTGGAACAGACATCCTTCCTATCGGAATGGTCAGATTACATCGACTCTCTCGTGGTTGCGTAGGGAAACCATACATACCACTGGAATGTGTTCAACAAAATTCCGGAATCAACAAAAACTATAAGCAATTCGATATTTACATATATTAGTCCTAGAGTTTTCGATTGGAATGCTGACACTGTTTATTTGGAGGAATGTGGCATTAGTTTCCTCCGGCGGAAAAATGGAATGTACAATCTCAAATAATATTCTGTGGTTTTAAACACCACAAAGAATCAGATAATGGGTGATCTTAGAATTAGGTATAAACGTTCCTTTTCCGTGTCGTCACAGCTTCTGCTTCAGTTTCCTCACGCGACGGGACTCTTAAGTGCAGCTTCATAACATCATACACTGTGAAGCCGATTGCCACGGAAGGTACAACCTAGAGAAACCCAGAGGAGAAAAGGTTTGTAACTTAATTGTCCATTGTCCGAAAACAAAGACAGATCAATAAAACTACTCTCAAAAGTCAAACCTTAAGGTAGTTGATGCTAAGCCCCGAGAAGAGTTGCTTCCAACCTTCTTCTCTAGCGATCTTGAAAAGGGTTTGCATTGTTCCTCTTCGTCTTGTTTCTTCCTTAACGGCTGCAGATAGTCTCTCGACCTGCAGGTAGTTTCGGTTATTACACTACTCAGGATCATATTATGAAGATTCAAGGATGGTTCGATAGAAGCAGAACCAGATCACACCTGCATTTGCCTCCTGACAACATCGAGAGGGTACGTTAAGGTCTGACCAAGCAATCCAGCAACCGATCCACATATGAGTTTCAGGGAAATGTCTTTCTTATGTTCCGCAGGGACATGGCGTTTCATCTCCTCGTAGAAGTAGAACTTCAAACCAGCATAAGGGAAGATCCCATACAGAGAAGGAGCTGATCACAAGCAACCAAAGAAAGAAAGATCAAATATTTTTGAGTCTTAGAGAAGGAGAAGATCTAGCCACTCCAAAGATATGGTTATTATATACCTACACCACGATATAGGCCTCGGAATCCAGATTCTCTGTATGTCCTCGAGAAACAATCGACAATGCCTCTGTACACAATTTGTTCCAGGGGAATAACAGCTTTCGCTTGCGCCTTTGTTGAACCAACAACCTGCACTGCTGAATCCTCTATGAGCCTACTTAGCTTTTAGCTCGAGACAGACATAAATCACAAGCAGATTACCTGATAAGCCAGTTTTGTCCGGACCAGGTCAAGAGGATAAGTGAAGAGAACCGCGGTGCCACCAGCGAATGATCCAGCTACAAGATCAAGCAATGGACCTCGAGTAGTGTCTGGGAAACCGACGATGATCCATCTCCGGTATTCCTCATAAGCCATGTAATGAAGAGCTGCATAAGGAACTATCCGGGCAACACTTGCACCATTCCCACTGTCAGAAACCCGAAAACAATGTTAAAAATCTTATAACTGAATGTAAAACCCTTGAAAATCTGGAGACAACGTACCGGTAGAAACCCATCAAACCTTCCGTTTTGGCAATCTTGTTGATGGATCCTACGAGTCCTATCCTTTTAAACTCGTCCCTTCTAGTCTGAGAAAGATGAAACAGAGATTATGTAAGAATAATTTAATGCGTCTTTCTCTATAGACAACAGATTCGAATTGCAAATACAACACTTATTAAGCTCTCGATATCAAATTAAAGAAACCATAAGCGGAAAGATAGATGCTTCAATCCGAGTTCGAGACTCAGGTAAACCTAACTGAGCCAGAGAACGAATCAATCATAGTTTCTAGAAGATTCGATACAAATTTAAAAAAATCGATGGTAAAAAAAAAACACAGAATCATTCAATCGTACCTGGAATAGAATCTTAATTCGCTCGAGTGGAGCGACGGCTGTCTTAGCTATACCGCCGGTGACGCCGCCGGCAATAAGCTCCTTAGCGAACAAAGGCATCGAATCAATAATCCCGTTCTTCTCTTCGCCCTCCGCCATCGAAAAGAGGTAGAGAGAGAGAGAGAGAGAACGGTTAAATGGATCTTCTTCTTCTTCTTCTACTACTTCCCCAGAGAATCTTCTATGGACAGTTGAAGTTGGAGGAAGAGGAAGAAGAGGAATAAAGAAAATGGTTCTTTCTAATCAATCGAGACTTGGTTTGTTCTGATTCTCACCTTCTCCGCCAAGTTATGCGTATCTTTTATTCTCCCTAAATTTGGGGGAAATTATTATGGTTTTAATTAATATTCGTTTCAACGTTTGCTTTTTATTTATTTATTCAATGTCCAAGACTCAACTTCGCAAGATTGTCTATACTACTAGTAAAACAGGTTTTAAATATATGTTGAGTTCAATATTTTGGAAAAGTAAAAATCCAACTGTTCAGACTCGATGTTAGTGTCCGGAGATTTGGAAAAAATTACGAAGCCTCTTGGTTTGTCAATGTATGGGGTCCCTTGCGCCCATCGTATATGTCAGACCAAAGATTCTAATTAGGCCGACAAGTGTTTTGGTTGTACTTTGTATATAAAGGCTTTATCCTCATAATTTTCTGAATAACTAGCGTTAAACTTAATATTAGGTTTTCTGGTTATCTTTCTCTCTCATTCTCTACTCTATTTTTATTTCTTTATCCCTTCTTTGACCTAAGTTCTTCGCTTACTCTATCGAATTTTTTTTTCTCAATATCGCAAGAAACTCATGAATATTCGACCATAATCAAATCCAAATCTCGTTTTGAGATGATACGACGAACAATCTATCCTTAAGATCTAACCTCCGGTGACAATCCTGGAACAATAATTTCTCGGCCTCTCCTACACAATCCAAACTACGATGAATGGTCCGCTAGTATTCGATTGGTTTTGAAAGCAAGAAATAAATTTGCATTCGCAGACGGCACAATTCCACAGCCATATGAGGAATCCGAACATTACGAAGATTGGTGGTGTCTTGGATCAAACTCACCATCGATGAATCATTGTGCTCGTCTCTTTCAGACAAGGATGATGCCTTCAGCCTCTGGACTTAAATTCAGAGACGTTTCTCGGTGAAAAATGGACAGCGAGTTCAGAGACTCAAAACAGAATTAACAACTTGTCGCCAAAACGGATCGGCGATTGAAGCTTACTATCGGAACCTCGCTAAACTATGGACAAGTTTAGATGATTATCAACAAGCTAAAACCCTTGAAGAGATATCAAAAGAACGTGAGGAAGATAAGCTTCATCAGTTCCTTATGGAATAGATGAGTCACTCTATGGTGGAGTAAAATCAGCCATGTTATCGCGAACACCGCTGCCTTCTCTTGATGAAGCTTACAACGTTTTAACTCAAGATAAGGAATCCATATCAGTTGCTCGAATGCATGAAGAGAGAGCAAGCGGTGTGAGTTTCGCTGTTCAAACTCAAACACGAGCATACTATGTGCTAGAAATGGATATCTTGCAGAAAACTGTTTTAAGAAGATTGGGTATCCACCGTGGTGGGGTGAACGTACTCGATCAAAGTCAGCCTCAACTTCACGCGAGCCTCAAGTAACTTCATCTGCGGGAATTCTCACTTCTCCATCACGAGGATAGATTACAGAGGCTGTTCGTGTCAATCATGTTTTCACAGCAAGCAATGGTACACAATTTGGCAGTGGTCCTTCTTCGACAATCACTTCAGCAGATCGTGTTGGATTTAGTGGCGTGAGCGATCAACAGTGGCAGACATTAGTATACATGTTGAATGAAAGGAAATCAGTCTCCAACGTTCATCTCTCCGGTAAGTGTTTTGTTGAATCTTGGATAATTGATACAGGAGCATCAAACCATATGACGGGCAATATTGATTATCTGTCTGAAATATGTGATATGGCACCTATGCTTATTAAGCTTCTGAATGGAAGATACACTACTTCGAACAAACATTGAAAAGTCTATATGGCTTCTTCTCTCCAACTTCACAACGTGTTCTTTGTTGATGGGTTACAATGTCATCTTATCTCCGTCTCACAACTGACTAGAGATAGTGGATGTATCTTTTTGATAACCGATAGGCTTTGTGTTGTTCAAGATCGCATCACACGAATACTGTTGGAGCGGGTGACCAGTTGAATGGGCTGTATTTTTTTTTAGGGGTCGACGTTGCAGCAGCTGTTCAGCAGTTGGAGTCACCGTCTATGTCACTTTGGCACAGTCGTTTGGGTCCTTACAGAACAACATCTATGTGTGGTTCAAAATACTTTCTCACTATACTCGATGACTACTCTCGATGTGTGTAGATTTATCTCTTAACATCAAAACAAAAAGCACCACAACATCTTAAGAACATCATTGGCTTGGTTGAACACCAATTCAATAGCCAAGTCAAAACGGTTCGAACTGGTAATGGCTCACAATTTGTTTGCTTAGCTGAAGTTTTCAATGATAAGGGGATCATTCATGAGACAATTTGTGTTGGTACTCCAAAACAAAAAGGTAGAGTCGAATGTAAACATCGTCATCTCTTGAATGTTGCACGTGCACTACGTTTTCAAGCACATCTTCCGGTTGAATTTTGGAGTTATTGTGCTCTAGCTGCCGGCTATTTGATAAATGAAACTCCAACAGCTATACTCAATGGAAAAACACCGTTTGAACTAATTTACAACAAAACCCCTCCAATGAATCATATTAAAGTGTTTGGCTGCCTCTGTTACGTTCACAACCAAAAACATGGAGGCGGAAAATTCGCAAGTCGAACCAACAATTGTGTTTTTTGGTTATCCTTTCGGAAAAGGGGTGGAGAGTTTACAACATCGAGACTATGGTTGTCTCTATTTCACGAGATGTTATTTTCTTCGAAACAGAGTTTTCGTTTGCTGCTCCAGGGTTCACACCTTCTTCTGTTCTGCCTCTTTTCGAATCCAATCATCGGATCATTGATATTAAGGATGAGATCGTCGAAACATATTCTTCATTACCAGGTGGTACATCTCTGATACCTGATGCCTCTCAAATCGACATCACACTTGAATCAACTCTGGATTATGCCACTACTTCCACATCGCTAGAACCTGAAATTATACCAGAAATTGTTGTTATTCCGCAGCCTAAAACGGTCATCGAAACATCTTCGGTGCAAGCTGAAAATTTGCCATAGTCCTCATCGAATTTATCTCTGCCTCCAGTCACGGTTGAGCTTGAAGCTCTGGGTCGTGGACTTTGAAAACATAACAAGCCTACTAAACTATTTGAGTACGTAACAACTCTCCTTCATGAACCTTATCCATCAGCGACACCATATCTGATCGACAACTACCTGTCTAATGCTCAATTTTCTAAAAATTATCAGACATTTCTATTGGCTATCACTTCTGGAATATAACCTCAATCCTACAAAGACGCAATTGAGGAAGAAAATTGGCGATTTGTTGTTGAAGATGAAATTGTAGCTCTTGATGATCTTGGCACATGGACATTTGTAGATTTGCCTCCGGGAAAGAAGGCTCTTGGCTGCAAATGGGTTTTTCGCCTAAATTTTAACTCTGATGGGACACTTGAGCGACACAAAGCTTGATTTGGTGTTCTGGAAAACAATCAAACCGAGGGTGTAGACTACAATGAAACATTTGCACCAGTTGCGAAAACGGTTATGGTTCGGGCTTTTCTCTTTTCCAATGATTGGGGAGTACATCAGATGGATGTACATAATGCTTTTCTCCCCGGAGATCTTGATAAGGAAGTTTATATGCAGTTCCCACCTGGTTTTAGAACGAATGACAAAATAAAGGTGTGGGAGTCGAACCTCGCACAACTAAATTTGGTTAGCAAAATTTAGGGATTCCAAACTTCTATGCACTGAAACACAAGAACAGAGATCCAAAGATGGTCTTTATGAGATGTTTCGTAGAGCTTTTGATACAAGAAAAGTGCAGTGAGAATAACAAGTGTTAGTTAAGTCAAATTGCCGATCCTCTCTTCTGAATGCCTTTGTTTATATAGGGATCTTAGTCGGTGCCCCTTCTGAATGCCTTTGTTTATATAGGGATCTTAGTCGGTGCCCCGTTGATCTCGGTAGGGTGAAATCTGACCCCAACAGTTAGCCCCCAGCTCGTCAGATCAACGTTCGAGCCACTTTGATGAAGGTGTTGCTGAACCATTTTGGCTCATCATATTTTCGAGGTGATACATCCTAATGTCAAGGCATTTGCTGTCATGATGTCATAACGATCATATTGCTAAGCCGTTTGTCTCATTACCGAGCCATCTTGGTGTACCGCCAAACCAAGGTAATTAAGCTGCTTTGGCGATCAATGCTGCCGAGCCGTTTGGTTTGCCGTTTCAGCGAATCAGCTTGGCAAGCCATTCTATTTTGGCACGTTGCCGAGCCATACCGACGCATCTTGTTGCAGAAGTGTTTTGGCTTGGTTGATCCATTTTTTCAAATGTTGGCTCGGCGACTAACGCGTCATAACTTTTTTGGGAATCGCAAATATTTTAGTCGATTCCCGAGGTCGAGTGATGCCAAGCGCTGTGCTTTAATTGCCTATATATACCGAATTTTGTCCCACTTCTCCTCATAATTCACTTCTCCCAATTTCAAAAAAAACAGGTAGCGCTCTTCTCTCTCTTCTTTTATCTCTTTTTATGTTTAAGTTTTGGCTAGGTTACTTTCGTTTTCTCTCCTTCCGCCGCCGAATCTTTGAGTTTTCTGGTCGACCTTCAAACGTGGTTCAGTGGCTCCTTAATTTATCCGATCCATCTTCAAACTCCGCCGGCGACTTCTCGTGTTTTCTGATCCATCTTCAAACTCCTCCGGCGAGCAATCGAATTTCTCGATTCATTTTGATCTGGATTGCGGCGTCTTCAAGATCCTTCACAGTTTCTTCGATTTTTTGCTAAGTGTTCAGCGTATCTTCGAGCCAAAATTCTCAATGCCGTGCACCGCCGAGCTGGAAGATTCTGTTGGTTCGGCTAACTCCACTTCACTGTTGGTTCGTAAGATGGTGCTGTCTCCACAGGTTACCGAGCCAGTCGAGCCTGATTCTCCGCTGGGTTGGATTCCCATTGAGATCCCATCCTTGCTTGACGATCCATTCGATGCTGAGGCAGATGCCGAGGCAAACTTGATACAAAGGGCCCTCAAAGAGGCTAAAGCCAAGCCAGAAGAATACAGTCTCGACGAGGCTGAAAAGAGGCGGTTGGAGAGGCTATTTACGAGCCAACAAGCGAGTATGTCGGTGAGGCGAAAACCCAAAAAGAAGAAGCCCCAATGAAACGAGCCGACCCACCTGATTTTTTTTTGTCTACCACGAATTCCCTGGAAGAGTTGAGGCATCGATTTAGGATTTCAGAAGACGTTAATTTGATAGTTCCTATGCCAACAGATCGACTCGAGACTCTGCCACCGGGGCATTTTACCATTTACGAGAGTTTCTTTTATCATAGCTTCCTGTGGTTTTCGATCCCCAGATTGATCATCCGTTTTCTGAAAAAGTATGGGTTGTCGCCGAGCCAAATTCCTCCTCGGGGAATGCATCACGCCGAGCCAAATTCCTCCTCGTGTTTCGCACCTTATGCAATTTCTCGAGTTTCAGAGGATCCCAACAAAAGACAGAGAAAGATTATCCAGGGATTCTGAAGTAAGGCTAGTGATTGGGGGATTCCGAAGCAAGGATAGTGATTGGGGGAGCCATTTCTTCTTTGTTTCCATTGAAGCCAAATGTGTTGGACATGTCAAAGCGGAATAGGGACCTATTGGTGGGCGAGCCGTAGATTTCTTAGGAGATTTGTTGAGGTTTATCTTGCAGCCAAATGACTTAACTCTTATTTTTTTCTTCTGTTTTGCAGTTCGGCATATTCTTCCACACTTCCCAGAAGACACGCTTTCACTTCGATACACACTCGTCGTGGGAAAGTGCCACTGGGAAAATCATTTTTCCCTAAAGAGAGTCGAGAGAGCTCGAGCCATTTTTGCTAGAGCAATAGTTTCTGACAGCTCGGAATCTAGATCTTCATCCCAAGATGTTCGCGAGGCTACTATGGGAAAGACACCCACCTTCCGAGACAAATAGGCATTGAAGGGCAAGAAGGCAGAGAAAAATGCTTGTAGAGCAGCCGAGGTCCCCAACCACCGAGCCAAACACTGAGGTGTTTGGCCAAACTGATGCCGAGGTGAGGCAAAAAACTCCCTCCGAACCTCCAGCTCTTGGCGGCGAGGCAAGGGAAGTAATTTTCGCTCTTGCTTCTGTTGCCAGGCCTTCTGTTTCGTCTATGTCCCAACACAATGAGGATAGAAGGCTGACTCGTCATAAGCGCTCCGCACCCAAAGCTGACAAGGGAAAAGCCAAGGGAAAGCATGAGAAGAAACAACGCTTGGATGCTTTCGACAAAACTTCCATCGAGCCACCGCCCATGTCATTTAGGCATGAAGGGACCAAGCTGGTTAGTGATGACGAGGCACCCTCAGCGACTCTTTTCTCAAAGGTTCGTTGTTCAGGCGATCGGCTGCCGCCTCGCGACATGCTTTCCCATGGTGACTTGTATACTGACATTTTCCTCCAAGGCACCAAGGTAATGTTTAGAGACTGAATAATATTCTAAGTAAAAAGACTAAGTACTAATCCTTCTTGTTTCTTTGGTCAGATCGCCGCGTCTATAAACAAGATCGTTGCCACCTTCGAGCAGGATGTGCAAAAAGACAGGTGCCGGATCGATGATGCTTGATGTTGGGGTCAGGTTTTACCCCACTCATCAACTGAGAAAATGGCTAAGTGAAATGATGGGCCTAGCTGGGTAATCTTTAAACATGGGCCGAGCCCTTAAAAACTACAAGCCAACACCAAGGGGCCTCGGAGGACCGACCTGGTGACCCAAAGAGCTCGGTTCGGAAGAACAATGAGCTGAGGAGCTCGGTTCGTCTAGGCATCCTACCGGGAGTTTGGTTCGGTTTGACTGACAACAAGCTCACAACGACGAGCTCGGTAAATGTATGGGCCGAGGTGATGAGTCAACAAACGAATGAGCCGAAGCCCATTCCATCCAACCGACTTGGAAGTATCCGAAGAAAAAGGAAATACGCGAAAGAATAGGAGATATTCCTTATCATTTTAGGAATTTGCCTAGCCGACTTAAACTTGTATAAATAGACATGTTCATCTCTTGAAAGGGGGATCTGCAATTTGACCTAGCAAAACACTTGTATTGTCGCTAGAGAGAGCTTTCTAAACAGCTGAAAAAAAAACCATCTTTGGATCTCCATTCTTGTGGTTATATTCTTAGAAATTCCAGTTCCCTTTAAAAAGTCTTAACCAAATTCAATTGTGCGGGTTTTGGCTCCCACAATTTGGCACCGTCTGTGGGGAGTCTCGAAATATTCTTACTCAGAGAACCACTACACGTAAAGATTCAAAGAAGATGATCGGCGACAAAAACAACAAAGTAAATAATTCAAAAGATACCGGAGCCGACCTCTCAGGATCGCGGGAGAATCTGCCGCCTGCCAACGCGACAATACAAACTGAAGCACTTCTGGAGGTGAAGAGCATGCTGGAGACACTGCTTAAGAAGGCAGAGGAGCAAGATAAGCTGAACAACACGATGACGGAGAAATTGGAGACCCTGGCGGTAAAGAGCCGGGCCCGAACACATGAGCTGGCAGCACAAGGTCGGGCCTGAATCTGATTGGGAGAGCCATAAGACGTCTCAATCTCCACCCAACGGCCCTCGATTTCTCGACACCTCTTAACGCACCAAGAACCCTAGGAAGATATCCGCCGCAACATCAGAGTCCCATGGCAATCAGACCAAACGTGGCAAGCACGACCGCGGAAGCACAATGAATGAGCGAAGCACAAATCGGCGATGGATCAGCCCCCGTAATCATCTTGGATGAAGAGAACCGTGAAGAAGGAAAGTGAAACACGGAGAATCCTAAAGAGTCTGAGCTAGCAGCAATAGGGCAAACCCGAGCTGGTAGAAACAGCACCGAGCCCGACCCTGACGGAGGAAGAGACTTGACGGAGTAAGAAGAAAATCTCCTGTGGGTTCAACAGATGAAAGCTGACTTAGTTCTCCGAGTCCAAAAAGAAGAGATGAACAAAATCCGAGCCTCTCTGGACCGAGCTGCCGCTGAGATGCGAGACGTCTGATCACAGATGCACAAGGCCACAAGCAAAGCACCGAAAATCGACCATATCATCGAGGAATCACAGAACACTCCATTCACCGCTCGAATTACTAAGACAAGGGTTTCCGACCTTGGGAAGATCAAAGTACCAACTTACGAAGGAAAGACCGATCCTAAGGAGCATATAACAACGTTCGTCATAGAAATTGGCAGAGCCAACTTCAAAGAAAATGAGAAGGATGCTCGTTATTGTCTTCTATTCGTGGAACACTTAAAAGGCGCAGCACTCTAGTGGTTTTCCAAACTCAAGCAAAATTCCATCAACAACTTCAATCAGCTATTCGTAGAGTTCCTGAAGCATTATTCCATATTCATGGATCGCGAAACCTCCGATGCTGACCTATGGAATTTGACTCAAGAGCCGACAGAAACTCTGCAAAACTTCATTGGAAGATTCAAAACTGTGATATCAAAAGTCGAAGACATAAGCGACAAAGCCGCATTGCTTGCTTTGAAGAAATCACTTTGGTATGACTCAGATTTCCTAAAGGAAATAGCACTAAATGCAACATCTTCGATCCACGATGCTCTACACCGAGCTACAAACTTTGTTACAAACGAAGAAGAGATGAAAAATCCTGTCTAAAAAATATGGAAGAGCAAAGCCGACGAGCCACTCTTCTAAAGCTCTGAACCCGTCGAACAACAAGAAGAATAACCAAGGAGCGAGATACATTCAGTAGGAAGGGGCTTCAGAGGAGCTCACAGTTATCAAGTTGACGCAGCTAGTTACGGACGCGGCCGAGGCCGAGCAAAGGGTCCATGGAGCACATGGACGAGGATTCAAATTCCTACGATGAAAAGGCTTACTGCGAGCAACAACACATTTACGGGCATTCAACCGCGAACTGCCACAGTTTGGGTTTAAAACTCGCAGCAAAATTGGCAGCTGGTAAGCTCAAGAACAACGTAAGCCTCAAGGACTTCGAGATGGAGCAAAATGCCAATCAACCCGAGCCGATAGAGGACGACCCCCCTAAGCATAGAAGGCGAGATGACGAGGCAGCGCAATCCGGTTCAAGACGAAGGATAAACACGATAATGGGCGGATCTCAATTCTGTTCGGACACGGTTTCCTCAATCAAAGCTTATCAAAGAAGAGACGTGGCCAACATTGTAATACCCCGTATCAAAACTAGAAATAGAATGTGAATTAAGATGTTGTAATCAAGAAGAATTGAGTTAGGAAATCTCAATGAAGTCAAAAGAAGATGTTCAGTCACAACAAAACTCAAATGAATTGAGAGAATCAGAAAATGGAACAAGGCAAAGTACCAAAGGAACGGTACGGGAGAACCACGATCTAAATCAAGGCAATGCTAGTTGGAAAGGCTTAAGAAGACTAAGAAAGGAGTTTAAGGTCGAGGAAAATCTATTTTCGATCGAGTAAAATTCAGTTGGATCGAAGAAATTAAGTTCTGGTCTAGTTTTGTGACCCGTGGGTTGGAGAAGTATGACCCAGCGGTTGAAAAGCTATCAGTTGGTCGAGTTTTGTGACCCGGGGGTCGAAGCAGTACAATCCATTGGTCGAAGTTTATCAGATCTGCGGTAAGGAGCAGTTTTCGCGTGGATCGGGTGATGTGTTATTCTGTGATTGGTCAGCGGCTGTAGTGGGACACATGTTGAGCCGAGAAGCATTCTGTGATATTTGTTAATCAGTATTAACACTTGTTAATCAGTGTTAACACTTGTCAATACATGCAAATCTGAATCTTTGCCTATAAAACCAAACCCACCCCTTTAGAAAATCAGAACTGAAAACCTTACCAAACCTCTGCCAAAATCGATCCAGACCTGACCCTTAGCTTTTTCTCATCCAAAATCAGTCCAAACCGCTACCAAAATCAGTCTAGATCTGTACCGTAGGTCAAGTTTCCAGACCCATTATTGCTTGAACGTGACCCATGGTAGAATTTCCAGTCGATAAGTGGTAGATTCGGTTATTTCTTCCTAGATCCTTACCGAATAGTTGTTAAAATTTAGTTTTATGCTTAGCTTCAGGTTGACCGCGACAACAAGGAGTAATATAAGTTTGTCGTGGAGTTACAGTCTAGGAACCTCAGAGTAAAATTGGTGAGTTGGGATGTTTGAGCATGAGGCAGTTATACATTTGGCATATAAACATACTGCTGGTTTGTTGCATGATAATTTGCTTGAGGTTTACCGTATTGTTTATTAAATTTTATTAAGTAATTTACATGTTGTGAATGTTGCATGCACGTTTAATATTTCAATTGTTGCATGCATGTTAGCTTCCGCATGTGTATACTTTGATTGATTGCTTGTTGATTCTTATTTTGGGTTTGGGTTGGGAAATTATTGCATGTTTAGTGGAGATTGGAACATTAAGACCATCGAAGTAGTTTTGATGTTTTTTTGTAAAATCTGGTTTTGTATATAGTATGTACCACTCCTTTGGCGTTAGGCCTCGTCCGGACATATATGTTTTGTAATGTTTTCTCGGTTAATGTTAATGTAAGAAATGTGTTTCTTAAAAATGGCGAGTGTTCACTGATATTAGTCTTGTCCAGACTAACATTACTCAAGATCACAATAATAGGCTATGGTCAAGAGGAATAATACCGTGGATGGACTGACTTAGGTTCTAGATTCGTTCTATGACTTGGGTTGGACCGTCTATGGATATCATATTGTGGCATCTCCGGGCCATCTGGGTATAGATTGGTTCAGGGGTGCTACAAAAGATGGTATCAGAGCATGGTTTTGGTCATGTTCACGGGACTCGAATTTTCAAATGTTTTATCGAGTCCAAATGGATCGCAAAAAGACACTTAGGTTAATCTGATATGTTTCGTGCATTTGGGGTATTGGGGGGGGGGGGTTAGGACTTACATTTTGTTTGATGCAGATGGCAAAGTGCAAGTTGAATGGAGGTAAGCTGTGGAGACTGTTGGGGTTGGATTTCACCCTTAAGATCAACAGTTAAAAAGATGACTAAGCGTTGGAATGGATCAAACCGTAGGAATCGAACTAACCCATCAAGCAACAAAGATGACCCATGGGCCTTAACGCCATCCGATCCATAGGCTTCGACGATGGGCCGATCCATATTCTCAGCGATGGGCCGATCTGTGGGCTTCAACGATGGGCCAATCCATATGCTCAGCGATGGGCCGATCCGTAGGATTTGACGATGGGACGATCCATATCTTCAGCGATGGGCCGATCCATATTCTCAGCGATGGGCCAATCCATATTCTCAGTGATGGGCCGATCCGTAGGCCTCAGCACATGGGCCGATTCATAATCTTTGGTATGGGCCGATCCATGAAGCAAAGATACGAGCCCAAGACGAAGGCCCATAAAGATACAACCGATCTACGAAAAAGGAATATCCCAAAAGATTAGGAAGTTTTCCTTATCACTTTGGAAATAGCCCTAATCGACCTAAACTTGTATATATAGTCATGTACATCCTCTAAAAGAGGGATCCGCAATTTACTTAGTAAAACCCTAGACTTTTTGCTCTCAGACTCTTGTACGAAAAGCTTTCCGTCACAGCTTAATAAAACTATTTTTGGATCTTCGTTTTGTGGTTTATACGCAGAAGTTTCAGTTTCCCTTAACAAACCCTCGACAAATTCAATTGTGCTAGTTTCGACTCCCACAGAGACTACTATCCTTACGAGAGAAATAGAGGTAAGCCGTGAACATCATCATACGGAGGTGGAGAAAGGTCACAAGTTTCTTATTTAAATTCATTGGAAGAAGATGATTCCTTAGATGTAGGAACCTAAACCTTCATGCTCTTTATAAGATCCCGATACAGGTACGTATGGGTTCTAACTCTATTGATGAAATGATGGCATGATTGAATGATTGATTGCTTGCTTGTATGAATATGAATTGCATATAAGTTTATAATTCCATGATAGTGGTAACTTTGTTAAGTGTCCCGTAAGCTATAGTGTGTAGCAGTAGAAATGAAACCATAAGTGCAAAGGCAGTCTAGAGTGCTAGGAAAAAGTAGTTGAATCTAACCAGAGACCCACAACCTTAGTAGTGGAGTATGAGTATTAGGAAACCATAGAAACCAGAAGCAAACCTTCTCGACCTATTACCCAAAGAGTGGTGGCATATGAAGACAGTTAAGGCAAATGTAACATGGAGCAACGAAGAGCGGAATCAAAGAACCAGAAGGAGACTAGCAGAAGACCAGGGACGAACAAGACAGGAATAGTAGTCGAAGACTTAAGAATTCGGGACGAATTCTTATAAAGGGGGAATAATGTAATACCCCATATCAAAACTAGAAATATACCGTGAATCAAGATGTTGGAATCAAGAATAATTGATTTAGGAAAGCTCAATGAAGTCAAAAGAAAATGTTCAGTCACAATAAAACTCAAATGGATCGAGAAAATCAGAAAATAGAACAAGGCAAAGTACCAAAGGAACGGTACGGGAGAACCACGATCCAACTCAAGGCAATGCTTGTTGGAAAGGCTTAAGAAGACTTAGAAAGGAGTTTAAGGTCGAGGAAAATCTATTTTGGTTCGAGTAAAATTCAGTTGGGTCGAGGAAATTATGTTCTGGTCTAGTTTTGTGACCCGTGGGTTGGAGAAGTATGACCCAGCGGTTGAAAAGCTAACAGTTCGTCGAGTTTTGTGACACGTGGCTCGAAGCAGTATGACCTAGTGGTCGAAGTTTATCATATCTACGGTAAGGAGCAGTTTTCGCATAGATCGGGTGATGTGTCCTTCTGCGATTGTTCAGCGGCTGTAATAAGACACATGTCCAGCCGAGAAGCATTCTGTGACATTTGTTAATCAGTATTAACACTTGTTAATCCATGTTAACACCTGTCAATACATGCAAATCTGAATCTTTGCCTATAAACCAAACCCAACCCCTTTAGAAAACCAGAACTGAAAACCTTACCAAGCCTTTGCCAAAATCGACCCAGACCTGAGCCTTAGCTTTTTCTCATCCAAAATTAGTCCAAACCGCTACCAAAATCAGTCCAGATCTGTACCGTAATTCAAGTTTCCAGACCCGTTATTGCGTGAACGTGACCCAGGGTAGAATTTCCAGTCAGTAAGTGGTAGATTCGGTCATTTTCTTCCTAGATCCTTACCGAATAGTTGTTAAAATCTAGTTTTATCCTTAGCTTCAGGTTGACCGAGACAACAAGGAGTAAAATCAGTTCGTCGTGGAGCTTCAGTCTAGGAAGCTCAGAGTAAAATTGGTGAGTTGGGATGTTTGAGCATGAGGCGGTTATACGTTTGGCGTATAATCGTACTGATTGTTTGTTGCATGATAATTTGCTTGAGGTTTACCGTATTGTTTATTGAATTTTATTAAGTACTTTGCATGTTGTGAATGTTGCATGCATGTTTAATGTTTCAATTATCGCATGCATGTTTAATATTGATAGACATTTGTTGCATGACCTAATATTTGCATGTGATGGTGGTGTGTGGTGACAAGTTATTGGCGTGAGTGGTTAATACCCCCACGGCCATGTGATGGTGGTGTGTGGTGAGAAGTGATTGGCGTGAGTTGTTAATACCCAACTGTTGGCGTGAGAAGTGCTTACAGGATCCCTTACATGAAGGCAAGAAGACTTGGTACGTTGGTTGATCCCCAATGGCCAACTGTTGCACGGCGGTGTTGCCCGATGCTCCGTCTCGGACGGACTCGAACATAGATGTTTTGCGCCTTGGGTGTCTTTGTGACTACCAAGTGCAAGTATTCTCTTGAGTTGGAAGGAAGTATCCGATACACAATTTGGGGACCTAGGATGTGTTAATTGTGTCGTGGTGTTGCATTCATGTAGTGATTTGTTAAGTTATAGCTTCCGCATGTGCATACTTTGATTGATTGCATGATTGCTTGTTGATTGTTATTTTGGGTTTTGGTTGGAAAATTATTGCATATTTAGTGGGCTTAACTCATTGATGATTGCTAGAATAACCAGTAGAGGAAAAACCTTAGGGGAGACCGGAACATTAGGACCATCCAAGTAGTTTTGATAGCTTTTTGTAAAATCTGGTTTTGTGTATATAGTATGTACTACTCCTTTGGCATTAGGCCTCCTCCGGACATATATGTTTTGTAATGTTTTCTCAGTTAATGTTAATGTAAGAAATGTTTTTCTTAAAACTGGCGAGTGTTCACTGATATTAGTCTTCAAACTAACACAACTCAAGATCACTGATACCGTGGATGGACTGACTTAGGTTCCAGATTTGTTCTGGGACTTGGGTTGGATCGTCTACGGATATCATATTGTTGCATCTCCGGGCCATCTGGGTATAGATTGGTTCAGGGGTGTTACAAGCATCAACTTGTCCGAGCCCTCCAAACTGCCAAACGACGTGATCTCGTTCGAAGAAAGAGAAACAACCCGGATCGTCAGGTCGCACAACGATCCTCTGGTGATCGAGCTGATCGTCAACGGTTGTGATGTTGCTCGGGTACTGATCGATAAAGGAAGCTTCGTAGACGTGATTTTCCACGAAACTTTGCAAAGAATGAACATCGACCTATCCAAAATCACAGCAACGCCGAAACCTCTAACAGGATTCTCGGGGGATACAACAATGACCATATGGACAATCAGATTGCCCGTCAGCGCCGGAGAAGTGACTAAAATCGTGGAGTTTTCGGTGGCAGATCATCCAACAATTTACAATGTGATCATGGGAACTCCCTAGATTAATTCCATGCGAGCTGTCCCGTCAACATACCATCTTTGTATCAAGTTTCTGACCCCAATGGAGTTAAGACAATTTGGAGAAACCAGAAAGAATCCCACATTTGCTTCTTGGCTGAGCATAAGCTCATGAATCTGTTACCGATCCAGGTGACAAGGAGAAGCGTAAGAAGATGAAGACAGATAGGGAGCCGATGAAGGAATTGTCCAAACTATTATAACAATTACAGATCATGGAGAGTCGCAAAGAAGAGGTCGAGCTGACCTGCAACCCCGTAAGTTTTGTCTGTATAGACAACGACCACCCGGAACGATGCGTTGAAATCAGAGCCAAGCTCGACGAGAAAATCAGGGAAGAGCTCGTTTCATTCCTGAAGAAAAACATAAGTACGTTTGCATGGGCAGCTGAAGATATGCCCGTGATTGACATTAGCATGACAAGTTACGAGCTAAATGTTGACCAAACCTTCAAACTGGTGAAACAGAAAAGAAGAAAACTCGGACCCGATATAGCTAAGGCAGTCAAAGACAAGGTCGATAGACTCTTACGCGTCGGGTCGATAATCGAAGTCAAGTACCCTGGCTGGCTAGCTAACCCTATGGTGGTGAAGAAGAAGAATGGAAAATGGCGAGTGTGCGTGGACTTCACCAACCTGAACAAAGCATGTCCAAAAGACAGCTTTCCACTTCCACATTTTGATCGATTGGTCGAAGCAACAACGGGCAACAAACTCCTCTCGTTCATGGATGCGTTCTCTGGGTATAACCAGATCTTGAAGAACCCCGATGATCGGGAAAAGACAGCATTCATTACGGATCATGGAATATTCTGCAACAAGGTGATGCCCTTCTGACTTAAAATGTTGGAGCTACATACCAACGCTTGGTAAACAAGATGTTCACCGACCAGCTCGGGAAAATGATGGAAGTGTATATAGACGATATGCTGGTTAAGTCCTTGGAAGAGAAAGACCACGTGGCTCACCTGAAGGAGTGCTTCGAGCAACTAAATCTGCACCGCATGAAGCTTAATCCGACAAAGTGTAGATTCGCAGTCACGTCTGGAGAATTCCTCAGGTATTTGATTACTCATGGCGGCATCGAATCCAATCCAAAACAGATCGATGCACTCATACAAATGGCACCACCCAAGATGAAGCGCGAAGTGCAAAGGTTAATAGGGAGGATAGTTGCCCTCAATAGATTCGTCTCATGATCTACCGATAAGTGCTTACCTTTCTACGACACTTTGCGGGGGAACAAGAAGTTCGAATGGATCAAAAAATACGAAGAAGATTTCCAACAGCTCAAGAAATACCTAGCCAATCCTCCAGTACTCGCAAAACCGGTCGAAGGAGAGTCCTTTTTCTTATACACAGCTGTCTCCGCAACATCAGTTAGCGAAATGCTCATTCGGGAAGAACGAGGCGACCATAAGCCTATTTTTTATGTTAGCAAAACTCTCATGGATGCCGAGAACAGATACCCACAAATGGAGAAGTTGGCATTATCTGTCGTGATGTCCGCTCGGAAGCTGAGGCCATATTTTTAGTCCCATTCAATAGTGGTTTTCAGTACTTTCCCGCTGTGATCTGTCTTACACAGTCAAAGCCAGTCCGGAAGGTTAGCAAAATGGACGATAGAGCTAAGTGAGTACGACATCGAATATCGAAGTCGAACGTGCGCGAAGTCGCAAGTTTTGGAGGGTTTTCTAATCGAACTCCATGAAGAAAGCCTTGAACAATCGACCTCGAACTCGATCTGGATACTTCACACCGATGGGTCCTCATCCAAACACGGCTCTGGAGTTGGAATACTTTTGACTTCTCCGACGGATAAAATCCTCGAACAATCTTTCCGGCTGGGTTTTCGGGCATCGAACAATGAAGCAGAGTACGAAGCTCTGATCGTTGGAATGAAGATGGCCAACGGAATCTAAGTCAGACGCATTCAGGTATTTTACGATTCGCAGTTAGTCGTGAACCAATTCAGTTGTGAGTATACGGCTAGGGATGATCGCATGGAAGCTTATTTAAAGATCGTCAAAGATTTTGCCGCACAGGTCATAGAATTCACACTGACGTTAATACGCCGTGGAGAGAATACCTCGGCCAATGCACTAGCTGCACTTGCATCCACCTCCGACCCAGATCTGAAGAGAATCATCCCAGTAGAATTCATCGAGCGACCAAGCATCAACCTTTCCAAAGCTGTGAATGTGGTTAACTCGTTCTCAAGCAGCCAAACGAGCAAGGAAAAAAGCCAAGCCAATCGGCGCAGTAAAAGAATATGTCACCATCGTGATAGAAGAATACCCAAACGACAACCCTTCGGTTGAGGACGGAACAGACAGAGTAAAAAGAAGTTTTGAAAATTGGGCTCCGTCTAAAGATGACATTGTTGGCATGGAAGAAAATCCCGCGAGCGAACCTCCAATCTAACAAGATACAACAGCTATGGAAGAAGATCCCGCGAGTGATCCTGGTGCAACTAACATAGATGACGAACCTAACAATGAAGTAGCTGAGATGGAAGTGGACCCACAAACAACAGAATATGGTTGTGACAAAGATTGGCTCGACTCAATATTATGATACATTTACGATGGATAATTGCCGTCCGATAAATGGGCAGCTCGTAAATTCTGAGCCAAGGCAGCTCAATACGTTATGCTTGATGGAAATGTCTTTAAGTGGAGATTCTCTGGACCATTGATGATATGTGTAGAAGGAAAAGAGGCAAGAGAGATCAGGGAAGAAGTCCATAACGGCTCCTGCGGTAATCATTCCGGACGAAGGGCATGAACAATCAAAATCAAGCATCACGGCTACTACTGGCCAACTATGGTAAAGGACTGCGAAATTTTTTTCTGCCAAATGCAAAAAGTGTCAACGGCATGCCACAATGATCCACCAACCAACCGAAGTACTATCCTCGATTTCATCACCTTATCCAGTCATGAGATGGTCCATGGACATCGTCGAACTGTTACATCCTTCAAAGCAGAAACGCTTCCTCCTAGTTTTAACGGATTATTTTCCCAAGTGGGTCGAAGCAAATTCTTACGCCAGCATAAAGGATGCTCAGGTTGAAAGCTTCGTGTGGAAGAACATTGTATGTCGACATGGAGTCCCATACGAGATAGTTACTGACAACGGCTCACAATTCATCTTAACAATGTTTGAAGCTTTCTGCGAAGTGGAAAATCCGAGTTAGCCAATCCACCCCACGATATCCACAAGGAAACAGACAAGCCAAAGCAGTAAACAATATTATTCTTGATGGCCTGAAGAAATGCCTTGACGAAAAGAAGGATCGCTGGGCCGATGAACTTGAAGGAGTATTATGGTTTTATCGAACAACTCCACGGTGAGCTACTGGAGAAACACCATTGGCCCTTATATACAGGACGAAATACGTCATTCTACCCGAGATACATTTTCCCGAGGTCCGTCGCAGACTTCTCCCAGAACAGGAAGGCCTTAATAATCTACTGCTGCTCGACGAGCTGGATTTGATCAATGAAAGACGTGACCAAGCACTAATCCGGATTCAAAACTATCAGCAAGCAGCGGCAAAGTACTACAATTCAAACGTTCGAAGCCGGAAGTTCTACAAAGGAGATTTAGTTCTCCGGAAAGTTTTCCAGAACACGGTAGAAAGAAATGCCGGAAAGCTTGGAGCAAACTGGGAAGGACTTTACAAAATCACAAGGTAGTCCGCCCTTGAGTTTATGAACTTGCCAACATGTCCGATGTTCCTGTGCCCATATCATGGAACGCAATGCATCTCAAGAAATACTATCACTAAACAACTTTTACATGAACTACGAGGCGGCTTGATCCTTGCAAAGGGTACGTAGGCAACTCGTCTCCGGATGGGCTCAGCTGTCCCCCCCCCCCTTAAAAAAGGGGAGAGTGGGTACGTATACTCGTATACTCCCACCTTTGTAACAAATTCTACATCTAATCAAAGCAACTATTTCGAGTCCTTTAAACATCACATCCTTTATGGATTACTAATGTCTTAACTAAACAAGACATCTCATTTCACTCTCATTGTTGCTGGCCACAACAACGAACTACTGCATCCTAACGGATTTAACCTATCACATCCCTAACATATCAAAAAGCGCGCTATATAAATGCATTTGTCCATTGTTAGAGCAGATACATTTACGGAAACGTATCCGTAAACCAAAATATTCATCTTAAACTCCAATAAACGAATCGTTGGTCGCAACATCTCGCAAACGAAATACTAGACGTATATCGTCTATGTACGATATTCCTAAACTCGTTCTACGAGAACCAGTAACTTATCACTGGTCTCGGACATTTCAACAGTCAAACATATACCCAAAAGCCGCATTCAATAGCTATCTCTTATCAAATGAATATCATCTCTGATACAAGGCAAAAAAAATAACAAGTTCTAAATAAAAAAAGTGGATAAAGCCGTCCAGGCACCACAACGAATCAAGTTCAAAACTACTACGAAAAAGAGTTGCACATACCTCAAACTCTAAAAGAAAAACATAAAAGCAAAACTAAGGAGCAGCCGTCTCAGCCCCTTTTCCTCGGGAACCGCGTCTTTTTCCTCAACCGCATCTTTCCCTCAACAACTTCCTAGACAGCTTTCTCTTCGACAGGCTCGGCGCTCTTCTCTGAAATGGGCTCGGCTACATTCTTTAAAGATGGCTCCCCCTCGATTGATTCCATGGTCGTTCTTGATTCAGATTTTTTCTTTGAACCAACCTCAGCAAGACCCGGAGTACCCTTGTTCGAGCCTGAGAAGTCACGAACACCAACAGCCGCCGCAGCGCTTTCAACAGGCGCATTACCCATGAGATCGTTCACGGAGTCAGCTGAAACATGGGATATCTTTAGATTATCCATTTGGTCGGTACCAATTCTCTCTAATTCATCATAAGCATCGGCGAACTCAGCTCTCCATCCGTTGAGTTTTTCCGTCTCAGCTTCCAACGTTGGCGGCTCTTCGCTTTGAAGGAGTTTGATAAGTTGAAGGTTGCCATCGATTTGAGCAAGATCGATCATGTGTTCTTTAGACTTGCCATTCAGTTTCTTGATCTTTTCCTCGGCTCGGTCAATCCTCTCTTGAAACTTCGTAGACATCTCCCGCCTCTCTAACTTTGCCGCCCTCTTCACTGTTGTCTCATGCAAGGCTCTTTTAGTGTACAACTACCTTAGAAGCGAGGCAATCTGAGCATCCCTTCGGGACTTGGACGTCTCTAGCTTGAGAACCTTCTCATTAGCTGGGTCACGCTTCTCTTTAAGCACCTTCTGCTCGGATTCTAAGGCATCAATCCACCTTGAAGCCTTCTCTAGCTCGGCATCATGTCTACTCTCACTCTCGTCAAGTTTAACCTGCAACTCCACGGCCTTCTTCGAGGCATCTGACTCATAGCTTAGAGACATTTTGTTGATATGCGCCAAGAACTACGCAAAAACGAAAGTTATTTAGTTCCAAGTAATATATGAAGATCGTAAGAGGGATAGGCTGATATATACCTTGATACCTCAGAGAGACATATTCGCGTAGGCCTTGTTCTTGATGAGAGTATTTGGCGGAGGAAAACGGTCGCCAGGAGAAAGGACCTTCGAGTAAAGGACAGTTGAGGATAGCGCATCATTGTACGATGCCTCGGTCACAACGGGCAGAGTCGGGACGGTAGAGGAAGGCTGCGGTTCGGGGACAACTCGGGTCGGAGCAGTCTTCGCCTCTTCGGTGCACTATCTTTAGCCAAACCTTTCCCTTGTCAACATTTGCCGCATAACATTTTTGGCTCGGTACCCTTTATTTATGTCCTTATATGTATGCTGAGACAAAGATTAATCGGCAGGCCTCGATGCAGACTAAAGCCCACAATAATTTCTCTTCCCGATGAGTCAGTAGGAGTCGGCTCGGAAGGAATTACAACATCTAAAGCTAACCCGGCCATTTCGGAAGCGGTAGCTTTGGAACTAGTCCTGTTCGGGTCCTCAACCCCCGGAGTGACTTCGGTCTGCTACGCCTCAGTCTGTTTAGCTTTTTCTAGGGCTATGGCTTCCATTCTATCTCGAATCATCTGCTTCTTTCGCATAATAGCTCGAATATCATAGGAAGAAGAAGAGGGAGATGAACTATAGAAGGAACAGCCGGTGTAACAAGCCCGAGTTCTCTCAACCCTCTGAAGACTGAAGTCTTTCGACCAGTTGCACTTCCGAGCCGCGAGAGTTTCACAAAGTTAGATTACATCCACTAGACACTTTGGAAGAGGATTGGTAACTGCAAGAACAACAAAAAGAGGGAAAAGTTAAGACCCATCCAAAAGCTAAGTAAATGAAAGCCGAGCCGATAGCTCTAAACAAGCTATTAGATCGGCTACCAATTTTTTCCAGTTCGTCTTGACTAATTGGGTGCACTTGCCATCCACTAACGCATCGGTAATGGGGAAAAAGAAGAAGTAGTCTGCCCAGTAGGAGTATTTGCTCGGGAATCCATCAATGATCCTCTGATTGGCCTTGTTGGAGATATAATAAATATATTTGGTTTTTGAACTCCTCCTGAATTCTAAGAGATTCATCAGATGATAGACGCCGATCTCCACATCGCATTCATAACTCCAGACCAGAATTCCGATAAGATGGTGGATCCCTCTTGTTATAATCTATGCAGAAGCAAGACCATACTTCCATAAAAACCGAAGGATCACTTCAGGGATTGGGAACCACATGAGGCACTGGTAGAAAAAGCTCCCATACATAGTAAAGTTGTTCAGAGGAGGACTATCGCCTCAGTCTGACTTCGAAGGAAGAATCATTTCGACTTCTTAAGAAATATGGAATCTTTGCCTTAACGCCTCCAAACTTTATGCGGTAGAAAGAGTTGAGCCCGGCGGATCGGCTTTTTTCTTCTTCGCTTTGCTTTTCTTTCCGGCTCGGTTGATGGGCCCTGAATACCCATTAAAGTCTATAATCAGCGTTTTTCCTCATAACGATCAAAATTCCAATCCTCTTCTTAGTTTTTCACCTCGGTAGGATCAACCATCTCGTCGAACGACTCGTCACGAAAAAAGCAACCTCGATTTCTAGGGGATTTACTGCATTACTTCCAGCCTATTCGGACTCTGAAGAAGAGATGATTTTTCTCCCGAGCTGATTGGGGCCCATAACCGAGCCGATCGAGTCATTTAAATCCTCGGGATTCAACATCGGAATTACTTCGCTTCGGCAAGAAAAAGATCGGTAAAAATTAAAGTTAGAATAAGTCAAGAAATTACCAAAAAAGTCGAAGAGCTCGCCGTAAAGTTTGAAGATAGATCAGAATCTTCAAGGGCTTGTCGGAAAAAAAGATGAAGATAGATCAGAGAACTTGAAGATCACTGCGTTTTTTTTTAAGATGAGTTGGATAATTTAAGGAGGTCGGCGGCGGAAAGATAAAAACCTAAAAAAATTAGCCAAACCCTAAACATAAAATGAAAAGAAAGAGGAGAGAGAAGAGAGCTACCTGCTTTAGAAGTTTTGGAGAAATGAAGATTATGAGAAGGAATGAGAGAATCTCGGATATATATATATATGCATTTAAAGCAAAGTTTTGACGTCATTATGCCTCGGGAACTTGCAGAAATGTTTACACTTCCCGAGAAAGGCTAAAATATTTGGCTTTTCCACAAGAATTGCCGACCCGAACTAGTACATGAAGGAAGACCAAGTCAATGGATCGGCTTGATAATACAATCACTTCGGTTCGGCAACGGGTTGGACAAGACACCTTGATAAAGCTTTTAGTGTTAACAAGATGTTAACCAGCTCGGCACGATTACCAATCAGCTCGGAATGTTGATCTCATTACTGACTACTTTCACCTCGGCACTACCATCACTGATACTGCCGAGCTGGGGGGCTAACTATTGGGGACAAGTTTCACCCCGCTGATATCAACTGAGATAACTACAAGCCAACATCAAGGGGCCCCGGAGGACCGACGCGGTGACCTACCAAGCTCGGTTTGGAAGAACAATGAGCTGAGGAGCTCGGTTCGTCTTGGCATCCAACCGGGAGTTTGGTTCGGTTCGACTGACAACAAGCTCACAACGACGAGCTCAGTAAATGTATGGGCCGAGGTGATGAGTCAACAAACAAACGAGCCGCAATCATGGGCCGAAGCCCATTCCATCCAACCGACTTGGAAGTATCCGAAGAAAAAGGAAATACACGAAAGAATAGGAGATCTTCCTTATCGTTTTAGGAATTGGCCTAGCCGACTTAAACTTGTATAAATAGACATGTTCATCTCTTGAAAGGAGGATCCGCAATTTGACCTAGCAAAACACTTGTATTCTCGCTAGAGAGAGCTTTCTAAACAGCTACATAAAAAAACCATCTTTGGATCTCCGTTCTTGTGGTTCTATTCTTAGACATTCCAGTTCCCTTTAAGAAGTCTTAACCAAATTCAATTGTGCGGGTTTCGACTCCCACACTCGAAAGGATGCCTTCTTCTTCAAGAACAAGGTCGCCGAGCTGGAGAATCAACATGCTACCGAGCTGGCGTCTTCTTCGGCTCGGATTGATGCTCTCGAGAAGGAGAGGGCATTCCTTACGGAGGAATGGACCAAAGCTAGTGACCTAGCTATGAGGCAGAGCGTTCTAAATAGAAGACAGCGGCCGAGATGGAGTCTCTAAAAAGGCAACTAACCGCCACTCACGCCTTGCATGAGTCAAACGTAAATAAGGCCCGAAAGGCAGTGATGTATTCATATTTTAGCATTCCTTAGCATGTATTTCCCCTAACTTTTACACTCATTTAGATTACTTAATCCATCTTTCTCTTCATATTAGGCTCCATTTAGTGTAAGTTTAGTCTTAGAGTCCTTGGTCCATTACCTTGCATTTGTATTGCATTTTGAGTCTTTTTCATGTACTATAGAGGTCTAGGATCAAGAGGAATCAATTGGAGAAGGAAGGAGAACCAAAGGGGATGAAAAGGAGCCAAACACCACCAAGTGTTCACTGCATCAATGTGTTTTCCTCACCACGTCGATGCAGCACGTCGATGTGAGCTGCACCAGACAAGAAGATCCCCTAATGTTCACTGCATCGACGTGGTGGCTTCAGCAGGTCGATATAACATGATGCATATTACATTTCCTGCACAATTCCGGGTTTGACCTGGGAGCATCTATTTTTCCTATAAATACTTTTAAGCACATTAAAATCCTAAGCTTTTTCTGATTTTTCTTTATCCCTTGGGAAAAACAAAAAATCCTTTGGATCTTCGGATTTGGATGTTAAAGCTTCAACTCTTTATGTTTGATTAGTGAAGTTTTCTTTATATTTTCTCTTAATCTTTTATTATGTCTTTCATTAATCATGTTTTGATGGTTTGTTTAAACATGAGTGAGTAGTCTTTTAGTGGATTATGGGTGGAGTAGATTAGGATGTTTTATGTGTGGTTAGTGATGCTTAGGCCTAGATTTGCATGATTTCCATTGATTAGAGAGAATCCATAGCTAAGATTGAAGTAATTAATCAACTCTTAGATCAAGGTCTTTTCATGCCCGAAAGGTGTTTGTGAAAATGTCTAGACCAACTCTAATTCATGCTTTTCATATCCTAGCCAATTAACACTTGATGTTTAGGGTGATTTGTAGACTTTTATGGGCATATGTGCTAATAATCTCTTCTCACTTCAATAGGGACCAAAAGGATTGTCATTTTGGGTGATTAGTAGAATGGGTTAAACTATGTGAAAACGAGCTAGCCTACTTCATGGGATCCATGTCTTGGAAATGGATATTTCTATGGTCTTGCATCACCAATCATATGTTAAATACTCTTGGTCTATGATCTCTACCCAAAGTCCATGCTTTTATCATATTTTCTCATCTTTGTTTGTCCGGTTGACTTTTTGTTGACTTTCTTAATTTGCTTTCTTATTGCTTTCTTTCAAGTTTAATTTACTTATGCATGATTTCTTTCATGTTTATTGTTCTTGTTTGATAACCTTTCTTGCTTATTGCATCATTTGCTTAGGTTAGTAGTTGGTTACAAAAGACATCACTTGACATTGGCTTAGCTTCTATAGTATCTTGCATTCTTATTGCATTCGTATACTCCTTGTGGAAGAATGACCCTTAAATGCTACAATGACATGTTCCATGCATTTGTGGTTATCTAAGGTTAAAACTTATTAGTAGTTTAAACAACACATCAAGTTTTTTACGCCGTTGCCGGGGGGAATATTAGGCATTAGAATTTGGATTCTTGGGAGTCTAAGTTCATTTTTTCTTATTTTAATATTTAATAGTTCTTGTTCTTGTCTTGTTTTCTCTTTTGAAGGTGCATGATCATGAGAAGCAAATGAGCACCGAGTGATTTTGATCCTCGGATTGACATAAATCGGTTAGTGAAGCAAGCTAAAGAAACAAGGAGAGAAAAAGAGCGGTTGGAACACTTAAGGCGTTTAGACATGGAAGGAAACCATGATAACCAAGGTGGTGGAAACCACCAAGAAAAACAAGCACATGGAGTAGGAGTAAGAAACCTTCTTAGAGCTCCCATTCATGCCCCTAGGGAAGAGAGAAGGATTGGTGCCTTTGATGAACCTCTCACAAATGGGACTAGGACGGGCATTCGCCCTCCTCCATGCGCCAATAAAAATTGGGAGATAAAGTCTAGCCTCATCAACATGGTGCAAAATAATCGATTCTTTGGATTGCCTATAGAACATCCAATAGAGCACTTGGATAACTTTGATCGCTTGTGTGGTACCTTGAAGATGAATGGCATTATGGAAGACATAATCAAGCTCACACTCTTCATATTCTATTTAGGCGATAAAGCCTCTCAATGGGAGAAGAGTGTAGTTACATCCTCCATTTCCACGTGAGAGGAGTGTAAGAAACGATTCTTGGCCAAGTTTTTCTCGAATCAACGAACCGCCAAGATAAGAAATGATATTCAAAGCTTTCAACACGGGCTGCATGAGACTTTGTATGAGGCTTGGGAACGATTGAAGGGATACACGCGTTCATACCCTCGCCATGGGATATCTATGGAAGCATTGTTGGGAATATTCCACCAGAGAATTGAAGAAAAATAGCACATTGCTCTTAACACCGCGGGTAATGGAGATTTTGCTAGCTTATCGGTTAATCAAGGATAACAACTTGTGGAGAATCTTGCACAAAGCAACCAATGCTATAGCAAAGAATATGATAGAAGTGTTAGGGAACCAAAAGGAGAAGATCCAAGGATCAAGAAATTGAGTGACAAGTTTGACAAACTTCTTATGGCTAACAAGAAGCAAGTGCACTTCATTGGTGATTTTGACGGTAACAATTAGTTGGTTTGTGAAGTTACCCAAGATGGACAAGAAGAAGAGATTTGCTATTTACAAGGTCAAGGAGACTACTACCAAAAGAGCTTCAACCCCAACTATAGGAATCACCCCAACTTGTCCTATAGAAGTACCAATGTACAAAACCTAGAAGATCAAATCTACCCACCTAAACCACAAGGTTTTCAACCACAACAAGGGTATGTCACTCAACAACAAGGTCAAGCATTTGTCCCTCAACAAGGCTTTGCTCCTAAACAACAATACACTTTCTATAACCAAGTTGCTCAAAACTTCCAAGGACAAGCTAGTGCTTCTACTCAACCCTCATCACAAGACCATGATATCAAGGCTTTGGTACAAAAAATCTTGGAAGGTCAAGTTAAAAATAGCACGTATATTGGGAAGAAATTCCTAGAGGTAAACAATCGACTTGATAGCATGTACCAAGAGTTGGATGAAAAGATTACAAGCTTGGCATCACACGTGAAGACCATTGACCTATAAGTGGCGCAAATGGCTTCAAGTTCTAAGGCTCCAACTGGCACACTACCGGGTAAATCCGAGTCTAACCCCAAGTGATTTTGCAATGTTGTGATAATGGATGAGGAAAAACATTGGGAAGCTCGTCATGGACCATTGACAATGGAATAATTTGAAGAAGATGAGCTCTACTTGGATGAGTTGGCTAAGCTACTTGAGTGCCCCTATGTTGAAGAATTTGTTAAGAATGACAAAGATCTTAAGGTGAAAGCTTCTAAGATCATGATGAGAGATGAACCTCCTAGCTTTGAACCCTCTCCTTATGAACCAAAACTTCCATTTCCTCGCCCGATCTTTACTAAGACTCTAAAGAGAGTTCTCACAAGGTTCAAGAATGATTTGGAGGAAGTTGGAGTAAAGTTGCCCAAAGGAGATTGTATTGCTCAAATCCCCATCCATAGGCAACTCATCAAGGATGTCTTGAGTAACCATGGCAAGGTCATGGATGTTATGAAGAAATATGAGGATGATGGTGGAGAGACACAAATACTTCAAATCCATACTAAGAAAGATAATCCGGGTACATTTTCTATTCCATGTTGTCTTGGTGATTTGGAACTCGATGATGCATTATGTGATTCCGGTTTAAGCGTCAATGTTATCTCTTATGATATGTTTGAGACTTTGGGCGTTAAGAATTTGAAAGGTAACATTAGCTCCATCACATTTGCGTATGCTTCTTTTAAGTGTCCAATTGGAATTCTTGAGAGCTACCCGGTAAAGATAGGGAATTGCATTGTACCAACTGACTTCATAGTTGTGGAAATGGACTCCGCTAAGAGTATGCCCCTTGTTCTTGGTACGCTTTTCTTGGCTACCTGATGTATCATGTTTTTATGGGTTTTTAACCATTGCTTTAAACCCTATTTTGAATCTTTTACTTTGTTTTCGAGTCTTTTTTGTGTTTATGGTGTTTATAAACTCTTTTAGGTGAAACAAGTTAAAATGATAGAATTTGGAGCAAAACGGATGAAGGAACAAGTTTCAGAGTCAACAGTTAGTTCACTCGGTCATGAGCACCAGTCCAGACAAATTTCCTACACCCGTTTGAACATCCGCATGAGTTCACTCGGTCACGAGTACGGGTCCTGGACAAGCCTCCTGCACCCGTTTGCATATCCGTATTAGTTCACTCGGTCACGGGTACCGGTCTGGGACTTCTTTTCTACACCCGAGTGACTGCGCAGATTTGCCAGATTTTCAGCAGATTTCCTTTTTCGCCCTGGCTTTTTCCTGTTTTGAATAGAAACGACTTTAGATCTATTTATATGTTATTTTTAGCCATTGTGGAGGCTACCTCTTGACATCTCTTTACACCTTTTTACAACACTTTATTTTCTATTCAGACTTTTGGTTTTCTACAATTTGTAAGTTTTGGGGAGACGAAACTCTGACTTTACATCTCTGAGAAGATTTCTGAACTCTTTTGGATTTCTAATTATATTATCATGAGTTTTCCTTCATCTCCTTCTTGTTTTTTTGCTTTCATGTCTGAGTAGTTCATAGTTAGGTTTAGAGTTTCAAGGGAATTTATGAATTATTGAATCAGACATAGATAGAGATTTATCATCTTGTATTCACCTATCGTTGTTCTCATTGCGTAGATTAAATTGATCACTTAGTCTCTGATTTAGGGTTTAATCTATTCATCAAAAGTGTTATAGATTGCTTGATAGAACATAGGTGAGCAAATTGTCCTTAGCCAACGAAAGCTGATGTTAAGGCAATTTGTGAACATATCAAACCTGCTCGTTAATGCTTGTTTAGAATTTTAAGATCAAACGACAGTTTAGATTCTTAGGTTGCTAGATAAAGTAATTGATACCACGACAGTGGATTGGTTAAACATTCATGTTTTAGTTTAAGACTATGCTTTATCGTTCCCAAAATAATTGTCTGGTTCATGATCTCTGAATTCCTGCGAATTTCCCTAGACTTAACATTTGCTTTTAATTTATTTTACATCGTTTTATATTGCTATTTTGTTTCACTTTTCAACAAACAACCATATTGTCATCTTAGCTTAGTTCCATCCATTATAATTCGTAGCGTTTCACTTGGTTCTCGTGGATTCGATCCCTAAATACTACTTCGTTTGCTGTGCACTTGCAGTGATATTTTAGGGTTAAAACTCTGTGTATCACTACCGTAGGAGTAACAATGGATTTTCTCAACAAGAAAGCTATTCTCCACAATGTGAGCCCCTATGTCTCTTATCCAATCTCCCCCACCTCAAAGAAGCTTTGTGGCACAATCTCATATGGAGAAGAAGAAGTTGGTCAATTGATGAGTTTAGAGACCAAAGTTGTGCCCCCTATTGTTGAACAAGAAACCCTTGCTAAAGGCAATGAAAAGAATCTCCAAGATACTTTTGATGGAGATAGTTTAATCTTACTCTTTGAAAACCAAGAAGTAATGGTGTCCAAGGCTATGGCACCTATTGATCTAAAGGAAACACCAAGTGTGAAGAAGAAACCCACCCTCACCCTACGTCCCATTAAGTTGGTTGAAGGAGCAATTGAGTACAAAGCTAAGTGTAAGGGCGGTTTCAAGCCATTTTCTAAGGCTAAGATTATTCTTCCTCCCGGTATGAACAAAGAGCAAGTTGACAAAGCCAAGAAGGCTATGAAGGAGTGTTTCAGGATTGAGTTGATGGATTGGGGACCAAGCGCCAAGGAAGGTTCTCACACCACCTCTAACTAGAATCTCCTCAAACCGTCAAGCTTAGAGACGTTAAACAAGCGCACTAGGGAGGCAATCCCTTGGTATCCTTGTACATACTTTTATCTATGTTTTAGCTATTTTTCTTTGTGTTTTAGTGTGTTTGAGTTTGTAGGAAGCAAGAGAATCAAGCATGGATCATTTGGGGTGAAAACATGGCACTTTGGAGTACCATGTCACCTGCATCGATCAACCAAAACTACCATGTCGATGGGAAAAACAACAGCACGAAACCCCCTGGTGTTGCCTGCATCGACGTGGTGAGCTCACCAAGTCGGTGCAACACGTCGATGCAGCATGCATCCGCCAAGGTAAGATTTCTCTGACTTTTTTCTAAGTGTTGACTCGGTTTGCTTTGGTTTAGACCAGTTTTTTATTTTATTTTAAACATTATTTCAAGCCGGTTTAGACCCTCTAAAACCCTCAGAACGAAATTCTCTTCCTTTTCTCTCATTTCTCAAACTCTTTTGCATCTAAAAGCTATCTTTTTACATTAAAGCTCACACCTTTCACACTTCTTGCATTCAAACTCATTTTATTTCAAAAGGTAATTTGAAATCTCCACTCCCATTAGCTCTTATTCATCTCATCTCTTTCCAAGCACAAGGTATGCTCTCTCTTTCTTTCTCTCTTAACTCATCTCCTCCATTAAAGCTCATGGAGGCTTACATTTTGTTTTCTTGGAGTTGTTAGCTTAGGGTTATAAGATTGCTTCCCTTTGCTTTGGTTAAGGTTTATAAACTATAGGTTGTTGATTTCTTATGAGTTTGAGATGATTTAATGGTTCAATTTTGAAAATTTCACTTCTTAGGATTCTTAGTGTAAAAAGTGAAGAAAATATATGAAATTTGAAATTTTAGAGAAAGTGTAAAATGTTTAATGCTTTATCATTCAAATGCTACCATTTAGCATGCTTATTAATTATATTCCACTACATTGTTGAGAAATTCTCAAATTGGCTTGCTTTGGATTTGAATGAAAAATGCTAGTTTGATCAAAAGAAAAAACCTTGAATTGGCGTTCTTGTAGTTTCAATTGATTGGTTTATGTTAACAATTGAGTTGATAGTATAAGTGTCACTATATTATTGCTACCTGAACTTTTAAAATGATCATATAGATGGACACTTTGTGCTTTCAAATTGTGGACCATATTCATTAGAGAATTGCCTTTTGTAGGATCCACTATCAAAAACTCAACTCATGGATTCCTCTTCATGGCCAAGGCGCCTTGTGGGAGTTTTGTCAATAATTTTAAGGGATCTAAAACTTCTGAGATTAGAACCACAAAAACGAAGATCCAAAGATGGTTTTTATTGCTGTTTGAAAGCTTTTCGTATGAGAGCAAAAGTACAGAGTATTTGCTAGGTAAAAATGCGGATCCCTTTTTTAGAGGACGTACATCGGTATATATAAAAGTTTTTGTCGGCTAGGGCTAATCCTAAGAGATAAGGAAAAATTCCTAATTCGTTGGAAATTTCCTTTCTTAAGTCGGTTCGGCCTTCTGAGATTCTTGTCTGGGCTCGACCTCTTCATAGCCGTTGGGCTTTAACCCGGCTCAGGGTGCCTGAACCCTTTGCTCTGTTATGGGTTGGGGTACCCGAGCCCTTTGCTCTGTTACAGGTCGGGGTACCCGAGCCCACTTGCTCTGTTACAGGTCGGGGTACCCGAACCCTTTCACTCCATTACGGGTCGGGGTACCCGAGCCCATTTACTCCATCACGGGTCGGGGTACCCGAGCCCATTTACTCCATCATGGGTCGGGGTACCTATTACAAAAATCCGAGCCATTGCTATTCTTTTATACTTAGCTATTTTCAATCGTTGATTCTCAAGAGGTGGAATCTGACCCCAACAGTGTCGAGGCCCATGAAACGGCTAGGGTGTCGAGTCCCGTGAAATGGCAAGGGCATCGAGTCCCGTGAAATGGCAAGGGCATCGAGGCCCATGAAACGGCTAGGGGTGCTAAGGCATGTGAAATGGCTAGGGGTGCCGAGGCCCATGAAACGGCTAGGGTATCGAGTCCTGTCAAACGGCTTGGTCGTCGAGGCCTGTAAAATGGCTAGGGGTGAGGCCTGTAAAACGGCTAGGGGTGTCGAGGCCTGTGAAATGGCTAGGGGTGTCGAGGCCCATGAAATGGTGAGGGTCTCGAGTCTCATGAAACGGCTAGGGTGTCGAGGCCCGTGAACTGGCTAGGGTGTCGAGTCCCATGAAACGGCTAGGGTGTCGACGCCCGTGAAACGGCTAGGGCCCATTCATACTTAGCCATTTTTCCTGTTGATCTCAGTGGGTTGAAACCTGACCCCAACAGTTAGCCCCCAGCTCGTCAGCCTCAGTGATGATGGTGACGAGGTGTAAGTAGTCGTTACTGAGATCAGCATGCCGAGCTAAAATTGGCATTTATGACGTGTCGAGTCATTTCTTTGATCATGTTGCCTAACTGTATCTTCGATCAAATCGCCGAGCTGTGTCTTTGATCAAATCGCCGTGCTGTTTTGTCGTAAGAGTACTTGACGAGGCGTTTTGCCAAGAAAAATATGATGAGGCATTTTGCCGAGGAAAACATCAGATGTTTTGCCGAGATGATGTGCCGAAATTATCATGACGAGGCGATGAGCCAAAACTATCTTGTTGCTTCGTGAGAATTTTCAAGGTCCAAGTTCCAAGGGCCCCTTGCAAAAATTTAAAAAAAATATTCACGTCGGTCTGATCCGTGTGTTGTAATTGATGTCGTTGCTTCAAACTCATAATCGTAATGAGCTAAGATTAGTTAGCCGAAGCGTGTTAGGGTAACTCGCACCTCTGCGCAGAGTGGCTAAGTTCCAGTGTGCTATGAAGCGATGTTTACTGGGTTTTAAGAAGTTAAAGACCAGCATGCTAAGGAGCGAGTGATTGCTGGGTTTTGGTTATTGCCTTCGGTTTTAGGGCCTACGATGTACCATCGACTTACATGCCCATTTCGATAAAACATGCTTAAGTATCTCATACTAAACGACATACATTTAGTACTATATTTTTGAGATGTTAAAGACTAGCGTGTTAAGAAACGCGTGATATCTTGGTTTAGACGAAACATGTTTATGTATCCGTAGTTTTGCCGTGGTTTTTTTTCCAAGACTCTGCCAATTACCGGTTGAGTGTCCGTAGTAATGATGGTATTCGCAGTAGGCCATTTCGTCATAAGAACTGTCGCTTTTTCCAAGACTCTGCCAATTCCCGGTTGAGTGCTCCATGAACTTCTTCCACGGCCTCGGCCTCTTCCTCGACCGAATCCAGGGGTGTCAATTTGATAGTTATGAGCTCCTCGAAAGCCTCCCTCGTGCTGAACATAGCCGGAACTTTGGTTGTTTGAAGCCTAGAAAGGATGGCTTACTAGTTTTGCCTTTCCATACTTCTTGGTTAGGATCTTCATCTCTTCCTCTTCGGTTATGAAATTTGCAGCTCGGTGCATTGTGTCATGTATTGTCATGGGGGAATTTAGCGCGATCTCTTTGCAAAAATTGGAATTAAACCAAAGTGCTCGTTTTAGGGCTAGTAGAGCCGCTTTGTCGCTTAAGCCTTCTACTTTGGACATGACCGCTGTGAATCTTCTGACGAAACTTCGGAGCATTTCGTTATGCCCCTGAGCTAGGGTCCACAGATCAGCATCTGAAGTCCTGGGATCCATGAATATGGAGATCCTCTCGAGCCTGGAAAACGACTGGAGTGTCAGGCCTTTGAGGTGCTCCATGAAAAGGAGGCATTGTCCGGCATCTCTTTCACTTTCTTTGAAGTTAGAGTGACCCATGGCTATGGCAAAAGTTGTTAGATGCTCCTTTGGGTTAGTTTTTGCTTCGTAAATTGGAACTTTCATCTTCCCTGGGCCAGGAATTCTCGCGCTGGTGATCCGCGCCGTGAACAGGGTGTTTTGTGCTTCCTCCAGTACGCGATCTATTGTGGGCACCTTGCTAGTTGCTTTGTGCATCATGGATCGGACAGTCTTTATGTCTGCGGCTGCTTGGTCTATATCTGCTCGCATCACAGCCATCTCCTCTCGGTGGGCTCGGATCCCTGCTCTGCGCTCCCCATCGATCCGAGCCTACTCAGCCCAGAGGACTTTCTCTTCCTCTTCAGTCAATTCTTGATCGTGTTCTGGATGGCTTCGCGCCGCTCAGTTCGGTTTTGGCCAACTACCGGAAGTTCGGGGTCATCGTCGCCCTATGTGTTGCGCTCCACTTGATTCTCCTCCTCTAGATTGATTATCGGGGCCGGCTCATCCTTCGTCGAAGCGTCGCCTACTCCTTGCGCTCCGGAGGTCAGATTTGCTGGGCTTTGATGGAGGGGTGGCAATCTTCCACGGGTTCTCGGCATTTTGAGAGGGGTTGAGAAATCTAGGGCTATCAGGTTAAGGCACCTGACACCGCGTCCAATTGGGTTTGGCCCCTACTTTTGGTTCGGGTCTCCGTTGCCAGGTCCTCTAACTTTTCTGTCACCGTGTTGTTCAGCTTGTCCTACTCGTCAGTCTTTTTGAGAAGTTTTTCCAACATGTCCTTCATCTCCGTGAGCGTTGCCGAAGTGTCCTCAGTATTTTCTGGTTGGTTCGTCTGATCCTCCACGCCAGTGTTCTTGGTGTCAGCAGCATCCTTGTCTCTGTCGTTGGCCATCATCTTCGGATCGGTTTCGCGGTGGTTTTCGGTGTAAGAAAATTTCTTGTCCCAACAGACGGTGCCAAATTTTGGGACTCAAAACTCGAACAATTAGATTTGTCAAGACTTTTAAGGGATCTGAAACTTCTGAGATTAGAACCACAAAAATGAAGATCCAAAGATGGTTTTTATTGCTGTTTGAAAGTTTTCGTACGAGAGCAAAAGTACAGAGTGTTTGCTAGGTAAAATTGCGGATCCCTTTTTTAGAGGACGCACATCGGTGTATATACAAGTTTTTGTCGGCTAGGGCTAATCCTAAGAGATAAGGAAAACTTCCTAATTCGTCAGGAATTTCCTTTCTTAAGTCGGTTCGGCTTTCTGGGCTTCTTGTCTGGGCTCAACCTCTTCATAGCCTTTGGGCTTTAACCCGGCTCGGGGTGCCCGAACTCTTTGCTCTGTTACGGGTCGGTGTACTCGAGCCCACTTCCTCTGTTATGGGTCGGGGTACCCGAGCCCTTTGCTTTGTTACGGGTCGGGGTACCCGAGCCCACTTGCTCTGTTATGGGTCGGGGTACCCGAACCCTTTCACTCCATCACGGGTCGGGTACTCGAGCCCATTCACTCCATCACAGGTCGGGGTACCCGAGCCCATTCACTCCATCATGGGTTGGGGTACCTGTTACAAAAATCCGAGCCATTGTTGTTCTTTTATACTTAGCCATTTTCAATCGTTGATTCTCAAGAGGTGGAATCTGACCACAACAGTGCCGAGACCCATGAAATGGCTAGGGTATCGAGTCCCGTGAAACGGCAAGCGTGTCGAGGCTCGTGAAACAGCTAGGGGTGCTGAAACCTGTGAAACAGCTAGGGGTGCCGAGGCCCATGAAACGGCTAGGGTGTCGAGTCCCGTGAAACGGCTAGGGTGTCGACGCCCGTGAAATGGCTAGGGCCCATTCATACTTACCCATTTTTTCTTGTTGATCTCAATGGGGTGAAACCTGACCCCAACACGCATCACATTCGAGCCTCCTTCTCCACAAAATTTCAATTCCTACCGCTTCTAAGCTCTAAGTTACCATTCCTACCATTGTAAATACCGTATAGTTTTTAAATCATTATTTTTGCATATCATTGTTTTCTTTCTTCCACCTTCGGTTTTGCTTTCTCACCGGGACGGTGAGAAGTAAGTCCGGGGGAGGGGATTGGTTGCTAATGATCTTTTTAGTTGTTTTTTTTTCTTTTTGCGTATTGAGTCTCATCATTTGCATTGTATATACGATAAAAACCACAAAAATCCTAAAAGTTCGAAAAATTTTGAAAATACAAAAAGATTTCCCATTTAGTTACATTGCATACACTTGTATGCTCATTTTAGGTTGCATTGTACATATGAGAACAATGATGAAGTTGCCTTGTAAAGTTTTTTGACTTAGAATTTAATGTGAAACTCTTGATAATGCGTTTTAAGTGAATCGTAGAAAAGCTCTCTTCTTTGCATCTTGATCTCTTCGCTCGAAACTCTTGGTTTTGTTGATGTTTGCTAAACTTGAAACCAATTCTATCTTATTTGACTTAAATTTGAATTTAAATTCTTGCTTAGGATCTTGAGATGCATGTTCATGGTTTTCAAAGACACATTTGGGTTTTCTTATCCGTTTTTACCACTCTATGGTAACCCAAATGGCTATTCTCATATTTAGTTTGGTTTCCCCATTTTAACCCGAACCTTTCATTTCAAACCCCTTGTTATTTGCTTGAGAGAGGCCTTTTGTGAAAATGCATACACATGTAAAATCTCGAAAGATGGAAACGACAAAGAAGGTCTTCCATTAGGCTAGTCCTTTAAACTCGAGGCTAGCAAACTAGGAGGGTGTTTGTGATATCTTATTCTTAATTGGGTTTGGTGAGAGACTTGTGAGAAAAAAAAAGAGAATGATTGAAACCAAAGAAGAAAGAAAAAAAAAAAGGAAAGAAAAGAAAAAGCTACTCTAGAAAAAGGTTTAGTGTATAAAGAAGACTCTAAGTGTTTAAGGCAAAAAGCCTAGTTCCCCTCCATAAGCTTAAGATCAAAGAAGGTTAGAAAGAAAAAAGAAAGAATTAAGGAGGATGAAAAGAGGAAAATAATAGAAAGAGTCTAGAAAAGAAAACTCCCTAAGAGTTAGCAAAAACAAAAGAAAAGAAAAAGGTTTGGTTCTCAACCATTTGGTTTGTCTCAAAAAAAAAAGTGTGTAAGATCATAGGTAGAACATAGGTTTCTAAAGGCATAAGGGTTTGGGTAAAATGGAAGAACTTCTTTGTATGCATCAATTGTTCTATTTCTCCCTTGCTTTTGCATGATGTTTTGCATTACTATTCTTTGAGAACAAGTCACTAAAATGTTTTGAAACCGCCTTATCTTTTGTATTATGAACCTTTTTCTTACCGTGCCGATTGAACATGATCGATAGTTTCTAAGCAAGACCGCACTTAAACACCTAATTGAATGTTAAAGAATTGGTAGATAGGGTGGCATGCGAATACTTAACTATTGAGTCTAGAGGCAAAAGATTGAAGTTGCGACAGATGTGAGGAGATTGATTGAGTAGAGATTCAATTATGCGATAACTTTGTATTATCTTGAGCCTTGATGTTGAATGCTTTGTTAATTCCTTTTGGCTTTGAGTTCTCACCTTCAAACCTCTTCTCCGGGGTTGTTCTTACTTGTTTGCTTGAGGACAAGCAAAGGACAAGTCCGGGGGAGTTGATGTGTTCATATTTTAGCACTCCTTAGCATGGCTTTTATACTCATTTAGATTACTTAATCCATCTTTCTCTTCATATTAGACTCTATTTAGTGTAAGTTTAGTCTTAGAGTCCTAGGTCCATTACCTTGCATTTACATTGCATTTTGACTCTTTTTCAGGTACTATGGAGGTCTAGGATCAAGAGGAATCAATTGGAGAAAGAAGAAGAACCAAAGGGGATGAAAAGGATCCAAACACCACCAAGTGTTCAATGCATCGACGTGTTCTGCTCACCACATCGATGCGGCACATCGATGTGAGCTGCACCAGACGAGAAGATCCCCTGATATTCACTGCATCGATGTGGTGGCTTCGGCAGGTCGATATAACACGTCGATGCAGATTACATTTCCTGCACAATTCCGGGTTTGTCCCGGTTTGTCCCGGGTTGACCCGAGAGCATATCTTTTTCCTATAAATACTTTTAAGCAAATTAAAACCCTAAGTTTTTTTCTGATTTTTCTTTATCCCTTGGGCAAAAACAAAACCCTTTGGATCCTTGGATTTGGATGTTAAAACTTCAACTCTTTATGTTTGATTAGTGAAGTTTTCTTTATCTTTTCTGTTAATCTTCTATTATGTCTTTCATTAATCATGTTTTGATGATTTATTTAAGCATGAGTGAGTAGTCTTTTAGTGGATTATGGGTGGCGTAGATTATGATGTTTTATGTGTGGTTAGTGATGCTCAGGCCTAGATTTACATGATTTCCATTGATTAGGGAGAACCTATAGCTAAGATTGAAGTAATTAATCAACTCTTACATCAAGGTCTTTTCATGCCCGAAAGGTGTTTGTGAAAATGTCTAGACCAACTCTAATTCATGATTTTCATATCCTAGCCAATTAACACTTGATGTTTATGTTGATTTGTAGACTTTTATGGATATGCGCCAATGATCTCTTCTGACTTCAATAGGGACTGAAAGGATTGTCATTTTGGGTGATTAGTAGAATGGGTTATTACTATGTGAAAACGAGCTAGCCTACTTCATGGGATCCATGTCTTGGAAATGATCTCTACCCAAAGTCCATGCCTTTATCATATTTGTTTGTCCGGTTGACTTTCTTAATTTGCTTTCTTCAAGTTTAATTTACTTATGCATGCTTTCTTTCATGTTTATTGTTCTTTTTTGATAACCTTTCTTGCTTATTGCATCATTTGCTTAGGTTAGTAGTTGGTTACAAAACACATCACTTGAAATTGGCTTAGCTTCTATAGTATCTTGTATTCTTATTGCCTTCGTATACTCCTTGTGGAAGAATGACCCTTAAATGCTACAATGACATGTGCCATGCACTTGTGGTTATCTAAGGTTAAAACTTATTAGTAGTTTAAACGACACATCAGGCAGCAAGGCGAGATATGGCGGAGAAGTTCCAGGGGCGGCTTGCCAAGATTGAGAAGAGCTTTGGCGAGCTGAAGGAGGCGAAAGAGAAAGAGTTCGATCTTGTCCAAGTCGACAGCAATCTCCAATTACTAGAGATTTTGCAGAAGAAAAATGTGCCAACTTTGCACTCTGAGGTGACGAAGCTGGCAGGATGGAGAGTGGACTTGGCTAGTGTGCATAAAAAGTTTGGGAAGATCGAGGCCGAGCTAAAGAAGGATTTGACGCTTTCGCCGATTTCTTCCGATTCTGTGGACTCTCTTCTTGGGACTGAGCCAACCGAGAATGATATGGCAAAGGCTGGAGTCACGGATTTTACGGGTTCAAATGTTAGTACGCCTAGAGTTGCTGCTCTCGCCAACGAGAAAGATCTCTAGCTGGAACTTCCCAAATGATTTTTCCTTTTAATGCTTCTTTGACTCGAATCTCTCTTTTGATATTTTGAACACGGCGCCTAGACGGCTTTATCCACTTAGTTTTTATGAATTTCTTGTTGATTTTGATTTGAACTTGTTCTCGAATCCGGTGCCTATACGGCTTTATCTATTTTTGGTTTAAGTGATTTTCGGCCTTTGTTAAACTATTTGTCGTGTTTGTTTTGATAGGAAATGTTAAGTAATTCGTACCAAGATGATATACAACTGGTGTTTATCGACTGCTAGAGATCATCATATTTGGAAGCGTTTAGCCGATGGGTTTAGACAAAACATGTTTAGGTATCTCATACTAGATGATATACGCCTAGTACTATGCTTTTGAGATGACGTGACTAGCGATTGGTTATCGGGTTTTAGACGAAACATATTTAGGTATCTCACACTAACGATATACGTTTAGTGTTATGTTTTTGAGATGACGTGACTAGCGATTGGTTGTTAGGTTTAGATGAAACATATTTAGTTATATCACACTAACAATATATGGTTAGTGTTATGTTTCAGAGATGTTGCGGCCAGTGTTCTGCTGCTGGGTTTAGATGTGTACTTCGGTTTACGCATATGCTTTCCATCAACATACACGCTCTGATAGCAGACATTAGTATTTATATAGGGCACTTAAATCCGTAAAGGATGTAATAGTTAAGATCTGTAAAGGATGGAGTAGTTCATTGTTGTAGCCAACAACACAGAGAGTGAACAAGATGTCTGTTTTGATAAGACTTAAGTAATTCATAGAGGATGTGATGTTAAAAAATTGAGATAATTTTTTTGATTATACATAAAAAGTATGTTACAAAGGTGGGAGTATACGAGTATACGTACCCACTTCCCCCCTCCCCCCTTTTTTAGTGAGGGGGACAGCTGAACCGATCCGAAGATGAGCTGCCTACGTAACCTTTGCAGGGATCAAGCCGCCCCATAGTTCATGTAAAGTAACTTAGTGATAGTACTTCTTGAGGTACATTGCGTTCCATGATCTTGGTACTGGAACGTCAGACATATTGGCGAGTTTGTAAACTCCTGGGCGGACAACCTTAGTGATTTTGTATGGTCCTTCTTAGTGTGCTCCTAGCTTTCTGATGTTTCTTTCTGCTATGTTTTGGAAGACTTTCCGGAGGACTAAGTCCCATTTGTAGAACTTCCAGCTTCTCACATTGGAGTTGTAATACTTAACTGTTGCTTACTGATAGTTTTGGATCTGGATTAGCGCTTGATCTCGCCGTTCATTGATCAAGTCCAGTTCATCGAGTAACATAAGGTGATTCAACCCTTCCGGTCCTGAAAAAAGTCTGTGGCGAACTCTGGGAAATTCTACTTTGGGTGGAATGACGCACTCTGTGCCATAGAAAAGGGCGAACGGTGTTTCTCCGGTGGCTCGTCCCGTAGTCGTCCAATGAGACCATAATACTCCTTCAAGTTCATCGGTCCAGCATCCCTTTTTGCGCCAAGGCGTTTCTTGAGGCCATCAAGGATAGTCTTGTTTCCTGCTTCAGCTTGGCCGTTCCCTTGTGGATAACGTGGCATAGACTTGCTAAGCCGTATCTTCTATTTTTTGCAGAAAGCTTCAAATCTTGCTGAAATAAACTGTGAGCCATTATCGGTGATGATTTCGTAGTGAACTCCATGTCGGCATATGATATTTTTCCAGACGAAATGTTTGAACTGGGCGTCTTTTATGCTGGGGTAAGAATCTGATTTGGCCCATTTGGAGAAGTAATCCGTTAAAACAAGTAGAAATCATTTATGTTTGGATTGGTGTAGAGGTCCAACGATGTCCATGGACCATCTCATGAAAGGGTTAGGAGCCGAAATTGAAGATAGCAACTCGGTTGGTTGGTGGATTGTTGGAGCGTGTCGTTGACATTTTTTCCATCTGGCAGAAAACTTCTCAAAATCTTTTACCATAGTCGGCCAATAATAGATGTGACGCTTGATTTTGATTGCTAGTGCCCTTCCGCCAGAATAATTACCTGAAGACCCACTGTGGACTTCTTTCATGATTTGTCTGGCTTCTTTCCCTTCTACACTAGCCATTAGTGGTCCCAAGAATCTCTATTTGAAGACATTCCCATTGAGTAAGACATACCGTGCTGCTAGAGCTTGGAGCTTACAAGCCTCCCATTTGTCAGATGGGACTTCACCGTCCGCGATGTAGCCTTGTATTGCATCCATCCATCCTTATCACAACCGTATTCTCCCTCCATCGGTTGCTGATCTTCATCCATGGCCACTGTGTTATTTCCAACCGGAGTGTGATCTTTAGGATCTGCCTCTGTTTCGACCGTATCGTCTTCAGCCGAAGGATCCTCGTTTTGGTCCTCTTCCATTGCGGCGGTGGTGTCAATGCCATCTTCCACTGTGACAATTCCTTTGGGTGTGTCTTTTGCTTGACTAGCTGCTTGGGCGCTGGTAACTACGTTAATGGTGTCGGAAAGATTGATGCTTGGGTGTTCGATAAACTCCACTGTGATTATCCTCTTTAGGCCTGGATCAGAGGTGGATGCGAGCGCGGCTAGTGCATTTGCCCAAGTGTTTTCCCCACGGGGTATTCGTGTTAACGTGAATTCCTTGAATTGCATGGCTAGCTCTTTAACGATTTTAAGATAGGCTTCCATCTGCTCGTCCTTTGCTGTATACTCGCCACTGACTTGGTTGACCACTAGATATGAATCGCATAAGGCATGGATATGTCTAATCTTGAGTCCGTGGGCGAGTTTCATTCCTGCAATCAAGGCTTGGTACTCTACTTCATTGTTGGATGCACGAAAACCCAAGCGAAATGATTGCTCGAGGATTTCGCCCATTGGAGAGGTTATCGTATTCCTATCCTGGAGCCTTGCTTTGATGATGACCCATATGCGTGAAGCTTCCATACTGGACTTGGAGCTGATTCTTCTATTTCTTCTTCCGGGAGCTCGATCAAGAAATCTGCGAGGACTTGGGATTTCATGCAGGTCCGGCTCCGATACTCTATATCATACTCGCTCAGCTCGATTGCCCATTTAGGTAATCTTCCGGACTGACTTGGACTATGCATGATGGACCGTAAAGGGAAGGTGGTATAGAGTGCGATTAAAAATATGGTCTTAGCTTTCGGGAGGATATTACTACTTATAATGCCATTTTCTCCATCTGCGGATATCTGGTTTTGGTGTCGGTGAGAGTTTGGCTGACGTAGAAGATAGGCTTCTATTCGCTACGTTCCTCTCGAATGAGCACTCCTCTCACCGCTGTCGCTGAAACAGCCATATAAAGGAATAACGGCTCGCCTTCAACTGGTTTCAGTTGTTCAAAACATTCCTTCAGGTGGGTTACGTGATCCTTCTCTTCCAGTGATTTTACCAACATATGATCTATGTATATTCCACGGTCCGTGATGAATGCAGTTTTTTCTCGATCGTCGGGGTTCATCAGGATCTGGTTGTACCCTAAAAAGCATCCATAAACGAGAGAAGTTTGTTGCCTGTCGTGGCTTCTATTAATCGATCGATGTGCGGAAGTCGGAAACTATCCTTCGGGCATGCCCTGTTGAGGTTGGTGAAATCTATGCACACACGCCATTTTCCATTTTTCTTTTTCACCACCCCGGGATCAGCGAGCCAGTCTGGATATTTTACTTCAACTATCGACCCGACGTGTAGTAGTCTTTCCACCTCGTCATTCACCGCTTGGGCTCTCTCTGGTCTGGGTTTTCTTCTTTTCTGCTTCACGACTTGAAAGTTGGGTCCATGTTCAGTTCATGGCATGTTACGTTGACGCTGATGTCGGGCATGTCTTCCGCTGCCCATGCGAAAGTATTCACGTTTTTTTAGGAAAGAAATCAGCTATCCCTTTATCGGGTCGTTCAGCTCGGCTCCTACTTCGACGCAACGCTATGGGTGATCGTCGTCAATGTTTACTGAAATAATGGGGTTCCAAGTGGGTTCGCTTTTCTTCTCGCGATCCTCCGCAATCTGTAAGTGTTATAAGAATTTTGCTAACTCTTTCTCGGGATCCCTATCAGCTTTTATCTTCTTTCGCTTGATCATGGTGCTCAGCTCCGTGATGGGATTCCTGAATTTGAGCTCGGCTAGAAAGCAAACATGGGACTCCTTCTGGTTTCCCAAATCGTCTTGATTCCATCAGAGGTCGGAAACTTGATGCAGATGTGATAAGTTGATGGTACGGCCTGGATGGAGTTTATCCAGGGGGTGCCCATGATTACGTTATAGATCGCCGAGTGATCTGCGGCTGAAAACTCTACTACTTTGGTTACTTCTCCAGTGTGGACAGGCAGCCTGATTGTCACGAGGGTCATCGTCGTTTCTCCTAAAAATCCAGCCAATGGCTTTGGAATTGCTATGATTCGGATAAGTCGATGTTCATTCTTCTAAGAGTGTCCCGGAAAATTATGTCTATGGAGCTTCCTGTGTCTATCAGAACTCGGGCGACATCGCAATCGTTGACGATCAGCTCGACCACAAGAGGGTCATTGTGAGGTCTGTCGATGCCGGTGGTCTCATTTTCTTCGAATGAGATTATGTCATTAGGTAGTTTAGAGGGCTCATACCAATTGACGCTAGAATCGGCTCTCCGCTAGAATTCTTTGATTGAAGACACCGTGTCTGAATAGTACTGGTATCATCCCATTATCATGTTTATCTTCCCCTGAGATCCTGACGTGTCATTTCGTTATCTCGCCTTCCTCGCTTGGGGGGGGGGGGGGGGGATCACCATTTTGGGTCTTCTGGTTACGTTGACCATTTTCTTCTTCTCGTTCGAAATCCTTTAGGCTGATGGCATCGCCGAGCTCTCCAGCTACTAGTTTTGCCGCGAGCTTTATTCCCAGGGTTCAGCAATTTGCAGTTGAATATCCATGTATGTGATGGTATTCGCAGTAAGCCTTTTCATCATAAGAGCTCAGATTTCGTGTCCAAGTGTTCCACGGAGCATTTTCTCGGCGTCGACCTACTCCAACTTGGTAGTTATGGGCTCCTCCGAAGCTGGGTCAAGGCAGCTTTGTCGCTTATGCCTTCGACCTTTGACGTCACTGCCTTGAATCTTCCCATAAAGTTTTGTAGCGTCTCCGTAGGTCCTTGAGTCAATGTCCAGAGGTCAGTGTCAGAAGCTCCTCGATCCATAAACATGGAGTAATATTTCAGGAAAGTGGCAGATAGTTGCTGGAAATCGTCAATGGAGTTTCGCTCGAGTCTGAAAACCCATTGAAGGGATGTGCCTTTGAGCTGCTCTTCGAACAGGAGGCAGAAGCCAGCATCTTTTTGCTTCTCCCTAAAATTGGCTCGGCCCATCGCTATGATGAATGCCGTTATATGCTCTTTTGGGTCGGTGGTCCCTTCGCAAATTCAGAACTTTGATCTTCTCGGGGTCGGAGACCCTTGCCTTGGTGATCCGAGCTGTAAACGGCGTGTTATGTGCCTCTTCTAGTACATGGTCGATCTCCAGGACTTTACTGGTTGCCTTGTGCACCTGGTATCGGACGGCTCTCACCTCTGTAGTGGCACGATCTAAGCAGGCTAGGATCTCGTCTAATTCTTCTCTCTGGGCTCGGTTTGTCAATCTTGATTCGTCATCGTATTGCGCCTGCTGGACCAGAGGAGATTTTCCTCTTCCTCGGATAGGTTCCTAGCCCGTTCTGGGTGGGCGTTGCTTCCACCAGTCCGGGATCTTACTGTCGCCAAGGCGTGCTCTCCGTCAGCTGGATGCTTTGTGTTGCATTCTCCTTCTTCGTGATCCACTGCGTCAAGGATGATTGCTGGGATCAACCCATTGCCAATTTTCTGATTACGTCCATCGCCCGCTTTTTACGTTCTTAGAGTTATTCGAATCGGGTTCGTCATGTTTGGTCCGATTACCGTGATTGGCTGCTCGTCAAGTCGGTACAGTGGTGACAATCCTCCTAGGGTTCTTGGCGCGTCACAACATGTTGAAAAGTCAAGAGCCATTGGGTTGAGGTTGAATCTTCTCACAGCTCTTTCGGTCGGATTCATCGTCGAGCCCAGGTTTCTAGTGCGCGGTTTTTGGGCTCCGCTCTCTATTGCCAGCGTCTCCAGTCTCTCCGTCATCAAGTTGTTCATCTTGTCTTGCTCCTCCGCCTTCTTGAGCAACGCAGCCAGCATGTTCTTCACTTCGGTGAAGGACTGATATATCATGGTTTTATGGGTTTTAAAGCCATGATATATGTATATAATCGAGTATTTTATGTGTCTTTCGAGTCCTTTTCGAGTCTTTTACAGGTTTACACACATTTGGGATCATTTGGACATTATGGAGCAATTATGGAACATTGTAGTTGAGAAGTCGAAGTTGGTGTCTTTCGAGTTCAGCTGTGTCGACCAACACAACCATGTGTGTCGGTCGACACAGTCCAATTTTTATACCTCCACGTGAAGACCAATACTTTTTGGAGATTTGCAACTTTTTCCTGAAGTTTCATGTATTTACCAAAGAGCCCAGCTTGTGTTTAGCATATATTTTAGGGTTTTTTTAAGGTTTGAGAGGACGATTACTCAGACTTTCACTGGGACGATTATTACTTTTGGTTTTGAGGAGAACTTGGAGAGATTTAGAGCTTGGGGCTGATCTGATATTTTGGACTACTTTGAGAGAAGATTTCGAACCCCTGTTTCTATCTCTCTTTTCTGATTTCTATGATATCTACCTTATTCATGTCTTTGATTTCAATTGATATGTGTGAGTAGATCCCTTGTTAGGTTTAGGGATTCTCATTAGGGATTTCATGGAATGATATATTGATTTATTGGTTAGGATTCAAACTCAATAGTTCTTCACCTAGGTTGCACTTAAAGCTAGTTCTGGATTGATCACCTAGAATCTCGATCTTAGGTTGTTAAATTGGCACGACAGTGTGATTTATAATCTGATTAAAACCTAGAGTGAGCAAATCAGATAATTGCAAAGAAATTTGGATTAGATAATTTGTGAACAAATCGAACCTGCGCTTAATGCTTATTTAGAATTTAGGATTCGCAAATGAATTTGGTTTCTTAAGTTTTAAACATAGTTAATTCTCGCAACGAAAGTTGGTTTATTTTACATTAGTGATTTGAGTTCTGGAACTTGTTCGTAATTCGATTTTAACCAATTAATTGATCTTCCTTACTTGATTTCCTGAGAAATTCCCTGGACCTGACGCTTTTCCCATCTGATAAACAAACCGTTTTAATTATTATTTGCATTGTTATTTAATTTATTTCATTCTCACTTAGCTGAATTCGAAACGAAAAATTCTATCGTGAGGTTCTTGAATCCTTGTGGATTCGACCCCTAAGTACTGCATCGATCTCTTAATTTGAGAGAGTAGCTCTAGGGATTTTAATTTGAGCAATATCAAGGACGCGGAAACAGCTTCCATGTTAGTCGGCGGGAGATCTCCGGTACTTGTCCTTGCTTTGGGCAGGTTGGTGCTGGTGTTGCTTGCATCTCTGCCGCTCCTTTCTCTGTCAGTAGTCATCTCTTCAGATCTTGTGTTCGGTGGTTCTTAAGAGTTAGAAAGTTTGAGATTCCCCACAGACGACGCCAAATTGTGGGAGTCAAAATTCGCACAACTAAATTTGGTAAATTTAGAGATTCTAAACTTCTATGAATAGAAACACAAGAACAGAGATCCAAAGATGGCCCTATATAAAGCTTTTGATACAAGAAAAGTGCAGAGAGAATAACAAGTGTTTAGTTAGGTCAAATTGCGGACCCTCTCTTCTGAATGACTTCCTTTGTTTATATAGGGATCTTAGTCGGTGCCCCTTTAAAGATATTCTCATATCTTTTCGTATCTCTTATTTCCATATTTGTCTTTGTCCTTTCTTTTCTCCACCGCCAACACGCCGAATACCTAAATTGATTTGTTTGATCATTTGGCTCGGCCCATTTGGCTCGGCCCATTGGGCCTTATTGTTAATGGTTCGGCCCATCTGAGGTGTTGGCTTGTCGCCTCGGCCCATCGAAATATTGGGCTCGTTGGCTAGTCGCACTGAAGGATTGGGCTCGTCGCCTCGTCGGGTCACCGCTTCTCTGTCTCATCACCTCGGGTTGCCGCCTCTCTGGCTCGTTGCCTCGCCAGGTCGCCGGCGGTTTGGCTCGTCACCTCCCCGAGGAATTTGGCTCGGCGAGTCGAAAGTTGGTTCGGCCCATTAAAGCTTTTGCTGGGTTTCGCTAGGCTCACCACATTTCGCTAGGCCCAAAATCTTTACTTAGCCATTTTAGCAGTTGATCTCTGTGGGGTGAAACCTGACCCCTACAAAAGGTTTGTCGACTTCATAAATCACTCTACGGTTTAAAGCAAGCTCCTCGTTGTTGGTTCGCCAAGCTTGCTACATCACTAAAAGACTACGGATTTGAGCAAAATAGTTCTGACTACTCTCTCTTTACTCTTGAAAAGTCTGACATTTGACTTCATGTTCTAGTATACATCGATGACTTAATCATCACAGGTAACTTTTAACAGTCATTGAAGAATTTAAACGCTACTTGAGCTAGTGTTTTCGCATGAAAGACCTTGGTGTTTTACGGTATTTTTGGGTATTGAAGTAGCTCGAAGTCCAGCAGAGATCTACTTATGTCAGAGGAAGTATGCCTTAGACATCATATTAGAATCAGGCTTACTCGGTGTAAAGCCAGTTTCATTTCCTTTGAAACAGAATCACAAGCTAATCTTAGATGACGGTGAGCCTATGACTGAACCATCTAGATATCACCGCTTGATTGGTAGGTTGATATATCTAGGGGTTATACCGCCTTAGTTTTCATACGTTATTCATGTTTTCTCTCAGTTTATGAGTAATCTGAAGCCTGCTCATTGGGATGCAACTCTTCGTGGTGTTCGTTATCGTAAGAATAGTCCTAGTCAAGGCATTCTTCTTCGTGCCAATACAAATTTGACTCTTTCGGCTTGGTGCAATTCTGATTGGGCTGCATGTCCTCTGGCACGATGATCAATGATCTCTTATGGGATGGTTTATTCAGCTAAAGGTTCTCCTTTGTCAAGGAAAACAAAGAAGCATGATGTTGTTTTTCGATCCTCCGCTGAAGCCGAATATAAGGCTATGGCTGATATAGTTAGTGAACTCCTATGGTTATGAGATATGCTCCCAACTCTTGGTATCGCCATAACAGCCCTTATTCCATTACGTTCTGATAGTCTTTCCGTTATAAGTCTCGCAGGAAATCAGTTTTTCATGCAAGGACAAAACACAATGGACTAGATTGCCATTTTATTCGAGATAAAACCGTTTGTGGTGTCTTTGCTACTAAACATGTCTCGACTAAGATTTAACTTGATGACATTATGACTAAAGCTTTGGGTCATAAGAAATTTGAAGAATTTCTTCTCAAACTGGCTGTTAGTAACCTCCACACTCCACCTTGAGGGGGGTATTGGGACCCTTGTGGCCCATCGTATATTTTCTAATTAGGTCGAGAAGTGTTTTGGTTGTACCTTGTATATAACGGCTTTGTCCTCATAACTTTATGAATAAAAAAATCTTTTACAACCTCTAAGATTAATTTCTTGACAGAATGAGTGGTTGGGGACAAGAGAGAAGTGGTCTCTTAATTCATATCCAGATTATTTCAATGAAAGATAAAGGGGATCCCTTCGCATCTTATCACTTATGAGAAAGTGAAAAGTTTTGAAAAAGCCCTAGGGGGAGTAGAAGAAGTGGAGTTTTACGTTAAGAACTCTGAGAGTCTAAAACATGTTAAGGCTAGAGTGTGGATGCATGTGAAGGAACCAATTGTACGGCTTCAAAATTGGGGATGTGATTTTAGTGTAATTTGATTATGATAAGCTAATTAGGCTGTGTTTTATGTGTAAAATTTGACTCATGACCAATATCACAGTCGCAGTAAATATCAGAACAAGTGTCTGTGAGTACAAAATTCATCAGGTAAGGTAGTCTTAAAGAAAAAAAGGGGAATACTATTCATGAGTCAGACCACCAAAATAAGACATATGGATTCAAGTATATGCCTCTAACAATTCTATAGGAGAAAGGTCAGGCAACAAAGAAGGGAGTAGTACTCTAGAGAAAGATGGAATAAGAGAGAAAGAGGAAGATAAGGCCTAGATGTAAGAGAAAAATAAGAAGGCACCATAACCACCCTTGAGACCTCTGTTTTTCTAGACTGGGTACTAGTAAGGCTAAGGGGAAGAAGTAGTAGAGGAGCTAATTTGGAAGGTGAAGGATTTTGGTAAGCTCATTCTAATTACTCTGCAAGTGATGATAAAGTTGGTAGGAGATTGATTTCGAAAAAGAAAATGTTAGCCAGAAAAAAAATCAAAAAGAACTATCTATATCCAGTTCTTAGTCCGGAGATTCACATCAGTCTTCAACGAAGAAGAGGAAGTCAAGTGAGTATAAAGACATAGCAAGAAAAAGGCCAAATATGGAGCCTCATAGGAGTATGTGGCACCAAGTCAAAAGCAGACATCTGAAAGGGAGCATCAATGTTGCTTTTGTAAAAATGGCTCATCTACCTAGTAATTCGATATCTCAGTTTGTCCAAAGTTCATGGATAAAAGTCTCAGTCAATCCAAGCACAACAAGTCAACCAAGGTTTGTGATCAACTTTAATCACCATCTCCAGTATGAAGAGAACCTCTTAGAACTGTCAGGCTGTGGAGAATATATTGACAGTTCAACACCTAAGAGACATATATGGTCAATATTTCTCAGAGGTTGTATTCCTCAGTGAGAAAAAAAAAATGGGAGATGTTTCTTAAAAAATGTGTGCAACAATTTGGGCTACCTTGATCTATGCACAGTAGAGCCAGTTGGCATTGATGGAGGTGGGAGGGGGGAGGGGGGTTAGCACTAATGTGGAAAGAGGAAGTAAAGGTAACAGTGCTATTCTTAAACTCTAGATATTGATACCCATATCATGTGGAAAGATAAAGCCTTTTATCTTACTGGTGTCTATGGAAACCCTAATAGCAATAAAAGAGGTAAAGTTTGGGAGAAGACAACAACAAGCAGAGAGAAGTATTTAGAAGAAGAGATAGGGGAAATTGTAATCAATTACTTCTTACAAATTAGAAATCATAGACATCAGCTCATCAAGAGATTTTTAGTATCGTCAAGGGATTGGAGTCAAAAGCCTCAGAAGCTCATAATGGAATGTTCAAGAATATTGTATACACATAAGAAGCTAGAAGTGCTATTTTTGAGATGGGTGCAAAAAAAGGTTATGGTCCAGATGGGTTGACTGGAGCGTTCTACTATGCTTTCTGGGATTTAGTTGGGGGAAATATAATGGAGTTGGTCAAAAAATTTGTAGAGGATGGATGCTTGGATGGAAATATCAATGCAACTAACATATGTCTGATTCCCAAGAAATTCCACCATATAGTTTAAGTGATTTTAGGCCCATAAGCCTATGTAACTTTGTTGCTTACAAGGTGATATCCAAGGTTTTTTCCAAGAGATTAAAGAAGCTCCTCCTAGAGATCATTTCAGAAAACCAGGCTACCTTTGTGAAAGGAAGACTTATCTCAGATATTATCCTAGTGGCTCATGAGGTACTACATGCTCTGGGAACAGGGTGACCCTCTATCACTTTTCATCAATGGAAGGTCCTATTGATGCATCACTCATTCTCGGGGTTTGAGACAGGGTGACCCCTGTCCATAGGCCTTCCCTTCAATGTTATATTATATCAGACTTCGTTTTGTTGAAAAACCACGGGTTCGGTACCTGTTTAATCGGTTGTTATGTGCCTGGTGATCGGAAGCCACGACCGTGATTTCACCTTAGGCTAAGAAATTGAAAATTTCAAAAATACTTTTTTATTTCTTTTTTTGAAATTTGATGTTTTGTTATCGATATGTCATATTAGGGTTAAAACACAAGAAAAGCAAGCAAAACACGCAAATTTGTCGCTAATTTTTCTTATAACAAGAGAAGAGCAGGCCCGGCCCACAATACAATCAAAGTGAAACCACCGATTAGGACTTTAAATTAATTTAGAAGATCTTTTTAGTTAAAATTTTTGTTAGGGCTTTTATCTATGTTTATATATATATATATATATATATATATATAAAATCTAAAGACTTTTTATAATAACAATGTTCGTAAATGTTTGTGAAATCTTTTTCTAAAAAATGTTAATTAAGTGTGTTGGCGTTGCTAAACTATATTGTGATACTAGATATTTGCCCACGCATGCGCGGGTTGTTGTGTGGTATAGAATATTTCATTTTTCTATAAACATAATTTATGTGTTTTAACCTTTTATTATTTGTTGAGGTTTCAAAATGAAGCAGTGGTTTCGATCTTCAGTTTTTCTCTTGTGAAGAGGTGGTCAATCCTTAGTCTGTAGATGGCTGTGGTTGGTTTGCGAGTGTCTGCGTGTTAAAATTTTTGGTCTTGTTTGGCATTTTTCCAGTCAGAGGTCAAAGGGTTTTTCTTTGGGCCTAGTTCGTCTCAAGTTCCTCGGTGTCTTTGGAGAGTTCGTGTGGTCTAGTTCTTAGGTCTGTTCCATTACGGTTCTGCGTGCCTTTCCACCGGTGTTGTTACTGGGTGGGCTTATGTTGGATTCGTCATCAGGATTTTTGGTATTCTGGAGTTCTCTTGCTTCTTTAGTCTAGTTCGAAGTTTATGTTTGTTGGTACTGCTTCTCCGTCTTCAGGTTCTTGGGGAAGTTGCAGAAGTGTTCTGGTTCTTTGTTGTCGTGTCTTTGTTTTTTACTTATGATTTCGGGGATTAGTCCGTCAACTTGTGGGTTTTCCATGGGCTCCCTTGTTTGAGTTTTTGGCTTTCTGGTTTGGGCTTTTGGCTCCAGAGGGATTAGTTTCTCCTACCGATTTATGTGTATTTTCGGATTTCAAATTATCAATATAATCGACTCAAATGACAAAAACAAAAAAAACATTTTAACTATTTTAGATTTATAATGTATATTTGAGTAGTTGTCTATCAAGTTCGCTTAGTTCGACCATATATTTTTTCTTTTATTTAGTTAGTATATTTGCATATAGATCAATTGTTTATATATACAATGCATCGTTACATTCCTCATTATTTTGAGATATATTTTGAAAATTTCTATCATACTTTTGGGCATATAGTTTTAATATCTTTTTGTGTTGCACATTTTTTTATCATCTAATCGTAGAATAGAAAAACGTGTTTTGTGATCATATAATAATTTTTTTTAATGAAGATATCATTTCAAATGTAAGGAATTTTTTTTCAAATGTAAGAAAGGTATAAAAATACGATTTTAAAAGAGTTCTGTTAAAAAAAATATTTTCGACATTTATGTAAAGTTTCTCAAATTTTAAGAAAGGTTATCAAAACTTTAGGAGTTATGTTATATGATACGAACTCTAAAGCAAAACTAATTCTTTGCGCATAACTCCGAATATCAAAACCAATACATTTCTTCTTCTTAACTCGTTCAAATCATATTACATCAATTCTTTTTAACTCGACTTCTAAACATAATTTGAATGTTAACCCCATAAGTGCTATTGTTCGTAGATGCCTTAGGTGAGGTTTTTCTTTCTCTATTTTTGAAAATGGTTTCTCTCTTTAAAATGTGTAATATAAAAGGAAACAATTCATAGGAGGTTTAGTTTCATCTATTCGTGCGCAGTTTCTTAAACGTTTGACATTTGGTATTTGATTTCATTCCCAATTTTGTATTTTTTGGTGCAACAATGGTTAGTTTCGTATATTTGTTTTTACTTGGATTCACAAGTCTCGCTCCGCTATAAAATAAAGCGTATAAATATTGAAAACCAATAAAGCGTGGAACAAAATATAATTCGAAAGTGAGAAAACTTGATTAATTTAACTTTTTTGGTGACAATACTGGAAGGCAATTCTATGTCAAAAAATGAAAAACGCTGGTGTCTAGCAGTGATTTTACCGGTTTCTAGTTTTACACATGATGTGGCGCTTGAATTAGAGACCTTTCTTTCTTGTGTTGCAAACTTCTTAACATGTTGCTTCTTGTCTGAGGAAAATCATGCATTTTCACCTCTATCAACATTAACGCCACCAAAGACAACATCGCACATATATACCCTTATGAGATCTTCATCTAGCTAAGCAAAATTCCTAGAAATGTAGGTATCCTTGTGAGTTGTCACAGTTGGATTTTAAAGAAGAATATGGTTGTTCGCTTAACCTGGCAGAAGAAACACACCAAAACTCTTGTTAGAGATACGTACAGTCAATAAGATTGTGCTTTTTAAATTTATCAGAAGAAGAAGAACAAGAAATGATGTTGACGATCTATGCGCCTTTATTCGCTTCATCGAAGAGAGACCAGTGGTGACGCTGGTGGAGAAGGGAGTAGCATTGGAGACCTCCCATGTCGATTTCATGAAAGGAGAGCAAATACAGCTTGAGTATCTTTCGATACATCCATTTGGTAAAATCCATGTTCTTGTCGACGAAGACTACAAAATCTTCGAGTCCCGTACGAGCATGAGGTACATAGTAGAGAAGTACAGGTCACAAGGACCAGACTTATTGGAGAAGACAATTGAAGAGAGAGTGTTATTTTTTACACTTTTGGAGTCGGACATTGTAGTATCGAGAATGCACTCCAATATTTATACAGGGAAACAACTTTTTGAATCAAATAGATTTAATTGTGTGGTTAATGTAGGAATTTAATTACTTAATAATACATTTTTTCAATGATACGTTTCAAAAAGTGGGTGGTAAAGTCATTCAAATTGTTAGTTATGACCTATATGATCAATATGATTGTAACTGCAGACAAAGACAAAAGATCAATATGATTGTAATCCTTTAGGTAATGCAAGACAAATTATTAGTGAGGGGAGTAAAACCATACGTTACAAAGCTATTATTGTTTGTCTATTATTTAAAATCTTGTAGTTAATGTAGGAGGATTAATTTGGAGTAACTTCCTTCCGAATGCGTTAAAGGCTTGGGGAAAAATAAATAAAGAATTTCCATAGTCCATATTCAATTATAGCGTTACAAAATTGTGTTTTTAAGCTTACAAAATTGTGCTTTTGGGCTGATTTTTCTTTTAAATATAAAAAATAATAGAAATTAAAAAGAAAAAACATATGTCAAAATAATAAATGACACGTGGCAGCCTCTCAGAACTTGGGTTTAGAGAAACCTTACTATATTATATAAGATTTATTAGTGTAACTAGGGGATGTCCCGGGCTACCCCCGGATATTTGTTTATAGATTTGTTCGCTATTTTGGTATGAATAAAATTGTATCATGGTAGTGTTTGTGATTTTGTGGATCCAAAAGAAATTTATATGTTTATCAAATATAAAAATAGATAAAATGATAAGTTGATCTCTTTCAGTTAAGTGTTTGAGTTTTTTTAAATCAGAATTTATTCATGTGAAATATATATACAACATAAGTACACAATTTAGTTTTTGCCGACATATATTTTAGTTATCTTTAGCTCATTCCTTACCAAAAATTTAAAAATTATTTAGTATAATAGTTTGCATATGTTTATGGATATTTTTTTTCTCCAAAAACTTTTTGCTTCATCGGCTATTTGGAATTTGATTATACCAAAACGTTAATTTTTTTTGTTTAAACACAAAACCTTTAAAAGTTAAAATTTCTTCTTTTTTATTTATTTATGTTGCTTCTTTTGTCTATTATTTTATTTTCGTATCACACAACTAATGACTAACGGCTTCTGTTCACACCAATTCAACCATTCTCTCAGATAAGTATACGGAAGAAAACAAAACTCTCCAAAACTTCTTTTCCAACTTCAAGTGCATTGCATAGGATGATTATTTTCCATCAGTATCTTAAGAAATGAATAAATTTTATATGTTTATTGATAAACTGGAATATAATAAAAATTTAACAAATGTTGAAAGCAAAATATACAATGGTTTTTACCTGCTGGCCTTGTCTCGTGAAGACCAAATATCTCTGCTAAATCCTCTTTTACTCTATGTAAGTCTCCTCTACATCTTTAACAAAGCTGCTCCTTTCCCATATATCCTTTAGTTTTGCGCAAGAAAATCTGAAAGAAATGCCAAGAACAAATATTAGTAACCATCTTCAAAAGCACATGTTTGCAAGAGGAACTACTGCATTCTATTCCAAATGTGATCACCTTTTTTTTATTGGTCAACAACTTCTCCGGTAGTATTTTCAACATTTTTCACTCTCAGTGCAACGAACCAGTAAAACAAATCATAGAAATATGACGAATATAACATTTTGTGTTTATACTATATATTGTCAACAATTTTGTGTTTATATTATATATTGACAACTATTTACCTCGCTTTTTATGTTTGCTCGTAATAGTACATGTCAAGCGAGGTTAAACCTATTAAAACAATTTCAAACATATTAAAATTTTAAATCTTAAACTTGGTCACAGATAAACTCTCGTATTTGGTCACATATAAACCCAAAGGACCTTTTTCCCACAATCATAATTCCAAAAGGGGAAAACAATTCTTAGCAAACTATTATTGCTCAGTCGTCTTTACAATCGCAAATTGTCTTTGTTCACTTTAACCCAAAAAAAATCTTTGTTTAGCTAGTTAGAATATAAGTTTAATTTCTAAAACCCGTGTCAATATGAGGAACTTCTTATGTTAAGCTTGTTAGTCACAAATTTTAAATAAGTAACCATTTTGAGGATTTTAAATAGTTAGCATGAACAATATTGTAAACATTATAAGATTATAGGAAGCACTCATATTTGTCTTTCGGAGAGCTTACTCATTGGCTTCTTATGAATGCAAGTGAAGTTGTCCTCTCTCTTGACTTATGCTTTTAGATATTTTCTCGGGATACATATACACAATGTACACCACCATTCTCCCTATAATCATCTGTTAAAGAAACACATGATTCGAACTAGAGCTCCACGAAACTCTTTCTTATAGTAGATGTGGTCTACCTTAGTTGTCGAACCAATAGGTAGAAATGCCGTAACTGAATAGTCAGTCATGATCCATCTGGTTTTGTTGCATTTAGACGACTTAATTGATTCAAAGAGAGCCAAACTCATGGTAATTTCAACTGTTTTACCAGAAGCAATGAATGGTCTCTCTTTTCCAATAGGAATCTAGTAACCATCACATGATGAGGTATTGCAATAGTCTGTATATGATACAAAGTATACAAATACAAAAAAATTACTTGTATATAAAGCTTAAAACATTGACTGAAATTCATGTCGATGAAGAAAAAGCCTAGCATGTTATATAGCGATTGAAGAGAAAGATGTGTGTAAAGAATGGCTGAACACTACAAGAAAATAGACTCAATAAGAATGAAAATTAACGACATAAACTTAATGTCGTTAATTAATGACACTTCAAAACGTCATTAAATAACGTCGTTTTAACGACACATTAAAGTCATGTCAGCAAAAACTGTTGCTAATTCATCGTTAAATTAACGACATGCCGCATGTCGCTAAATAGCCACATCTTGGACGTCGTTATTTTTGTTCTAAGCAAACAAAAAACACGTTCGTACCTAATTTTTCTCTGACAATGGAATTTTGTTCCAAGTTATGTTCTAACAATGGAATTTTGACAATGTAATTTATGTTATTTTTCCTCTGACAATGGAATTTTGTTCCAAGTTATGTTATTAGTGTATAATAATTTTGTAATTTATATATCTCACTTTGGAAATTTTGTTTTAAATAAAATAGACATATTAATGACATGATATTGCTAATTAACGTTGTTTTTATAATATCCGTCGCTAATTTGTCGTTAATTAGCAATATTAACAATGTATTTAATATCCTAAACCCCAAATCTTAATTCTAAATCTCAAATTGGAAACCATCCCGTTTTCTACCATTTTTTGGACGAATTCTTTGATTAGAAGTCTTACTTGTTATATTCTAATCGAATAATATATTATCATCACTACAATTATGGTTATACAAAAAATTACTAATAATCTAAGAGTTATGTACTAGTATATATGAACATATTTTTACTACCATTCTAATACATTGTCATCATTAACACCACATATTAACTATACATTGCAAAATGTGATAACTACGTTTAGGTACAAGCGTATGCAATTAGTAAAACAATTATTTTCAGTTCTTAAAATTCGAATTACAAAAATTTGGAATATAATAATGATATTTTGGCGATAACTACGTAAAGACGTTGTTAAGAAGTCGTTAATTAACGACGTAATTATGTCGGATTGTGTATAAATGTCGCTATTTAACAACAAGTTAACGACATGTTTTAATTATTTTACCCGCTTCATTTTCTTAATTTGCCGCTTCATTTTTTGGTTCAAAATATATTGCCGCTTCCTATTTTGGAAAAAATCAAATAAAAATCAACCCAAATTAATGCATAAAATCTCCACTTCTCCTTTCTCCGTAATACCCTATATCCTCCACGAAATCTTCTCCAAACCACTATCATCTCTCCCCCAACTCTTCTTCGAGATTTTTCTTTTCCAGCCAACTCTTCTCCTCCATCTCACTCTGTTGATTTGCATCGGCTTCTCTCCGGTCCCTCTGCGTCGGCTTCTCTCCGGTCCCTCTGCGTCGGCTTCTCTCCGGTCTAAGATTGCTCAATTCGCTCTTCCCTTATCTCCTCTCCAATTCTCATCGCGTCACTGCTGTCAATATCCTTATGGTAAGTTATCACAATCTCCTTTTTTGCTGTGTTTTGGGTTTTACATGTTGTGTCGATTTTGAATCTAGGGTTTCTGGATTTGTGAATTAGTTCAGTGTTCTTTGCTTGGTTTTGTATGTTTGTTGATTTTGGATCTATGTTTTTTTAGATTTGCGAATTAGTTTAGTGTTCTTTACTTTGGGGTTTCAATTTTGTGTGTTTCTAATTTGGAGTCAAGGCAGAGAATATGTATATGTGATTAAACTTCTTGTGCGAGCACCAGAATTTTGTTATATCTAAGCAAAACGCTTGAAGATGCATTAACGCTTGTCCACAAGTTTAGTAGATATTGGTTCTTAATTTGTCAATAAGATGTGATTTTTGGTTATGTTCATTAGTTTTAGTAATCCATTTCATATATAGGTTTCTCAGAGAAACACCGTCACTGAATGCATGGCTCAACGGAAAGGTGGCCTTGGAGGACAGATAAGTTATGGTGCTTGTTTATCATCTCAGGCAGCGGAAAGAATCAGAACACCGGTTGCTGCTTCTCGTACTGGTGTTGCTTCTACAGCGGAGTCACACTTGCCGTCCGCCTCAAGGACTCCTTCAGAAACTACACCACCCAGGTACGGGTTAAATTCCGGAGTGTAGTGAAGTCTCATTGTCGTTTACTCCGAGTCCTATGATTAAAACTCTTCAAACACATCTCCAATCGATCCAAGAAGAGCTTCATGCGACAAAAGAAATCGTCTCGCAACAAAAAATAGATTTTGAATCACGGTTCAAAGTTCTTGAGGAGCAGTTATTCTCATAAAGCAGGGTTTAACTTCAATATTAATTATTTGGTATTTTGTTATTAATTACTTTTTATCACAAAATTAGTCTTAGTTTCAATATTAATCTTTTGGTATTTTGTTGATAACTACTTTAAAATGTTAATTATTAATTTTCTACTTTCATTGATTATCTTAATTTTCAATATTAATTAGTTTTTTCGTATTTAAATTAATTTTAATTTTCAAATAAGAACAAAAAAAAAAATATATATATATATATATATAATATGAATTAACAATGTATATGCATGTTAATAATTAACGACATGTAAATTGTCGTTAATGCGTTCATAGATAAAGACGTATATTTCTTGTTTATGTTGTCGCTAATTAACGACATATATATGTGTTGTTAACTCTCAACGGTAGATAACGTTGGTATTTTGTCGCTAATTAACGATATATTTGACGTCGTTATTTAGAGACACATTAATGACAGATTTTAAAAAACATCGTTATTTAGGGACATATTAAAGACGTAAAATAATAGCGACATGTGATTAACGACGTTTCGCTTGTTCTCATTAATATGTCGCTAACGACAATTAACGACGAATTAAAGATATTTCTGGGTGTTGTTAGTTGTTTGTTTTCTTGTAGTGGAATGGATTAACCAAAAAAGAATAGTTGAATGTGTTTTACCTATACAGACCTCTAACGTCTTTGGTATATCATTAATCCTGTTCACCAATAATTCAAACCCATGTGAGGAATTATACAACCAAAAAAAAAAAGATTCAGAGAGTACGACAAAGGCTTCAACTTTAGAACTATATGCTCTTTTACTCGATCATGGCACCAACATATTCATAGCTGTTACTTTGTTTCCGTTGATAGAAATCTTAAACGACAATAAGAGAGTAGAAATTGTATGAGAGAACCACATAGATTGTGATGCTTTAAATTAGTATGGTCTTTCTCATCGGTCTCCTCGAAGACTGTCTGGTCGATGAAGGTGAGCCCCAATCAAGCTGACCAACACATCATCTTTGCAAAAATTTCCTATAAGGTCATGGAAGGTCTTTGTGGCAACAGGTTCGGAGGATATTGAAGGAGTTCGAGGTGACATTTGGTGCTGGTTATTTGTTTTTGAAAGATGTGAAATAGCGTGGGACCAATGGAGAATGAGCTTTTATAGGAGCCCTTTAAGATGTGGATTCAATTCAAGGTTAGTGGCCATTTATGTCGTTGATGTGCTAGTAATATTAATAGAGTTTGTAACGGCGGTGTAATTATTTGATATGTGAGATGTGAATGAGCTCCTTAACTGAAGGTGGAGAAATGAAGGTTTCGGGATCTCAACCGTTTGGAGTGACTATGAGAGAGGAAGAAGACTCACGTTTAGGCCTTATTTTGCAATTGCTTTTAATTAATTCCATATGGCCCAGTCTTTTTAATGGCCCCAAATCGATTTTTTTAGTTAAACTTGGATACGTTAGTCAATTTAGAAAGCAATGTCACGTGGCATGGTTATAGAAATAGTTTAACTGACGTGGATAGCTCCATGAGCCCCAAACAGCTCCTTAGAGTATTTTATTTGTTAGTATCCCTACACGCGAATTGTATTTTATTTGTTTTGTTTTAAACTATTTTGAGAAAGGATGATATAATTTTAGAACCAAGTAGACAGGTGAAATTGATAGTTGAAGTATATTATTTGGTAAATGTGAAATTTAAGCATAGAAGACAATATTTCATCCTATAAAGTATTACTGAATTTCTTTTAAAATTTTGGATGATTTGGAAATTAGAGTGACATTGTTCATATAGGAATTGAACATGTCATCTATAAAAGTGTGCATAACGTATTTGTCAATTCTTGGTGGTTACTCATATATTCTCGCAAGCATATGTTAGTAAAATCTGCTAGAAACCTTTTACGAACCAAGTCGAAGAATCTAAAATATTAGACATGTGAAGACATGATAGCGCTTTTACATGGTTGAGGATGACATTATCTCTGGCAAGATCCAGAGAAATTGCGAATGTGTTAATGACATAAATTCTTCGAGCATCGTATGATTAGTAAACCAAGGCTTTACATGTATTAACGCAAACTCAATGGCAGTATGAAGTGAGTTATGCTTTATCTTTCCTAGTGATGTGCCTATGTACCTTGTAACAATTAAAATATTTGTATTGTGAATTCAACAATTATATTTATTCTGTTCGGATAAAGGATCTCGCTGTACCAGATAGAGAAAAACATGGGCGTCTGTTCCTTGATGCATTCCAAAATTTCAACCTTATGCATTTAAACGTTTTATTTTAAACATTCACGTCTTTAATTATGAATTTATTATGTTACTGAATGCTACCATTTTCTATCTCGAGCTACGAAAGCATCTGACACATAATTTTGTTCTTTAGCTTTCTTTTTCTAACTTGGGGACATTCTCAATCATCCCCCCCCCATTGTTCTGAAGCATGCATGTGTCTTATAACGTACCTGTTTGATGCATCAAAGAATGTAGTTGTAAAGATGAATTTTATTGAATCTTAGTTCACGTTTAACTATATGAAATAATCTCTCGTTTCCTGCAAATTCATATCAAAATGAGACCAAGAAACAGTCTTATTGAGAAGAAAAATACATGAATGTGATAAGTTACAAATCTACCTTATACGAATGATAAATGTCTTTGTTTTGATCCACCAAATACTATCTTGCTTTTATACCACTTACGAACCAGAATCTCTTACTTGATACTCTCTTGCACAATGATTTAATATTTCATGGAAGTGTCGAGAATGAATGTAAAATGATGCACAAACTGGTAGGAAGAATTCTCCTCTCGGACACCCACAATTCGAGCTGCTTTCAATTACCAAAAATATGGTGTTTATCATTACCATGTGAATGAAAACAAACAATAAACATAAGAAACGACATAAAACTTATATTTTGGAGGCCTATTATAAGATGATACATATTTCTTGGATTTCTTTAGATAGATTTCTGTATGCATCCATATGTAATGGAGATAAGTTGAACCTTATCAACATTTCAGCGAGAATATATATATGATTTCGAAATGAAAATGACCATCCAAAAACAATTAAGACGAATGTGTGAATATGATTTTCCACTTGAGCCATAACTTTATATAGGTTTTCATATTTTTACCTCAAAACAAAAATTAACAAACATCTTCACTTTTGCTTGCTATTTGGAGTGTATCTCTTAAACCTATGGCTATCAGGTTTGTAAAGTGGAAAGTAGAAATTGTATTTTAAAACTTGTAAAAATTACCCGATTCAGCATAGTGATGTTGGCTATCCAACTTTGGTAATCTTAGGCTATTGTTATAATTCTGAAAATGAAATATAATGAGACAATCATATCAAATCTTCACTTGCCTTGCCATAATCTTGAGTTACAACTCCGTTGGAATTAGAAACCGATAGAAGAAGATAAACTCTCTGTAACGAAGGGCATCGTTAGTAGAACAAATGAAATGATCTCTAGCACATTTTAATTTGATAAACTAGATTGCCGATGACATGATGTTTGAGAAAATGATGAGCTACCTCAAAGCAGACTGCAAGACGATAAAGCATCCGCTATAACCTCGGTCTGCATGGTGGCTAGGTTTTAAGTTGCGACAGTCAGATCGCAATCTCATCGGAGATTGCAGGAAAGAGTATAAGAAGGGATAAATATGACGTTCGAAGAGGAATTTTAGGAAGAAAGAGGATAGGGTATATTACCTATTTAAAGCGATTAAGGTGACATATGAAGAAAGAGGAATCGACACCGTAACGAATATATCTTTGAACAAGGCTGGTACTGGAAGATCATCAGATTATGGGAGAGGTTTTGTAACGGCGGTATAATTATTTGATTTGTGAGATGTGAATGGGCTCCTAAACTGAAAGGTGCAGAAATGATCTGCGAGGGATCTCAACCGTTTGGAGTGACTATGTGAGAAGAAGAAGACTCTCGGTTTGGCCTTATTTTGCAATTGCTTTTAATTAATTCTATATGGCCCAGTCAGTTTAATGGTCCCAAATTGATTTTCTTAATTAAACTTGCATACGTTAGTCATTTTAGAAAGCAATGCAACATGGCATGGTTATAGTAGTAGTCTAACATGCTGACGTGGATAGCTCCATGAGCTTCAAACATCTCTTTTTAGTTAGTATAATTCTGATTTAGAAAAAAATTAAAACCCTAAACCACTAAACAGATTTTCTTTTTGAATGGCGTTTTCGATTCTTCCCACTTCGACTCTTCCGTTGTCTTCTACCAAAGTAATTACAAAACAGTTATCTTAATGATGACTGTAATTAAAAAGATAATTGTTATGTAATTATTTTGGTATGTAATTGCTAGTGGTTGAAGACATGTTTTTTTTTTGTCAAGGTTGAAGACATGTTTTTAAAAGCTTATTAGGTTTTGCTTTCATGTGGTAGAATCAAAAAAATTTGATGCGCATTGGTTTATCAAAAAAAGAAAAGTTCATAGTTTAAGAAGTTTAAAAAAGGCAAATTATATATATAATTAGGGAATTCTCTCTCCATCTAGGTTGTCCACATCATCAAAAAATAAAATAAGAACATTAAAACTAAAGTTAATAATTTAATTAATTTATACATTTTATATTATTATCTTTTATTAAATGAAAACAATAATTCACAAAACATATAAAATGTAAAGAGTTCTCTCTCCATCTAAGGTGTTCATATCATCAAAAAGGAAAATAAGAACACTAAAACTAAATTTAATAACTTAATTAATTCATACACTATTATATTATTATCTTTCATTAAATGAAAACAATAATTCACAAAACATATAAAATGTAAAGAGTTCTCTCTCCATCTAAGGTGTCTACATCATCAAAAAAGAAAATAAGAACATTAAAATTAAAGTTAATAACTTAATTGATTCATACACTTTGATATTATTATCCCCTTCACATTATTTGTGAAGTGATTTTGAAAAAAATACTTACGTGTCACCTCCACAATCACTCTCACCAATTTTATTATGACGTGTCATTTTATTATGACGTGTCATCTTAAACAATTAACTCACAAAGTTTCATGAAATTACAATATTATGCCACTCGATTTCTATTTTTAAAAAATTATAAACAATCATGTATTTTTAAAAATATAATAGTGCAATTTAAATATTTGTTTGAAAATGACATATTATATGCCAAATCTTTTAATATATATATTCTTTTTCTTTAAACTACTTCTATAAATAAGTACCATCGATTCTTCCTTTAAAACCATATATTATTTTTATTCCACTGTTCAATCTTTCAAAATAATTTATTTAATAACATCCAAATAATACTGATTTTAATAATATTGAAAAATCAGTGTTAAGATAAATAATTTTATTAGTTGTTTCTTTACAATTTTCATATGTTGTTCGTTTTGATTCTATATGATCAAAAACTTTAGCGTTTTGATTAATATGAAGAGAAAAACACAACAATAATATTAAATTTTAAACATATTGAAACGCAAAATTCAATAATTTTTTTAAGAAACATATTTATATTCTTAAATCTCTACAACTTAACAAAATAATATCCGATAATTATAAACAAATACATATTGAATGTAAATCTCATATTCAATACTATAAAAGACAAACATCATTCATTCGATACATTAGAATTGAATATTCATTGATCTTATTCATTCTCTATTATTCATCCTATACAACAAAAACGTCATTCATTGCATAATATTCGAATTCGGTTTTTTATACAAGATAAATTCTGATATTTTATATCTTCTTAAAAAATTAAAAATCTTTATCTAAAATATTAAAATATTTCCATAACCAATATTCCATTTTGGATTTATTTTCAAAAAAAAAATTATTTAAAATTTCTTTCATGTCGACTCTAGAATTATTCTCGATATAAAAATTATTCCATAACCTCTTATACTACTAATTAAGTATCAAAAACATCATTAATTACATAGATTACCATTTTTAAACCCTATTATTTTTTTCAATGAAATTAAAATATAAAATAACAAATCAAAAAATCCTCAAATTTTTAAGAATATTCACTTTTATTTTAAATAAATTAAAGTGATTATTTGAAAGTTACTTACGTATTAGTTCCAGAATCGTTCACAACAACAAAATTATCACACAACATCTTAGACTAAAAATTAAGGGGGTGTATTGAATCGAAAAGTTGAAATGATTTGTATTAAAATGATAAATTCTAGGTTATTCAAACATGAATTTTAAAAAGTCTTTTAAAATTCAGCGTTATTGAAATAGTGATTTGAAAATGTACATTTTCAAATCCACTGTTATTGAAAATATTGTTAGCAAAGTGATTTTAAGATGTTTTAGTAGAGTTTCTTAGTTAAAAATATATAAATCTAAATCTCATGGATTTATGTGTGATTTCATAGAATTTTAATAACAAGTCGTAACAATTTTCCTAATTCACCCAAAATCATTTGAAATTCATTAAAACTCAAATCCTTCCAAATTATTCCAAATTCTATATTGAATACACCCCCTAACTATCAAAAATATCATTAATTACATATATTACTATTTTCATTAATATTACTTTTAAATTCAATTAAAATATAAAATAACTAATTGCATATTCCAAAATTTTGAGAAAATTTCCCATGTTATGAAGGAAATCAAGAGGATTAGAGATTGGTTTTAAACTTTTAATTATTATTGTTTCTTACATATTGAAATTTGACCCAACAATAAATACGTAAAGCTATGTATGAAGAATGTCCCACATCGGAAGTGGGAATGGACCTTGAGCGACATATAAGGGACTTGGACCAAGCCACTCATTGTCAATTGGTTTTGAGTTGGAAGTCCATGTAACTTAACATGGTATCAGAGCCCGAACACACGCTGCCCCACCAGAACCGAAATCAATCCGTCAAATCAAAAGACGCCCGATTGATCTTGCCCGACACTAATCCTATACTGAGATTCTGTCAAGATTAACGGTTAGACGTGCTATTATCTCGAGGGGCGTGTGATTAATGTCCCACATTGGAAGCGGAAAAGGACCTTGAGCGATATATAAGGGACTTCGGCCAATCCACTCATTGCCAATTGGTTTTGAGTTGGAAGTCCATGTAACTTAACATTATGAAGTTGAATGAGATTTGACCAACCAATGAGCGATTTTATCATACCTTAAAGTATTTTTTTTATATTTTTGCATTACTCATCTCAAGTATAATTTTTAATGGTAAAAATTCATTAATTTTGTTTTTAAATTTAATTAAAAAATATTAACTAATCGAATTAATCCGCCGCGCTCTCACAGATCTTATGGCCATCACCGCTGACCCTCTTACCAAAAGAAAGGAGCTTCCGGTGACCCTTTGGAGATTCTCCATCTTCCCGCATGACTGCCTCGCCGTCAACACTCGCTCCTGTTGTGGCATAGATTTGAGCCCGGCCCAAGTTACCCTCCTGCAACCCAATCTTCAGCCCATCAAAGTTTTGCACAGACCATACTATTTCATTTGCTGTGGAAGATTTAAGCGTCCCCGCCTCATGTCTGCCAACAAAACAACTTCATCCTTTATGGAGAGATCGTATCCATATAAGTCTTTCATCATAGACTGACCATTTCCATCAACTTTCTCCTTTATGGAGAGATCGTTTTCATCACCTTCCTCCGTTTTGGAGAGATGTAGAGAACCATTCCACCAACCTTTCCTTTGTGTAGGAAGTCTTTAAACGCTCAGCCTCGAAGGCATTACGAGCTGAAAGTTTCGTTCGCTCGCCTTTGATGGCAGAAGAACTAGCATTTTAAATGAGCTTACGGTTATGATCTACGATTGTAACTTCTTATCTTATTTTTATCATGCTTTGTGTTTAAATTATGCTTTAAGTTCGGACTCTTTAGCATTGAGTTCCCGGCTTCTTCGAGTTGTAATCGCGTCTTAAGATAAACAAGTTTGACCCAAAAGACAAAAAAAAAATAATCGAATTAATCCAAAATCTACAATAAAAAATTTAAATTTCAAATTTATTTTCAGCATCACTATATCTTTCTTAAAACATCATTCCAATCAGAAGTATCTGGGAAAAAATAATAAAAAGAAAAATTCAAACTAGATTACGAAAAAAACCAAAAGAAGAGGATGGTGAAAATGTGGAAAACGTAGGAGATGAAGAAGAAAAAGTGAGGAATCTATATCAAATAATTTTCTTCGAACTCTAGGACACAAATTGTGTTATTTTATTTTTAAAATATTATTTGGTATGACGCGGATAAAATACTTTCCTATGAGATAGTAAACATCTATCTAAGAATTTTTTTAATAAATATTATTAAATGACTTATATCATCTTACGCATAGTACAAAATTATTTTAAATTTGTTTTTAAATCATTATCCCGCGTATAACACGGGAAGTCACCTATCTTGGGAATTCAAGTCCTTAAAAACTCTTAGAAATCGTGTCATGAGCAAATATACAAAAAAAAACCATATTTCAACAATTGAATTTCATTGAAATGGTTTTTCCTTTTCTTACAAACTTTTATGGAATTTTAAATAATTTTACCATGAAGTTTTATGTGATTTTTTATATTACTATTATTTGTGATTTTAGATTATATATGACATTAAAGGACACGTTTATTAGGGTTTTTTAGGGCATCTGAAAACATCGGGCCGACACTAGAGAAGAGAAAGCTTATTTGAATTTTGATAGTGTCGAGCCATCTGTTACATGTGTAAATGATAATATACTTTACTCTCAAGTGTTTCTAAATAGTATAAAGATTTTTGATTTGCCTAATCATGATTTGCGATTAAAGGTTGGTACCCCAGTCATGCTATTTAGGAACATTGATCCTAAATGTGGTCTACGCAATAAAACGAGGTTACTTATTACTAAATTGGCTAACCATATTATTGAAGCTCGTATTATAGTTGGCCGTAGTATTGGTGGCAAGTGTTACATCGTAGGATGTTTGTCTCTCCACCATACGCAAAAAAAAATTTCAAAATGATGTGTAGATAATTTTCTGTCGATATTGCTTTCGCAATGACCATAAATAAGATTTAAGGAAAAACACATGAAAATGTTGATTTCTATTTACCTAGACAAATATTTATTCATGGAAAATTATATTTTGTTGTTTCTAGGGTAACATCGAGAAATGGTTTGAAAATTCTTATCACAGATAAAGATGGGAACATACAAAGATGGGAAGTCTTTGAGAAAGGCGACAAAATTTGTTTATAAAGAAAAATTTCATAATCTTTAGGTTTGTCTTCCCAAGAAATTTTTGGATGTTTTGGTACTTTTTCCGATAATTATAGGTGTCTACTGGTTTTGTTATGTTTTGTTACATTATCTAGTGGTTTTAGTGGATTATATTGTCTTTGAAGGGGTTGATTTTGTAGTAACATAATTACTACAATGTGGGCAAATTGATATTTGTAAGTGAAATATATAAATAAACTGATATTACAATAACAATACCGATATAAGAATTAGGAAGAAAAACCGATTTACAGAGGCGAAATGCTCTTTCCTTAATTCTGAAAATGTCCCGTAGTGTGACGGTTGTGTAACGTTCCAAATCCCAGGATACAATTGCAACTATTCTGTCTTGCACAACCCAAGAACAGAATTTAACGAACGTTTTTTCTGTGCTGTACTCTCAGATACTAAATAATAATAAAATAAAAGAGACTTATGAAGGATTATTATTTTCTGTTGGTCGATGATCATTTGATGAGAAGAGCAATGGTTTGTTTTATAAACAAAACCTAACATACGTTTGTACGAAATCAAGTGTACGTTTGTACGTAATCAAGTGTAATAAAGTGTAGTTATTAGAGAAGTTATGAGAAATATCTCATAATAAAATGTGATTAACCAAAATTCAATCAATTTTTTTTCTCGTTAATATTATAAATATATAATTAATTAGAGGAGATATTTTTTTTTTGAATTTATCAACAATATGTTTCAAAATAAATTTGGACCAAAAGAATAATATTATGGATCATTGGCCAATTTACCAAATTTCGAAGCCTAAAGCCGAGGCCCGGTCCGAGTATCTCCTTTCTCCAATACACCAAAGTGTATACAAGGTTTTGAACCTTGTTATAAGTTCTCCACTTTATATACTTGAAGATTTTCATCCAAACTTCCAATGTGGATATTTGCTAGGTTTTATACTTGGCCAAATTTTTGAAGTTTTGAAAGCTTTCTAAGTCATCCACTTTGGACATTCATTTCTCATTCAAAATAACACCAATTTTCACAAGTCATATACACTACGTTATAGTGCTCACGGCGACGGTTCCATCGTGCCTAAAATCCGGTCATTCCGATGAACGTCTCCACAGGAAAACCCACCGAAAAATGGTTTAAAACCATTTTGTCAAAAACGAATTTCAACAATCTCCCACATGAATAGAAATGACTCTAAACACATGACAACTCGGCAGACGCGGCAAGACTCGAGAAAATGGACTTTTGAGAGTACAAGCGAAAAAATCACTTTATCTGAGCTGGTAGCTTTTTCAGCTTTGAACCAGTCATTGTTAATAGTTATCGGATTTACTCGACCAGGAGGTGAAAATGATGTCTTGAACCACTCGGGCTTTGAAGTAATTCGAGACAACAGTTATAACACAGCTTCATTCTATCATAGAACTAGGTTCTCTATTGTGTTCATTTTTGCCTTGAACATGCTTGGTTATCATGAGTGAATTTAGAGAATATAGCCTTTCATTCATTCTCCTAGAAACGTCCTTATTCCACACTCACTAGGTGATATTTCATTAGTCTGTTTTATCAAGTATCATGTAGTACTCCACGAACATATCAAAGCTATGGTGAATATCATTAAAAGCAACGCTTATCCTTTTATACAGGAGCACTTTACATCATCTTAGAAACTGGGTAGAGACTGAAGTCTCGTAGTGCTTTTAGTAGAATCAGTTTGACTTATTTTTCCCCTTGAACCTATTTCCTGGGATCTCCAGTCATGTAGGTAGGGTTCCCATCAAACATCCTTGTAAGTCATAGGCTTTAAACCCATTCCTTTTGATGATTTTACAATTTGATCTCGTGACACACGTTTAATAAATAGATCCTAGGTTGTCCGATTGGATATAATCTATTGAGATTACTCCATTTGAGATCAATTGTTTAATGTTTTTATGTCATCTTCTTAAAAGACATGACTAACCATTGTACACAAGACTCAGTGTTTGAGCTATTGTCGTAATGCTCGCACTAATTTTTCTCACATCATGATAACTTTCACCAAGATCTGAGACCACTCAGCTTCATTAAATTTTTGTACAACTACAAACTGAGGTTCATGATCAGATCTGATCAACAGAGTTAGTTTGGAAGATTTCCATGATGTTGTTGCACCATAATGCGTAAAGACATATCCACTTGTGGACTATTAGTTTTTGGAAGCCGATAACCAATTAACATAATTGTATCCTTCCAAAACTATTGGTTCTTTACCATAATACAACCCATAACTTTTAGTATATTGCATATATCTCAATACTCTAGTTATTACTTTCCAGTGTTTACAACCTGGATTACCCATGTAGCGACTTAGTACATGGACTGATTCCGCTGATCGGTTAAGTACTTTAGACTTCTGATCACATTTTAGGAGATCTTGAATCTCTTAAGTATCGTTTTAGCATAAGAGTTTAATATGATTATTCCTTTGGAATATCTAGTGATCCTAATCTATAGAATCACATCCATTCGACCTTAGTCTTACATGTCAAACGTCACACTAAGAATAATCTTAGTTTGTTCGACCATGTCTTTATTGATTCAAACAAGGTGATCTACATATAAACAGAGGAAAATGTATCCGTGCAGAGTACTTTTGATGTATATAAACTTATCACATTCATTGATGCTAAAACTATTTGACAATGTCAAATAGTTCAGGCTACTGTTTCAGAGCTTTTGTAAGCCCAAACAGAGACTTCACAAGTCTATAGACTTTGTGTCTTTTCGACTAAGAGATAGTTTTTCGACTAAAAGCCATTTACACCTTAGGACTATACGCCCTTGTGACACATCGATTATATCCCATATATGGTTTTTCATAATGGAGTCAATCTCACTAATGAGATTTTCTTCCCACGAAGGATTGTTTAATTTAGACATAGCTTTAGTGAAAGTTACGTGCAGTCTCTCGGAGAAAACTTTTAAAAATCTTTACCAAACGATTTACAGATTCTTCTACATCATCTCACAATGTTCCAGAAGTACTCTCCTCAGTTATAGAGGTGATAAAATATTTTTATGCACGAGTTGGTTTTGGATTTTGTTTATCCTTATACTAAAACACGTGTTTAAAGAAATATACATTCTTTGATTTCATTAATGTATTTACATAGATATCCGGTACATCTGATTATAAATTAGAAACCGATAAGCACTATTTTTTTGTGCATAACCGATCAAATACAATCTGCCATTTTTGGTCTGATTATGATCTTTTCAGATGTGGCACTGCAAATTTTGTCAGGCACCCCCACACTTTCAGGTATTTGTGCAATTGTACTTTACCTCTCCAAAGTTCATGTGACATCTTGCCAATGACTTTATGTGGTAAGCAACGCTTCCCCGTAAATTTCTTGAGGTAACTCAAAATCATGCATCTTGCATTCAACATCCACTAAGAGTTCAGAATTTTTGTTCCATAACTCTAATAGTTTCAAGTGAATAAGGAGCAGTTTTTTTGATGAATAATGTCATTTTCGGTAAAAAAACGCATTTAATGTTCATCAAAACTCGCCTCATTTATCACATATATCTATTTTCATAGATTTTCCAAGCTGGTTTCGAATTTCCATCTTGTATGCTTTGAACTTTTTCAAAGGCATATTTTTGCTTCTTAGCAAGTATACATATCTGTTAAAATAGATATTGATGGTGGTAGCAGCGTAATGCCACCATTCCATTCGATTGTTCCCAACCTGGTTGACTTTTGAAACTACACTACACGTGTTTATTTTAGTCAGATTGGTTTGGAATTTTTCCATTGTCTCTGCATGGTCAATCATGGTACGACATTCATTAGCATTGCTATGACATGCGTAAGCCTTTTGACCACCCATAATGCCACAATTGGGACATTTTTCCATTGAACTTCTTTTAAGCATTATGCTTTATGAAGCTAGTGGAGGCTTTCATAGAAACATTATGTTTCTCTTTCTTCTTGCGTTCGCGTATGTGAACACCATATGGTTTGCGGTTTTGTAGACTCAATCCGCTGCCTGACAATCAAGTCTTCAAGGCTCTCAGCTTTCGCTTATGCCAGAGATAACTCTTGAAATATTTTCAAACTAGTGGAAAATTTTCAGTTAAACAACAGACCTAGTATGTCAAAGTAATTGACATCCATGCGATCATTATCTCATGCATCATCAATCACATCTCTCTGACTTTTATATGATGAACTTAAAGCCCACCAAATTAAAGTTCAGATATTTCATCATTGCGAATTTCTTAGAATGTGTATTCTTAGACTTGTAATTCATCTCAAGGAAACATGAGTTCCTTAGAAGTATTAAACTCACTGTAGATTTATACAACTGTTGACCAGGCGGCATTTATCCAACCTTGCATAAAACATTCTTAATGGTACACAATTCAACACTGGCTAGAGTTATAACGTTAGTATTCTCAAGAGAAAGCATATAGTTTCAGCATGGTCATGGAAATAAACATATTATCTTGCCACGTAATGAATCGAGTTCCATCGAATTTTTCTAGGATTAGTCCTATGTTTACAACATTAGGTAGTAACATGATAATCTGATTAAAAATAAGATTTTGGCACAGTCACACGTGGCAGACCACTACCAAATTAAATTTGGCGCGTCAACTCACTAGACATGTAGCCATAATACCTCCACCGCTATCGGTGTAAATAGGATCTGAACATTCCGATAAACATCAGAGATATAGTCCATATAACACACAAGGTCATAGGTGGCAGACCATTCCCAATATGGATTGTCAACTCACCATACCCGTTGCCATGTCAAACGTTTATCTAAACGTTTTATTTGTAGACAGCCTTTCAAAATCGGAAACATAAATGTATATTTATATACATATGTCTGATTAAACTGCTAACTCAGTGATAGTCGTTCTTAAAATCAAATATGTTCAAAGAAACAAAATCGAATTAGTATACTAAAAAACAATTAGAAGTTCAATCAGATATGAAGCAATTTAAACCAATATGAATAAATTACAATAAATAATAAAATTAAAATTTTCAGAATAATTGAATTCTAAAAATTAAAAAAAATAATTAAATGCAAAGACATGATTAAGCAATCACAATGTTCCGATTGGTTTTAAATCATTAACAATATTCAAAACCAAACCGAATCTTTAAATCGGTTTAACCAGATTGAACCAAAACTCAAACTTTGATTAGTGTTCATAATAATAAGGTTGAAAACCACGTCAAGGACAAAAAATCAATCATCAATTATAATCGATGAATACATGTTCTTATAAAAACAAGTGAATCTGAAAATCAGAACATAGTCAGAGTAAGTGTTAAAATGCATTTAAACAATTTATAGAATTTGAATAAATTGCCTAAACACTTTAAAAAATAATTAAAAAATAACTAGATGATTATCGGCGCATACGCGCGGGTTACTTTCTATATATAAATTTTAATGAATTGAGGGACAGACGTCATATATGATAGTTTCATAAAATTTGATAAAAGTTCTATCATTTTCGTAAAAAAAATATTACAAAATTTGATATACGGAATATACACAAAGTAAAAAGTTTTGTTCTTCGTTCGATAACCTATTTTACTCTTGTATGGCCTATTTTGTGTTTTTATTACTCAAACTTATTCACAAATGTTGTTGCTTTGATCATTCTAGTCTTTGGTATGCTTTGACCACTACCTTTTACTCTTCACTTATCCATCATCGAATATTACAAATGTCATGGCAAAGTATACAACGGTAAATAAGGACATATATGTTCTCTTTGTATATACAAAACTTCTTTTGCTTTGGAATACATAAAGAATACATTTTACCTAAAAGGAGACATCAAACTTTAGCCATATGGACCTCTTTAAGCCTAATGATTCTATGCTTAATTTGAAGATTGTGGTGATACCTTATAAATTCACTGGACTCTTTCAAACAATTGTCTAGATAATACATTAAACAAGATTATTATTAACCTCTTTGACGAATTCTTGCGTTGGCAAACTGGGCATTTCTTCTTGAAATTGCACAAAAATTACATACAGTAACTTTGTATGGTAAATCACCTGCCATCTCAAACAGTAAAAACTTCTTACCCGCCATTGTCATCGTACAACAAAATCTCCAACTTTGGTCCAAACCACAGACGAAGCATTAAAGCTCCTAGGAGCGTTAAGAAGATATCAAACAATTAAAAAGCATATTCATCTATCACCCGTTCGCCAAAGAAAGCGTTGGCAATGATGTATGTAACGTAGATGGAATTATGACGCATAATAAGTTTGCAAAAGTTTTCGAAAACGCCTTTCAGATTTCTCTGAATAGCGTATTCCATGATTATCAGTTGTTTCATACACCTAAACTTAATGTATCGACCGACGATTAGGATTGGAAAAGCGATATACGATCATGACAAGAATAGAAGCTGGTGACTTGTTTTTGTTTGTCCAGCAAATCGATAAAAATAAGACATGGAATCCAGAGCTACATACAAAGTCGTTTGTCTTTTTTTTTTGTTCTACTTATTTTTTTTCTTTTTCCATTCATTCTTCGGTTTCATCTTTTGTTTTTTTTTCCAACTCTTATGTATTTAATTTTTGTTATTGCAATTATTCTTCTTTTTTTTTTTTTTTCGAATTGCAAATTTAATATCTTACTCATTTAGTTTATAATTTTTTAAAATTTTATTTTTATTTTAAATCTATAAACATTATTCAAAACATAAAAAATCTAAAAAATCATGGTTTACCTGTTTTTCCACATAAAAATATTAAAAAACTTAATCATACAAATTTAGTTAACAAATTTATTTAAAAATTGTTTTGAAACTTATTTTTTACTGTGATTTTAGTATCTTTATATAATTTCATAATAATATTATATAATTATTGAAGATTATATAAACAAATGTCTTGTTTTTTGTTTTTTGTGTTGATTTAGATTTCTTTCATCGTAGGGACGACAACTACATAGGAACAATTGCCGTTGAGCGAGTTCGCCCTAGCGTCCTTGAGCCGCCGTCAAGTCTCTTTGCTGTCGTTGCCTCTCCGGTAGCAGGTGCTCCTCGCCGGTGCCGGGAGAGCCCCCCTTTCCTTTCTTAGCTTGGTCTCGTTCATCTCCTCATCTGCTCGCGTCGGGTTTGCAGAGAAGTTCCTCTCTAGGATGGGGGTTTGTGGTGCTCGGAAGCTGCAGCTCCGGTGGCACCATCGCGATGTCTTGTTCTGGAAAAGCCGTGTGTGAGTTTTCCTTCGGGGATCTTGCTTTGTGGCTCTCAGCTCCGTCGTGGTTCTCGCCAAGTTGGTGACTTGATCTGGCCAGATCTAGTCGCGGTTACTCCTCGTCTCGGCCATCTAGCTTTTGTTCTTGATCTCGACGCTGTATCTACTTCGCCGGAGTGGTTCTAGGGATCCTCGAGGACGGGGAATCGCCGCCGGTATAAGTATTCAGTGTGTTTTCTCGGATCTAGCTATGGAGTTCATTCGATTAGTGGTTTACTTTTGGTGTCTACCTTCGGCGGTGAGGTCGTTGGGCCGTTGCAAGGCTTCAGCCGTCGGTTCTATGCCTCTCCGTAGTCGCGGCTTTAGCTAGGTCGTCTTCTCCGGCAGGTTCTCCGATTGCTTTAATCCTTGTCTATGACTCAGCTCTGCTTCTCGATTTGTGGAGCTAGTTTGGTTTTTGCCCAACGGTCAGGTTTCGGTGGTGGCTTAGGCAGGGGCTGTTAAAGTTTTTGTCATGGTCCCCTTCCTATTTCCTTGGCCTTGTCTGGGTCCAGGAGCTTGTTTTCGCTAGCTTTTGTTTGGTCGGTTGTTAGATGGTTATGGGTTTGCGGCTTGTTCGATTCTGCAACTCGTTTTTCTGTGCTTCAGAGAAGTTAGTAAGGCTATTGCGTGAGCGTGCTGAGTTATGTGCTTTCCGAGACTAGGGAGCAATCTTTGGAAGAGGGAGTGCGTATTTTGGCTCGATTTGGCGTGTGTGGTTTCCATCTAGGTGTGGGGTCTAGGTTGGTTGGTTTTCCCATCGACTCATAAACGAGTATATGACTATTTTTAGCGCAGCGATCGGACACTTTTCTAGATTGAAGCATTGTGACTCCATATAGCTTGCGAGGTTGTGGCGAGGTGTTGTGTCTAGTTTTGTAGGTTTGGATCGGACACTTTCCAGATTGAATGCCTTTCTCCCGGACCTCTAGTGAAACAGCTTCTGAGTGTTGTAGTTGGCGGTTCTGAATCCCCAAGCCATCTCTCTCGTTCCCGTTTAACTGCTCTCCTGCAGTTTTGATCTCAAGTCTTTATTGGTGTGATATGGTACCATTAGCTTCACGGCTAAATCGGTTGATCTCACGATTGATTATACTTCCATATTTTTTACTTTTTTTTTGCATGGGACGATTTAGATAGGTTAAACAAATTGGTAAATATTTTGTATAACTTAAACATTTTCATTTATAATGAATATTTACTATTTAACCCAAAAAAAAAACTACATAGGAACACAAAACATCACACGAAGGAAACAATAGAAGAACATATATTATATTTGGGGAGAATTGGAGCTTATGGTAGAGATTATTAGATGATTGTAAAAACATGAATCGTAAAAGATAATGAAAAGATTTAAAATTGTGAGTAGTGAACTATCTCAAACAAATGAATCTTAACAGCCATCAAGAAACTACACATCCAAGTCAAACTGAGAAAGATTTGAATAAAATAATCTTAAAATCGAAAACCCGTTTGAAATTAGTATTTCAATGTATGTAACAAACTGCATCATAACTTTTTTTTTGAGTTTGTAATGATGTGTCTTTACAGGAAAAGGAGACCAAGAATAAAACAACTACTGCATCTGAAATGATGAAACCCAAATCTTGTCTCATGTATGTCTTGACTCCAACTGGTACTAGCAATTGGTCTTGTAGGTGGAGCTCTGCAGCGTTTCCCTTTGCATTACCACCACAACCTCTTCTCTTGGAGAGAGAGAGATATGAAACCACAAGTATTTGTAACCAAACGTAGAAAGCATAATGGGATTATATATTGCTAATAAGTTTTTTTTTTTAAGCTGCAGACTAACACCCAAACACTTTTCTTCAAACCAAAATTATCACATAAAGATGCTTTCAAAAGTTAATATGGTAAACCGATAGAAAACTGAAATAGAGAATTTGAGTACCACTTTTCGTATCCCGGATCCACTGTGCAAACATAAATATCAACTAAATCACACTTCAAAAGAGCCAACACAAGAGCACTGAGGCAGTTCCTTCGGCGGTCGAGCCAAGTAAAGCACAAAGCATTAAGGAAGCCCCAAAAAAAAATTCCTGCATAGAAAGGAAAACCACAGAGCTGGCATGGTTTACAAAAATTTTAAATCCATAGATAAGAGCCGAGTGCAAAATGTCCAAAATGGACTCACCTTGTTCATAAAATCAAGATTTGTTGTTTTGAAACAGTGAACGTATGAATAGTAAGTGTATTAGGCAAGCAATGGAGATGATAATCATCGAGGAATGCACACAAGGAAAAAATAAACTAATATTATCCTACATATTACATTGCTTCCTACATATTCAGTGTTGTTAGGCAAGCAATGGAGATCATAATCATTGAAGACTTTGTCAAGGGCTTTTGCACACCCTCGATTAAGAACATGAAATGTACTTTGCTTCCTACACATTCAGTGTTGTTGTGCTAAACGATATGCACCGACCATAGAGGGAAAAATTATTTGGAAGTTAGAGAACTCTTAAATTTATCTGATTTGGAGCACCATTCCTTTAATCTTTGTAGTCTTAGCTCCATTCCGTTTATGGACATATTTGGAGAAGAAATAAAGCAAACTACCTAAAAATTTAAAGCAAGCATTTTCAGAAACACTACCTTGACACTTGTCCCTTGAAAGTTTCCGTAGACAACGAAATCCTACCAAAGAAGGTGAAATTTCTGAGAATATTGCAAAAATTCTTCTTTATTAAAAACACTTTAAGCACCACAAGCTTAATGGATTTATCCGTCATTAAGACAATCCCTTAATCCGGTACCAATTGTTTTTCATTAATAAAGATTAAAAAATCAATTTAGAATAACTCTAAACATGGTAACTCTATAAGTTCTCTCTCTCACAAAACAAAATTCTTGCTTTTAATAAGAATGAAACGTTTGTGCTCTGCAAGAATCGGTTATATAATTCATTGGAGGTAGTCATCCTTTTATAGAGACTACCACGCAAGAATTAAGAAACTTTTTTCTTTTCACATTTTTCCTTTTCTAAGCTAATTTCCTTTTTCTAATGAATATAGAAAAACTAAGGTGATTTCCTTTTGCTTCACGTAATTTCTTTTTCTTGTAAAACTCTGAATCTGAATTTCCTTTTTGTCTTTGTGCAGGTGTCGATTCTTCTTGGTTCCATGTTGGTTACAAGATTTTTTGCTTCAACAGAAGGAACTAAGAGATTAGAAAGTTGTAAAACGTGTCGACAATATCGATTTAGGAAGACAAGTATTAATTTATTACGGGTCTTTGAATTTCAATATATGAAACTTCAGTCTTATCTTTAGTGATGAAGAACGGTATAAGACAATGAGAACTATTCTAAAGAAACATATGTGTGTGTAAAAATGAGGAAGATGGTAAGTAAATAACATGAATGCATTTGGAAAGTACAAATGAACACATGACAAGAAAATGGAACAAACCTCTGATTTTGTTACCCTGGATTCGGATAACTGCATTCTTGGAAATGGCGACGGAGCTTGCAATAGATCACACTAACTAACAGCTTCTTAAGCATTTTCCAGGCGGAACTTCCAGCTCATGCTTAGTCTCCTTTCGAACATAGCCCATAGCTCCAAGGCTTACCATCGTAACATGAAATAAAATCTTGTATTTGGCAAGAGTTAGGAGCATTTTTTTTTTGGAATCATAATTATACTTGTGAATTATTTAGCCTTAAATGTGGGTAGAATGATAGTAAGCCAAAAAAAATCAATTAGAAAGAGTAATGCACCAAGGATCTTGCAATTACGGTTCTGGATTTCTCATTTAGCTTTGATAGTTGAAGATTTGAAGACATCAAATCAATGGATACACAAAACTTGTCACCCAGTTCATTTAACGAAGGAACTATATAACTCCACACGAAAATCGATAAATAACAAAACAAATTTGGATGATGGATGTAAGTAATTTTACAGTTAAAGTGAGTTTACACTTTACATAATAATCTTGTAGAAGTTTACCCGGGTGTCCGAAAGACTCTAGCTCAAGAAGAGGGTTTCAGCTTAAGACAAGTAAGGAGTCACGAGGAGCTGACGTGTCTTCATTTACAACTCAACAAGGGATAGAGAAGTAATTAACCTCTGTCTAAACAAAAGTTCCTTTTGTCTTCTTCCCCTGTACGAAGAAACATAGTACGATAGGAGAGAAGAGAGAGGAAGCAGGATTCGGTTGTATAAAAGGGGTTAAAGGCTGAAACTTTAGAGCTAAAAGAGAGAGTGCAAGAGAGGCTGTTGTGAGTTTACAGTGAGTCTTTAAGGGTTTGTGTAACCAACCAAAGCTTTCTAGTGGATTTCCGAGGGTAATTTCGGCCAGACGTAGCGATTCCGGTTTGGAACATGAACTGGATAAAGTTTGGGTCTTTTACTTTTATGCTCTTAAACACACGAGTGATCGAACAAACGTGAGAGAAAATTGTTGAACCGTTAGCTCGGAATTTATAAAAGGGGGAATTCGGAGATTCTCGTTATATTCGATTTCAGATCGGGAATACAGAGCGGAGAAAACAGTGCGGAACTATGAAAACGATACAAGAAATGTTGATTAGTTTTTAGGTCAGCATGTCAGGTCGGATGAGTCGAGGTCTTGTTTGCCGGGCTGATGATGCCAAGTTAGATGCTTTCTGCCGAGCTTCGTTTGAATGATTTTTTTTCTGGTCGGGCCGCGCTCTCTTTTCCGGAGCTAGAGACCTAAACTTAGCGTTTTGGGTCCCTTGTATTCTGATTTGAGGAGAAAAAAGTTGGTCTCAACTATAAGGTTTGATCCCTATTTATAGGTAAATGTCGGTGGAAAACTATAGTTTGATGCTAACTATAGTTTCTTCATCTGATTACTCAATCTGGTTAAACCCAATTCCCAACTGGGCTTTTTGGATAAATGGGCAGAAAATATTAGATGGTCCTGACCCATCTTGTGGGTGAAAACCCATATCCAACAGTTAGTCCCCCCTCAGAACGTCGAATCTTGGTGGACCGTGTTTTGTCGTTGGGCTTCCCGCTGGGCTTGGGCCATATCTTTTGAGGCCCATTTTTGGCGACATTTCTGATTGGTGTGAGAGGGCGATTGTGCAGGTATCGAGGTGTGACGCTTCGACTTCCGCACTACGTCTATATAAGTCGCCTCTCCTCTTTCATTTCTCTCATCTCTATGAATTTTCGAAGGTAGACCTCTCTCTTCTTCTTCTCTCTTGCTTTACTTTTCCGTTGTTCCGCCGCTTTTGTTTGATCCTTCCGCGATCGTTCAAATCTTTCCGGAAATACTTCGTTTCCTTCAGCGATCATGGGTGTGATTGGCTTTGTGGCTGTTAAGGCTGTAGGGTATTTGACAGTCCTCACAGCTTTTTATTATCCAATCACACTTTTACTTTATTTTTCTATTTTAAAGTCTTTAAAGTGACTTTTTTTTTTCTTCTTCTTTCCTTTATTTTTTCTAAAGCGTGAATACAAAGACTTTAAAAATAAAAAACTTAAAACTTTATTTATTTTCTTCCCCCAAGATGATTAAAATCTATATATAAATCTATGTACAACTTATTACAAAGAAATTTTAATTGATTAATCATTAATTTTTTTTTCTTTTTCTTTTAAGATCCATTTTGTTGGTATGTCAATTAATTAATTAATTATTATTTTCTTGTTCATTAAGCCAATTATACTTCTCCAAAATTATTTTGTTACTGTTATTTTCTAATTTATAGGGATAAATGTTTACTCTGAACAAAAGTAAACATTCAAAGTAATCTCTAGTCAATAGTTGAACGGTTAAACTCTCAATTATTGAAAGCAATTTTTTAAGAAAGATTCAAACACTATTTTTATAATATCACTAAAAATTATAAATACAATGATAAACATAAGAAATATACTCAAGCAAATGTTTTACTGTTTTTTATGTTTTTTCACTTTTTGTGTAAATAATTCTATTTTTTATTTTATATTACATTGTATTAAAAGAATTTCTTTTTACAGAAAATGGCATTATCATCATCTTCTCGTAAGGTAATCTAAGAACAAATATAACACTTATTAAAAATATTTATTTATTATGTTATACTAATATGTGTTTTTATGTCAACAGAAAAAGATCACATGGAACGATAATAACACTCATACCTTACTTGAAATTTTTATAATTTACATTTTAAATATAAAATTATAATATTTAAAATAACAGCAACAGTTTCTACAGTTTTTATTACCAATCAGACTTTGTTAATATTTAAAAGTAACAGCCACAGTTTTTACAGCCATTTTTCCTACAGCCAAAAGTCTACAGTAACAGTCTACAGTCACAGTCCTTACCAATCGGCCCCCATGTCTTTTAGCGACCTTAGTTCTCCAGCCCGTCCGAATTTTGACAACTTATGCTCTTTGGAAGTCGTCGATGAGATAGAGCGTCGATTCGACGTTACTTGTCAGGATGACGCGTTCGCGAGTTCTTTCCAGCGACTTAATTTCGATATTTCCGAGCTAGATGACAGAGATGTCTCTAAATCTTCCGGGGAGGGCGGAGACTCTGGCGATCGGGAAAGTTCCCCCGAAGTCGAAGATGAAATCGATCTGGTGGCATCGTCGCCCACAGACCGGGTCGACTTAGAAGATTCTTTTGGTCCGGGTCTAGGTCGCCATGTTCTTCTAGTGAGGACGGATGATCAACCATCCCGTGCATCTGCAGATTCGATGAATGACGCAGTGAGACTCTAGGGCCCGGTCAGCGGCTTGTCTTTTCGTATTCCGAGCTCATCTGACCGACCTTGGAATCCTCCAGAGGGATTCATGTATTTGTATGAGTCATACTTCACTGAGTCCGACCTTTTCTTTCCTATCCCGAAGCTTCTGGTGGAATACTGCTTTCGTCGCAAAATTGCGATTTCACAGCTCACTCACGCCGCAATTCATAACATGGTGGGAATTCTGACCCTTGCTGCTGAGGTTGGTGGAGATGTGGATTGCGATTCTTTCGAGGAGATGTCTCGAATAAAGAGGAACCCGAATGGTTCCGGGAGATTTTACGTCTCCAGGAAGTCGCAATACAATTTGTTGACCGGGGTCCGATCTAAGGCTTCAGATTGGGAAACGCGCTACTTTTTGTGCAAATAGATGAAAATTCTGTTTGTGATCCGATCTAGAAGTTTCGTGCTGGATGGAACGTTTGCATTGGTATCTTTTTAGCTCGTCTTTGTGTAGCTTCCACGTTTATGCTGACTCATAATATTTTTCTCTCTGTTTCAGAACCGCACCGTTTTGCGAAGGCTTTCCCAGAGAATTTTAACGACCTTATCCAAGAGTTACAAAAGCTAGGTCGTCAAAGGTGGTCATACCTTCTCGAAAAGCGGATTTGCAGGAGTTTGGCAAGGATTAAATCAGGTCGGTTTTGATACTTTTTTGTGTGCGTGCGTCCTTTGCTTGCTTTGATTTTTAATGAATTTTGTTTTTGTTTTAGGTCGCTACGATCTTTCTCTTCCTCCCTTGCAACCAAGATCTCCTCGGCAGTGGAAACAGAAGAAAGTGAAAGCTCCTCGCCGACCAAAGCAACCCAAAGTAAAGATGGTAAAGCCGACGTTGAAGCTCCCAAACTATGCTTCCGAATTAAGGAAGGCTCCTACCACTACGCCTAGTCAAGGCAAAGGGAGCGGTCCTGCAGCCCCAGCTGCCCCTGCTCGAGTCCGTGCTGATCTAGGAAAATCTAAAGATCCGAGCGGGTAACCCGGGAAAGCAAGTGGCGGGGACACAACTGCAGGTCACGTCGAGGAGACTCCTCTTTTTCGAAAGAACAGCGTAGTTGCTCAACCTTCTGCAAAAAGGCGCCGGACAGATGGCGATGCAGACGTCTCAGGTCGCGAGAAATCGAGGATGGAAAACGCGGCTGTTGCTGATGATGGTCCGGCGGACGAGGTCGGGAATATTTTTGATTTCGACTTCTCCTACAAGGGAAAGGGCGAGCACATAATGGAGGACGCCACCTCTTGCGCCAAATACTTGAGCAAGATCAGGGGATCTGAACGGTTTACCCTCCCTCTGGTCAACAAACTTGTGGAATCCGACGCTTACTTGAATCTTGCGTCGTTATCCGTGCAGGTATTTTTGGTCGTAATTACTTTGTTTACCCCGGTTTTAACTTTGCTAACGTGACACATTTTTTTGTTTTTAGACGATTGCTGCGGCAAACCACATTGTTCAGCGGTACGATCTCAAGCTGAGGAGAGCGGCCGTCATCTGCAACGAGTCGGCCGACGCTAAGAAGAGCTTGCAATTTACCTTTGGTGAACAATCATCATGGACAGCCCACAAAGGTGAAGATAAATCTAAACTGGAACGAAAAGGAAAAAATAGTAAGCCAACCGAGAATCATAGTTCTTACTTACCACGAAGCCGCAAATCATAGCGCATCGACAATTTTTCCGATAAAACCAAGATCAGCCTCCCACATTTCGAGACCGACTACTGAGAATCGGTATCTTTGTCTCGGTGATGAGAGCTCGAAGAGTCTGCATTTATCAAAGCGACACATAACCATAGTCAAGGGATTTCACCACTCAATTCACAGAGATCGAACGTGGAAGGAATTTGATGGTTGTCTTGATTCATTTGCAGGTCCATAATCGCCGAGACCGTGAAGCCAGAATATGAAGAATCGAGCCATAGTGTTTGGGTTCGAGGAAAAAGTGAGCGTGAAAGGAACTGATTAGGCGTTTGGAAGGATATGGTTTTGTTTTAACGAAAGAGAAGAAGTTGAAATGAAAACAGAGACAAAAAAAAGGGCCACATGTCAGCTGTAGGGAGTGCTGGAGGGGCTCACCTCCTTTCATATATCTTTCATATATAAGACTATGTGACTTCCCGACTTAGACACGGTATAATAATTTTAAAGCAATTTAATATTTTGTGTAAGATGGTATAAGTCATTTTCGATATTTATTGAATTTTTTTTAGATATATGTTTATTATCTCATACTCTTTCTGTATCAAATTAATTGATGTTTTAGAGAAAATTTATTTTTTATATCAAATTAGTTGATGTTTTCATTTTTCTAGGTAAAAATTTAATATTTTTTTTATCTTTTGTGATTATTTGAATTTTACAATATTTTTTTATGATTGGTTGAATTAATTTATTTACATAATAAATTATTGTTTAATGTAGAAAGTACATAAAATTATATTATTTATGTTAATTTTTAACGTGTGTGCAACATCCTTAAACATCATCTAAAGTGATACAAATGGAGCATTAAAATACTTTATCCACGTTATACCTAATTGTAAATAATATTTTCGAAATAAAATAACATAATTTGTGTCTTACAATTCGAAAAAATATATTTGATATAGATTCTTCACTTTTTTTCTTCATCTCCTACGTTTTTCACTTTTTTACTGTCTTCATTTTTTGATTTTTCTTTATAATCTGATTTGGATTTTTTTTTTTTCCAAATACTTCTGATTGGAATTTTGTTTTAAGAAAGATATAGTAATGGTGAAAATAAATTTAATTTTTTTGTTTTAGATTTTGGATTAATTCGATTAGATAATACTTTTTAATTGAATTTAAAAAACAAAATTAATTAATTTTTATCAAAAAAATTATACTTGAGATGAGTAATGCAAAAATATATAAAAAAATACTTTAAGGCTACGAAAACTTCATAGTTTTACGTATTTTTGGTTCAAATTTCAATATGTAAGGAAAAGTAGTAATTAAACGTTTGAAATTTGGTAATCGAAATCTTATGTATTTTTTTGGTAGTTTAGTCACAAAATTTGGTAAGTATTAATTTATGAAATATATGGTTTTCCTTAATTTCAAATTAAAATTTTAAAGACATATATATACTTAGTTATAGAAGATTTCGTAGGAGATTTAGTTATGATTAATTTAAATTTATAATCGAAAATCTCTTAAAAATTTTGTCATGTCATTATTTTTTAAGCCAAATCATACTTTTTCAAGCCACGTCATAATTTTTTTGGTGAGAGTGATTGTGGAGGTGACACGTAAGCGTTTTCTCTAAAATCACTTCACAAATAATGTTAAGGGGATTTTCCGGTTATTAATGAAGCTGGAAAAAATAAATAAATTGAGAGATAATTTTGCTGAATTTCAATTGAATAAACAAGAGCTTTCAAAACTAAAATAACCTGAAACGGATCAAAAAATTAATCGGAGATAGATTGATCCAAATTCCTCTTCTTATAATAGAAACACTTCACAAATTTATCAGTTTTCGTTAGTGCAAAAAAATATAAACGAAAAATTTTCAGAATTAAGATTGTAGGAACACAATTACTACAATATGGACAAATTGATATTTGTAAGTGAAATATATAAATAAATCGATATTACAATAACAATACCGATACAAGAATTAGGAAGAAGAACATATTTGCAGAGGCGAGACACTCTTTCCTTAATTCTGAAAATGCCCCGTAGTGTGACGGTTGTGTAGCGTTCCGAATCCCAGGATACAACTGCAACTATTTTGTCTTGCACAATCCAAAAACAGAATCTAATAAATGCTTTTTCTGTATTTTATTCTCAGATACTAAATAATAATAAAATAAAAAAGACTTGTGAGGAATTATTATTTCCTGTTGGTCGATGATCATTTGATGAGAAGAGCAACAATTTGTTTTATAAACAAAACCTAATGTACGTTTGTATGTAATCAAGTGTAATAAAGTGGAGTTATTAGAGAAGTTATGAGAAATGATCTCATAATAAAATGTGATTGACCAAAATTCGATCAATTTTTTTCTCTCTTTAACATTATAAATATATAATTAATTAGAGGAGATATTTTCTTTGTTCAATTTATCAACAATATGTTCCAAAATAAATTTGGACCAAAAGAATAATCTTATAGATCATTGGCCTATTTACAAAATCTTGAAGCCCAAAGCCGAAGTCCGGTTCGAGTATCTCTTTTCTCCAATACACCAAAAATTTTATAAGGTTTTGAACCTTATTATAAGTTATCGCCTTTATATACTTGAGGATTTTCATCCAAACTTCTAATGTGAGATATTTGCTAGTTTTTACACTTAGCCAAATTTTTGAAGCTTTACCAGTTTTCCAAGTCATCCATTTTGGACATTCATTTCTCATTCAAAATAACATCAATTTTGACAAATGAATACATTACGTTATAGTGCTTACGGTGACAATTCCTTCGTACCTAAAATCTGGTCATTCCGATGAACGTATCTACCGGAAAATGTCAAAAAGAGTTCCAACAGATTTACTTATATATATTAATTCTCTTTCATGTGAGTTTCATCGAAGTCTTTCATGAAGAAGATAAAACCATGTTAGTGGCAGAAAATCTCGAGCCATGACTCAACTAAATTAAGAGGTAGTAGATATGAATCCACTAGTCTCTGAAGAATCCAATCTCGATTCATCTTAAGTCAGAGAAACTCATCAAACTTGATACACTTACCTAAAAGTCAAACATACCAAAGGTCTATACTTGCAGATCTACAACTAAAGAAACTCATAATAAATCAAAGATGCAACACTCAAAACCCATAGGTCACCTAAAAACGAAAATCATTTTCCTTAATTTATGCAATTTTCATTAGACATCAGAATAACTTTTTTCTTCCACCGTTTTATTGCTTATAGACTCCTAAATACAATGATTATTCAAGAACAGATGCAAAACGAAGCATTGCTTGAAACAAATAACCACAAACATGTTGGGAAAAACACAAAACGCACAATGACGCAGCGGAATAAAGTGTTCCACATTTGTGTGAATCTGTGAGAAAAATATTTGGACGATGGCAGAATATAATCAGAGCATAAAAGTAAATGAGACCAAACTTCTTTTACGTGGAAAACCTCATCGATGTGAGGAGTAAAAACCACGGGACCGTAGTCCATTCAAAAATCCACTATATCAAATGAATATGAGTTACAACCACGTCCTCCCTGTTCACACAGAACAGATCCAGAGACTCAAACTCCAAGAGCAATCTCCACCACTAGAAACACCACAAGAGAACAATACAAGAGCCTAGAAATAAGCAGTCCCAAACGACCCTACGTTCACTGGGATTCCGGTCACCAAATCAAATCTCCACCGTAAAAACCCTAGATAAACGAGTCAAAAACATTACTGCAAAATTTCAGCTCAATCCAAGAAGAACTCACCGTCGGATTTCTCAAACACTAAAGACAACGCAGACTGAACTCTGTACTCGCAACAGCAGCGAACAGCCCCACTAAAACTCAGTTCTGCGACGAACCAACCGTTGAAACATAATCTCCACCGTTGAATCTCAAGAACACTGAGTCATGAAGCTACCCACGAAAATTCAGCCAAATCGGAGCACGTTTGAGCCTCCAAGCGCTCTCTTGAACAAACTCTGCCGAAACTATTTTTCTTCTCTCTTGCCTCCAAAAATGTTTAGATTTTTCTCTCTTGTCTTCTTACCAAAAATCAGGTTAAGAGAGGTATAAATACTCTCTAATAACCCTTAGCCCAATAACCAATATTATGTAGATAATTGGCCCAAGTTTGGTTCTATATCAACCAAACCCAATGGTTCCCCACTAGGAGGAAACCCAACAAACTCCCCCTCCGACTAGGTGGAGGAAACAGCCATTCCGGCTATCTCTCGACAAACTTCAAGCTTCCCTCTCGGCAACGACTTAGTCATCATATCAGCTCCATTATGATCCGTATGAACCTTTGAAAGTTCCACTTCCTTAGAAGTAACCACATCACGTATCCAATGATACCTCCTGTCAATGTGCTTTGAACGCGAATGAAATGTAGAGTTCTTTCCGAGATGAATTGTGCTTTGATTATCACAAAGTAACACATACTTATCTTGCTTGAAACCAATATCCTCAAGAAAATTCTTCATCCACAACAACTCCTTACAAGCTTCCGTTGCGGCTATGAACTCAGCTTCAGTAGTAGAAAGTGCAACACACTTTTGTAACCTTGATTGCCATGCTACAGCTCCCCCCTGCAAATGTTACCAAGTAACCCGAAGTAGACTTCCTGGAATCAATATCCCCAGACATATCAGCATCTGTATAACTAACAAGCAAGGGCTTATCACGTCCAAATGTAAGCTTCAAACTAGAAGTCCCTCGGAGATATCTCAAAATCCACTTCACAACATTCCAGTGCTCTTTTCCTGGATTAGATAGATAACGACTAACTGCACCAACAACATAAGCTATATCAGGTCTTGTACAAACCATAGCATACATCAAGATACCAACTGCAGAAGCATATGGAACCCGTCCCATATCTTCCTTCTCTGAATCTGTACTCGGACTATGTTGACTGGTTAATCTAAAGTGTGTAGCAAGAGGAATGCTAACAACTTTAGACTTGTCCATGTAAAACCTCTGAAGTACCTTCTCAATGTACTTCTCCTGAGATAAGTGAATCAACCTCTCACCTCTATCTCTAACAATTCTTATACCAAGAATCTGCTTCTCTGGACCCAAATCTTTCATGGCAAAGGACTTGCTCAGCTGCTTCTTCAACTCCTGAATTTTGCTTAAGTTCCTGCCCACAATCAACATATCGTCAACGTACAGCAATAAGATGATAAAATCATCATCACCAAACACCTGCAAAAACACACAATGATCAGAAGTAGTCTCCTTATAACCATGCTCCCTTATAACTGACTTAAACTTCTGGTCCCACTGCCTCGGTGCCTGCTTCAATCCATAAACACTCTTCTTCAAGCGGCAAACTAAATCCTCTTTGCCCTTTTTCACAAAGCCTTCCGGTTGTACCATGTAAATCTCTTCCTCCAAATCACCATGAAGGAAAGCCGTCTTCACATCCATTTTCTCAACCTCTAGATCAAGACTCGCTGCCAATCCAAGTACAACCCGAATGGATGACATCTTCACAACAGGAGAAAATATTTCATCGTAATCAATTCCCTTCTTTTGGCTGAACCCTTTCACAACCAATCTAGCCTTGTATCGAGGATGCAAACTGTTCTCTTCATGCTTAATTCTATACACCCATTTATTAAGCAATGCCTTTTTATCTTTAGGCAACTTTACCAACTCAAATGTGTCTTCTAGTCAAATGACTCCATCTCATCTCCTATGGCATTCAACCATTTATCCTTGTGTTCATCCTCCAACGCTTCACTAAAACTTTCAGGTTCTCCCCCATCAGTAAGTAACACATACTCACTAGAATCATATCTTGTCGACGGTCTTGGACCTCTCTTAGATCTTCTAACAATAGGTTGGTTCTCGGTAGTTGGTGTCTCACCATGATTGTCACCATGATCACCAATACCATCATCATCATGTGTGGGAGCATCTGCACCAGGTGTATCAACATGAACCTCACCCTCAACCTGACCGTGGACCGATGTAGAAGGAGTAACTTCTGAATCAATCAAACTCTCATATCCCTGAGCTGGTTTTTCGGACTTGTCAATGTCCTTAATCGTCTGATCTTCCATGAACACAACATCCCTGCTCCTAATGAGCTTCTTCTCAACGGGATCATAAAATCTATACCCAAACTCTTCCTGGCCATAACCAATGCACACACATTGTCGCGACTTCATCTCAAGCTTTGACCTCCCATCTTTGGGAATGTGCACAAATGCCTTACACCCAAAGACCCTCAAATGACCATAAGAAACATCCTTACCGGTCCAAACTCTCTCTGGAATATCACCCTCCAATGGAGCACTCGGTGACAAATTCAACACATGAACAACTGTGCTCAAAGCCTCACCCCAAAAGGTCTGCGCCAAGCCTGACTCTGAAATCAAACATCTCACTCTCTCGACAATCGTCCGGTTCATCCTCTCAGCCAACCCATTCAACTGTGGAGTCTTAGGTGGCGTGAACTGATGTCTTATACCATGCTCTTTGCAATAAGCATCAAATGGTCCAGAATACTCTCCACCATTATCACTGCGGATACGTTTCAGCTTCTTTCCTGTCTGTCTCTCAACCAATGCCACAAAATGCTTGAAATATCCCAGAACCTGATCTTTCGTCCTCATAGTAAAAACCCACAACTTCCTAGAATGGTCATCAATAAATATGACAAAATATGATGCACCACCAAGAGATTTTGTCTTCATTGGACCACACACATCTGAATGCACCAGATCAAGTACCTCGGGTTTCCTAGAAGGTGCAGAAGACTTGAAAGATACCCTGTGTTGTTTTCTCCGCAAACAATGCGCACACTTCTGCAAGTGCGAACCAGAGATACCTGGAATAACCTCCTTTTTAGACAATACAGACAATCCCTTCTCACTCATGTGACCGAGCCTCTTATGCCACGACTCCATGGCATCATCATTCTCCAATGCATTAACAGTGTCTTTGGAGACCTTAGCCTGCATCAAATTAAAAAATGAGGACTTCTCACCTCGAGCCACAACCAAAAAACCACGTGAAAGCTTCCATTTACCACCACCGTGTAAACTATAGAAACCTTCATCATCAAGTCTTCCCGTAGATATCAAGTTCATCCGAATATCTGGGACATGCTTAACTCCCTTAAGCAAAAGTCTAGTACCACTACTAGTCTCCAAGAAAATATCACCAATGCCAACAACCTGAGCCACACCATCATTACCCATCTTCACAGAACCATAACTACCGGAGTATGAGTAGAGAACAAATCCCGCTGCGATGTAGCATGAGTAGTAGCTCCACTATCAACAACCCAACTGGTGTCTTGGCATGCAACATTAATGGCATCACCCTCAAGAAGAATAAGAAACTAATCGTCGGTGATTGTCACCCGATCTACACCATCTTCTTGCTTTCCTTGCTGCTTGTTGTCTTTCTTCAACTTCCAGCAATCTTTCTTCATGTGCCCTTTCTTATGACAATAATGGCACTCAATATTAGCAAATTTGTTAGATTTGCTTCTGCTCCTGTTCTTGTTATTTCTGGGCTCTCTAAATGAACTCCTCCCCCTTGACTCAGAAACCAATACATCTGAACGCGAGGAACTAGGACTAGATTTCCTCCTTACTTTCTCATTCAAGACGTTGTTCTTCACTAAGTCTATCGAAATAACACCATTCGACGCGGAGTTACAAAGAGACATCGTAAACACCTCCCAAGAATCTGGTAAAGTACCAAGAAGCCACAAACCGTGAATCTCATCTTCAAACTTAATTCCCATGTCAGATAATTTATTGAGCAATCCCTGAAATGCATTCAAGTGATCTGTCATCGGAGTTCCCTCATGATACCTCAGCTCAATCAATTTCTTGATCATGTACATCTTATTATTCCCGGTCTTCCGAGCAAACAGCTGCTCCAGCTTCAACCACAAAGAACGAGCATCAGTCTCATTTTCAATATGATTCCTCACATTATCATCTACCCATTGCCTTATCAAACCACACACTTGGCGATGTAGAAATTTCCACTGATCATCAGTTTTAGCCTCAGGTTTCTTCTCCTCAAAGACTGGAACATGAAGCTCCTTCACATAAAGCAGATCTTCCATCTTGCCTTTCCATATATGATAATTAGAACCATCCAAGCTGATCATTCTGCCTATATTTTTCATCGCTCACAAAAGCAACAACCAATAACCCAAAGTTATCAAACCACAAAGCTCTCAAATCTGAAGCCCTTAAACCTCAAGCTCTGATACCACTCTGTTGGGGAAAACACAAAACGCACAATGGCGCAGCGGAATAAAGTTTCCCACACTTGTGTGAATCTGTGAGAAAAATATTTGGACGATGGCAGAATATAATCAGAGGATAAAAGTAAATGAGACCAAACTTCTTTTACGTGGAAAACCTCCTCGATGTGAGGAGTAAAAACCACGGGACCGTAGTCCACTCAAAAATCCACTATATCAAATGAATATGAGTTACAACCACGTCCTCCCTGTTTTCACAGAACAGATCCAGAGACTCAAACTCCAAGAGCAATCTCCACCACTAGAAACACCACAAGAGAACAATACAAGAGCCTAGAAATAAGCAGTCCCAAACGACCCTACGTTCACTGGGATTCCGGTTACCAAATCAAATCTCCACCGTAAAAACCCTAGATAAACGAGTCAAGAACATTACTGCAAAATTTCAGCTCAATCCAAGAAGAACTCACCGTCGGATTTCTCAAACACTAAAGACAACGCAGACTGAACTCTGTACTCGCAACAGCAGCGAACAGCCCCACTAAAACTCAGTTCTGCGACGAACCAACCGTTGAAACATAATCTCCACCGTTGAATCTCAAGAACACTGAGTCATGAAGCTACCCACGAAAATTCATCCAAATCGGAGCACGTTTGAGCCTCCAAACGCTCTCTTGAACAAACTCTGCCGAAACTATTTTTCTTCTCTCTTGCCTCCGAAAATGTTTAGGTTTTTCTCTCTTGTCTTCTTACCAAAAATCAGGTTAAGAGAGGTATAAATACTCTCTAATAATCCTTAGCCCAATAACTAATATTATGTAGATAATTGGCCCAAGTTTGGTTCTATATCAACCAAATCCAATTGTTCCCCACTAGGAGGAAACCCAACAAAACAAATAATATTGTCAAATAATTGGAGAAACATACATAAAATAGTTTCATGCGTTTCAAACATGTAATGAGTATATATTCTTTAAGTTTCAAAAAAAAAAAACATGTAATGAGTAATTCCTCACTGAAGTAACCCAATTGTAATTCCAACAAAGTACCCAACTATCTATCTTTTTATCATGTTTTATGGTTCTCACAACATGTTTCAGTAATAGAGAGGAGCTAATGATCGAACTGAAAATTATCGTGTCTCCTCCAATAAACACAATGAAACAGTTTTTAGCGGTTTAAAACATGATTTCACAGCTCGAACAGTTAATCCAAGACGCAAACATTGTTCTACTCAAGTTCCGACTTTTATTACCCTCCATTGTCAATTCATTTTAATTAAACAATTTCTATTTCATAATCAATATTTTTAATTTTGAGAATCAATCTACTAAATTAAAATTTAGTATGTTCATGATTTATATCCTGTTTACGTTTTGATCGTTGCTAAAGCGAGGTGTGTTTAATTTAGTTTATACAGTTATTTTTTCTGTATACTCCAACAAAGGTTTTATATGACTAATTTTTAACTAGAAATTCCAACAAAAGCAATTGTAAATTAATCTTACATGTATTTTGTAAATTAATGTCACCTAATCTTATTATATAAAGGAGAATGTGCTAAAAATTATAACTCATCATGTGACATATGTCATTTTAATTGAGATAATGACACGTGTTAATATATCTTATTATAAAAGGAGAATGCGCTCAAAATTATAACTCACCAGATTGTGACATGTGTCATTTTAATTGAGATAATGACACGTGTTAATATACTAGCGTATAAAATTAATTTTAATTAAATAATATTTCCTTTTTATCTAAAAGTTAAAAGAAAAATACATCATCGAAAAAAAAAATGTCCTAACGTAACAAAAAAAAAGTAAAAGGGAAAATTTGTAAAAAAAAAATATCATTAAAAAAAAGGAAAATTGTTTCATGTCAATAAGTTTAAAAACAAAAAAGGAAAAATGCCATAACTACTCGAGAAAGAAAGGAAAAAAATACATCATTCAAAAAATAAGACAAATGTCCTGACGTAAAAAAAAAAAAAAAAAATCAATGTCCTACCATCAAAAAAAAGAAAATTTGTTTCATGTTAGTATGTTTAAAAAACAAAAAAAGAAAAATGCCAAAACATAAACTATTGGAAAAAAGGGGGAATATAGATGCCATTATGTTCAACAAAAAGTACATTACATTAAAAAAAAGGCACAATGCCATATTTCTCACCTACATGTTCACATGCATATTGACAGACCAAACTCTATATAATAACATCTACAGCGTCAAAAATTTAATTGTGTGCTAAGTTTTTATTCTCTTAATCAACTTTAAAACAAGCAAATCATGAATTCGAGAGTTCCACAAATCGATTAAAGCTATTTTACTTTAAATTTTGCCCAACGTGAGTGTGACATGTAGGTAAAATCGTAATTCACCAGATCGTGACATGTGTTAATTTTAATTGAGATTGTGACACGTGTCAATATATTAATATAAAAATATAAATTTTCTTTCTCTACATTATTTATTTCTTAAATCAAAGTGTAACTAAAAGGAAATAATGGTCTAAAAAAAATAAGACATGTTATTAAAAAAAATTAAAAGGAAATAGTAAAATCAAAAAGACTAAAAAAAAAAAAATAAGAAAAATTATTTATAATTGTAGTGTAACTAAAATGAAATAATAGTCAAAAAAAGAAAATAAGACATATTATTAAAAAATTAAAAGGGAATACTAAATAAAAAAAACTAAAAAAGAAAAATAAGACAAATTATTTTCAATTTCTAAAAGTATTAGTGCGGCATATAAAAAATTGATATTCATGAGATTACGACATGTTTTGTTAATACTTTTAAATTTATTTACTAATATATTTTGTTAATTTTTTTACTATTTGTTTAACACTAATGACATATATAGACATAAATTTGATAGAATGCATTATGAACATATATTATTTTGATATGAAAATTTTGGGTATTATTGATTGACAAGAAATGCATGGAGTAAAAATATGGTTTTAATATTATGGATGAAATACATGAGTTGTATTGCGAGATGAAATACGTGGAGTTGAAATTCAGTTTGAAACAAAGTTACTAATCAACATCTAAAATAAGTGTGCGAGTAACAATCAAAATCTAAATATTTACATCAACAAGATTTAACATATATTTCTTACATTTTCATAAATTTTATCTTTATTAAATTTAATCGATTACCGACACGTTTTACTTTATTTTTTATCATTTATAAATAAGTTATAATTAAAACTCCGTGTATTACGCGGGTCCTAATATAGTATATATATATATATATAGGCCTGTCAATTTGAGTCAAAATCCGCGGGTCCCGCTCCGCCCGATCCTTCGCGGAGCGGATGCGGATCAAAAAAATTTCAACCTATTTACAAGCGGGTCTCGCGGGGCGGATTATTATAAATGCTAATTTTTGCGGGTAAATATTCGCGGGTTTGCGGGTTACCAACAGATTTTAAATTTTTTTAAATATATTAATTTTAAATATTTATCTACTAATATTACTAAATTATTGAAATATTATATAATATATATAAATTAAGTAACAAAATTTTAGTTTTTCTAAGAAAATTATGTATTTATGTTTTATAATATTTAATTTTTACTATTAAATTAATTAAAATATGTATTAAATTAATATTTTTTATTTATTTAAAATACCCGCGGGATCCGTGAAATTAAGTGGGGCATGTGCAAGTTCAACATTTTAGTTCCAAAAATTTTGCGGGACGGGTTGAAGTGGGTCAAAAAATTTTAAAACCCGCCGTAGAACAGATTTAACGAAACGGGTCTGATCCGCTTGATAGGACTATATATAGAGACCTATGTAGAGATAAAACACATAAAGAATCTCCCATTATTTAATTAGGCGTCATGATTTATTTCATTGTTCGATTGTTTGATTAGGCGCAATATCTCACCGTTCGACTAATGACTATCAAAATTTTGAACAATGATAAACAATAATAAAAAGAAAACTCAACGTTTTTTTTCTTCACGGAAAACAAAAAAAGGATAATTTGTCCAATAGCCAATTTGGGCTATTGAATGAAGCTTATAACCATGATAAATTCATAATTTAGTAAATAACCAATTTTGATGGTGATTTTACAAAACTCGCCCTAAGAAAACGTGATTTGTTGGGAAGAAGTTTTTTTTTCTCTAAAGGAATGAAGAAAAAAGAAAAAAAGAGAGAAAAAGATATGCATGTGTATCGAGTGTTGGAGGGGTAGAATGGCAATTAATATATATTATATATAAAATATTATAACCAAAATCTTTTTAAATTATATTTTTAATTATAATTTTTTTCATGATCATCAGGGTGGGCATTCGGGTATCTTTCGGGTTCGGATTAGGTAATTCGGGTTTTCGGATTTAGGAATATAAGATCCATTCGGGTATTAAAAAATTTCGATTCGGATTCGATTCGGGTTTTGTCAGGTTCGGATCGGGTTCAAGTATAAGTTTGAAACCCGCTAATACCTGAAATATGTTCGGATTCGGGTATTTTCCGATTTTTTATCCAAAATACTCAAAAATTATCCTAAATACTCATAACTATCCGAATTTTTTTACGGATTTGATTCGATTTAACTATTTTTACTCGAATTATCCGAAAATATCCGAAAAATAACAAAAACAAATTATAAAAATTGAAATAATATACCTAAATTTGTTATTTTTACCCAAATATATCCAAAATACCGAATTGATCGAAAAAACAAAGAAAAAACTACAAAAATTACCTAAACTATATAAACATACCCGATTTTAAATCTAAATATCTTTAGGTTAATTTATGTTTCGGGTACTTCGAGTATCCGTTCGATCCTCGATTCGGTTCGGGTTTTTCGGTACTATATGTTGAAGATCCGTTCGGGTAATTTTAGAGAATCGATTCGGGTTCGGTTCAGATAATTCGAGTCGAATTCGGTTCGATTTTTCGGTTCCGGGTTTTTTGCCCACCCCTAGTCACACCACTCACCGTTGCTAATTTCCCAAAAAAAATTCAACGTTTTTTTTTTCACGGAAAATAAAAAATTAAACTAATTTGGAGAAAGTTACCAATCCGAATTTAGATTACCAAAAACAGATAAATCCGACTTTAGATTACCAGTCTTTGAAGCACAAAACATCTAGCATATAAATTAAAGCCTGAAACTAAAGTTGCGCAGTAAAATAATCCCACCAGAAGTGTGTGCGAATGAACGCTTACTTGTGAGCTATCGAGAGCAATTACATAGCCAAAAGTCGAGTAAATGATTTACTGATATGCCTCGACGACCTTAGAGTAAAACTCCCACGATTCGTGTGTCTCCGTTATCGCAGTCTGGCCAAATGGATTCTCCTCTACAAATTTCTGAACATTCTCCGCATCCGCTAATCTTTCCATATACTTCCTTAGATCACCCTCAGCTCCTGTCTCAAGAAATGAAACATCAGTGTGGAAGATATTCATAGCATTTGATTGAAAGAGAATCTTGAGAACCAATATGATTCTCCATTAGCTCTTCTCTGCTTGCTGTTGAGTATTTAAGAATGTAAAGACTCACCCAACGCAGAATCTTCAAGGTCTGTAAACTGGTACGGGGAAGGAAAGATTCCAGTGTGTGGCTAAAAGAGAAACAAGAGCAAATACCAACCCATGTTGAGGTTAAAAAAACAATAACATTTGAGTCTCAACCGTATAAGCCTAGTCGCAGGTGCTCGGGTACTTACAGGATTACACAAAGCCTTGTGGGGTGAATCGTCAACTAGTAAAGTGTTTGCCTCATCATACTTTCGCTTCCCACAAGTGAAACATGTCCCAAAACGGTTCCATACTCTTCTTAGATCCTTGAGGAACACAGGTTTTCTGCTGTCCTCCAGAGTTTTGAACTTCGTTGTAATGCATATATTCTGATCCTGTTTACATATAAAGACAAGGATCTCTGAGTTCATTAGCTCTGGTTTTTGGACTGGAAATTACAAACGAGTTCTGTTCATATGTAAACTACATATCTCATAGTCAAATAAATGCAGTTTACATAGCTCATAGAGATTGTCCATGTAAACTGCATTTCTTATAATCTAGTTCTGCTCATATAGAAACAGCATTTCTCATAATCTACTCTTAAATTTTAGAACATAGTTCATAGAGGTTGTAGAAATCACTTACGAAACTGAACAACAGATTCCTCGCATAGTTTCTCATGACAACGTTGATCATATAATCCAATCCACTGGTAAGAGGAAAAGGAAAGACAGAGTTAATTGAGGAATCAAACTTAGTATATCTGTAAGACACTTAACAAAAAAAAAAACAATGCATTTGAGTTTTAAATCAGTTCACAAAGCTTACATGCGTCTGGAGGACCATATCCCAACTACAAATCTCTGAAAGCAAAAGTCGAGAAAACTAGCAACAAAAGGCCTCCGGAAAACTGTAGAAAAGGACAAAGAAATTACTCTACAGTCAAAGAAGCAAGTAACAACTTACAGGTAACCACACTGAAATTGATTCTTTCTTACCTGACCTATATGATATTTTACCATCTGGAACAAATTGACCTGTATGCCCCTGAACAATATCTGCAAGGATTCCATTCAAATCAAATACAACCAACTTTTTGGTACTTTGACCTTCGCATGAGCATCTAGGTAAATCTCCAGTTTCTGGTGAAGCAACTACGAGAGCCGCATTATTTTGTTTTAAGACAAAACTTGACATAGACGTTTCAAGCTTTTCCCTGTCAATGTCTGGTTCTTCTTCAATCCTATGTACGGAAACATCATCCTTCTTCTCCTCTATATTATCAGTTTTGACATCAGTTTTATGATCTAAAGAATTCTTCTTCTTCTTGCTCTTCTTCTTCCACTTCTCTGTTTTGACCTCAACCTTACTAACACCTTCTGCTCCCATCGCATCTTGATCAACTTCTCCCTTTTTATCTTCTTTCTTTTCTTCGGTATTTTCAACATTCTGAACACTTTTCCCCTCAGTTGCAGAACCTTCATTTTTGTTTGTCAAATTCTTGCTGGCAATCTCCCCATCAGCATTCCCATCACAATTTTCCACACCTTCTCTATTTGAATGAGACAACAAACACTGTACTGACTCGCTATCCATGTTGTCTACTGATTTGCAATTTTTCTTCTTGTTTCTCTCCTTCTTCTGTCTTTTGCGCCCAACATCACTAACACCTTCGGCTCCAAGTGCATCCTGTTTAGATTCAACATTTTCATCTTCTGTCCTTTCTTTACGTTTTCCAGGATTCTGAACTCCGCTTTTCTCTCTCGTTGCAGATTTTTCAGTTTTACTTGCCGAATCCTTGCCCAAAAACTCTTTTCCAGCATTCCCATCACAATTCTCCACATCTTTTCTGTTTGAATGATCTAACAAGCACTCTACTGATCCACTTTCTACGGTGGCAAGTATAGTACTTCCTGATGGATCCCAGACGTCCATATCTGCAGTTTGGTGATCTGCAGATTTTTCAGTTTTACTTGTCGAATCCCCGCCCAAAAACTCTTTTCCAGCATTCCCATCACAATTCTTCACATCTTCTCTGTTTGAATGATCCAACAAGCACTCTACTGATCCACTTTCTACGGTGGCAAGTAAAGTACTTCCTGATGGATACCAGACCTCCATATCTGCAGTTTTGTGATCTGCAGATGATGTTTTCTTCTTCTTACCCTTCCGTTTTTTGCTTCTTACATCACACAGACCTGCTCCAAGAACATCGACGTTAACTTCAGTGTTTTCATCACTTTCCTTCTCTTTAGTTTTTCCAAGATTCTGAAAACCACTTTCCTCCCCAGTTGCAGAATTTTCCCTCTTACCTACCAAATTACTCAGTAACTCTTGGCCAGCATTTCCGTCATTGTTTTCCATACACTCAACTGGCCTACTTTGTATGGAGGCTGCTGAAGTATTTCCTGATGGGTCACACACTTCCATTGTTTTGGCCCTTTTCTTCTTCCTTTTCTTGGCTCTAGGACTCTGAGTTTGGGACACAGTTTCATTGAGTTTGACACCTGTGCTCTCTCGTTGTTCCACTGTACACATGTCCACATCTTCTCTGTTGGAATGATCCAACAAGCACTCTACTGATCCACTTTCTACGGTGGCAAGTAAAGTATTTCCTGATGGATCACAGACCTCCATATCTGCAGTTTTGTGATCTGCAGATTTTTCAGTTTTACTTGTCGAATCCTTGCCCAAAAACTCTTTTCCAGCATTCCCATCACAATTCTTCACTTCTCTGTTTGAATGATCCAACAAGCACTCTACTGATCCACTTTCTACGGTGGCAAGTATAGTACTTCCTGATGGATGCCAAACCTCCATATCTGCAGTTTTGTGATCTGCAGATTTTTCAGTTTTACTTGTCGAATCCTCGCCCAAAAACTCTTTTCCGGCATTCCCATCACAATTCTTCACATCTTCTCTGTTTGAATGATCCAACAAGCACTCTACTGATCCACTTTCTATGGTGGCAAGTAAAGTACTTCCTGATGGATCCCAGAACTCCATATCTGCAGTTTTGTGATCTGCAGATGATGTTTTCTTCTTCTTACCCTTCTGTTTTTTGCTTCTTACATCACACAGACCTGCTCCAAGAACATCCACGTTAACTTCAGTGTTTTCATCCCTTTCCTTCTCTTTAGTTTTTCCAAGATTCTGAAAACCACTTTCCTCCCCAGTTGCAGAATTTTCCCTCTTACCTACCAAATTACTCAGTAACTCTTGGCCAGCATTTCCGTCATTGTTTTCCATACACTCAACTGGCCTACTTTGTATGGAGGCCGCTGAAGTATTTCCTAATGGGTCACAGACTTCCATTGGTTTGGCCCTTTTCTTCTTCTTTTTCTTGGCTTTAGGACTCTGAGTTTGGGACACAGTTTCATTGAGTTTGACACCTGTGCCCTCTTGTTGTTCCACTGTATTATCCTTGGCTTTCAGACAGCTATTTATCACAACACTGGCAACAGTTTTTTCCTCTAAACTCATCGACTTTGATCCTTCAGCTTCAGAAATAGTATTGTATTTTGCAGTAACATCTGCATCGGTACTATGAATATCAACACCACTGTCCTTCAGTGCGTTGCTATCCCTCTTTTTCTTTCTCTTTCTTTTCTGGGAACTAGTCATCTTAGTAGCATCTGGTCGTGAATCTTCTAGTGATGACAAATTTGGGCCTGTACAAAGTGGTGCAGCTCCAGGCTTTTCACATGAATCCTGAGTGTGTTTGCGTGACCCTTCTTGTATTATATTGCTTGACAAAGGATTTTTGGGTGGATGCACTTGATCTTCGTTGGTGGTTTTTTCTGCATCATCCAACATTTTAACTTCACAGGAAGCGTCCTCTTTCTTCTTCTCTTTCCTTCTTGATCTTTTTTTACTGGAACCATTCATACTAGCCTCTGGTAGCAAAACTGGGTCTGTATGATGTAGTGTAGGTCCAGGCTCTTCACATGAGACTGAATCTCGTTGAGATGACTCTGCAGGTAATGTAGACAAACAACTGTTGGATAACTGAAATTGATCTCCACTGATTGATTTCTGTGTTTCCCCCTCATTTTCCTCTTCGGATGGAGCGGCCTCATCAGCCTTCCCATTCTGGATAGTGATATGAGAATCATTGTTCGTCAACTCATTTTCCTGTTTCCTCGATTTTCTCTTCTTTTTACCCGATCTCTTCTTCTGCTTATCACTCGATTCCAGATTACTCTTCGAAACAGCAGTTTCTGAAATCGTTTCAACTGATGCATTCTCCATGATTCCTTTGTTTTTTTACTTCAAATAAAAAACTGTTCAGGGAAACAATGAATATGAATTAAGCATGCCTCACATAAATCCACCAAACTCTAGCGCTGTGTATTAGATGTGAACCAAACAATTCCAACCAAAATTTTGTTATCCAGAAAATATCCTCAAAACACCAAAATTAAGCAAAACCCGTTAACTAGAGTATCTATTTCATAAGAGAGAAAAACGAAAATGCCAGATTCAATCGAACATAAGTATTGGCAACCCAACCGCAATAGCGGCTTAAACCCTAAACCCACAAATTTGTTGGTAAATCTTCAACCCCGGGTCGGATCTTAAATCTGAATATGGAAACAAAAATGACCCTCGAAGAAGAGACGGACATGGCAAGGCATCAACCGAAAACAGAACATGCAAATGTCTCGGAACCGACCACCGCATCGGAGATTTCCCCGGCGATGGTTTAGACAAAGAAGAGCAGAAGAAGAGAACACTACCTTTCAAAGAAGACCACCGTATCGGAGATTTCTCCGGACAAATTCGCTTCAAATTGGGAAAGAGTGTCTCTGAGGGAGACAAAGAGAGGCGCGGCGAATTCGAGAAGCGAGAGCATGGGTAAACACTCTACCTTCAATGCTCCGTGTTGTAAGAAATAAACCGTTTCGGTTTAAATTGAAAACCAAAATTTCATGACGTGACGTGTCCATCTGAAACATTTGGTGCTAAACCGGTTTTTAATGCTTCGTTAACAAACGCTTCGGTATCTGATTTCCACCACTCGCATATGAAAAAATAAGAGGTATATCCGCGCTCCGCAGTTTTGTTATTAGTTTTAATATCATGTTATATTATTTGTACGCAAATTATTAATAATAATTTATTTATATATATGATAAAAGCAAATAAAATATTTATTAGATCAAATTTAATAAAAATTATTCTTACAATAGAATTTTGACCCATGTCGCAATCTCATCAATAGTAATCTTGTCATGTGCTAAACTAATATTAGATGCGTTTAATAATATATCTTTAGTAATTGGAAATAATACTTTTAGAAATTGAAAATAATATCTTATTTACCTTTTTCTAGTCTTTTTGGCTTACTATATTTAATTTTCCAATAATACATTTTATTTTTCTTTTCTTTTGACTTTTTTTTAATTACACGGTAATTTGATGTAAGAAATAAATAATGTAGAAAAAGAAAATTTATATTAATTTATATTACTATATTGACACATGTCACCATCTAAATTAACAGTGACACGTGATGCAATATTGTGAGTTATAATTTTGCATAAGTGTTGAACTTATGTTGAACGCATCTAACTTATGTTGGGGTAAGGTTCCACCTCTTGAGAATCAACGATTGAAAAATTGCTAAGTATGAAAAAGCACTAACAGCTGGATCCCTAACCGTGGTTCGAGTGTCCCCTAACTGTGAAGGAAGAGTTGGATCGGGATCTCTAACTGTGAAAGACGGATCGAGATCCCTAACCATGAAGGAGTTGGATCGGGATCCCTAACCGTGAAGGAGTTGGATCGGGATCGCTAACTGTGAAAGACGGATCAAGATCCCTAACCGTGAAGGAGTTGGATCGAGATCCCTAACTGTGAAAGTTGGATCGAGATCCCTAACCGTGAAGGAGTTGGATCGGGATCTCTAATTGTGAAAGATGGATCGAGATCCCTAACCGTGAAGGAGTTGGATCGGGATCCCTAACTGTGAAAGTTGGATCGAGATCCCTAACTGTGAAGGAGTTGGATCGGGATCCCTAACTGTGAAAGTTGGATCGAAATCCCTAACCGTGAAGGAGTTGGATCGGGATCCCTAACTGTGAAGGAGTTGGATCGGGATCCCTAACCGTGAAGGGGAAGTTGGATCGAGTGCCACGACCCATAGTGGAACAAACGGATCGGGGTCATGATCAGGAGATGGATCGGGGTCAAGCCAAACGGATCAAGGTCGAGACAAGAGGATCGAAGTTATCGCCACCCGAACCGTGAACCACGGCGTCACCCGAACTGTGAACCACAGCGTCACCCGAACCGTGAACCACAGCGTCACCCGAACTGTGAACCACAACGTCACCCGAGCTGTGAACCATGGTGTAACCCGAGCCGTGAACCATGGTGTCACCCGAGCCGCGAACCATGGTGTCACCCGAGCCGCGAAGAACCATGATGTCAGCCGAGCCGTGAACCATGGTGTCACCCGAGCCAAGGTTCAACGACAGGAGATTGTGCCGAAACAACGGGCCCACGGATTCAAGGCCACAAAAGAGATATGACAAGATTAAAGCCCATGGATCAAAGTCCTCATCGGCGGCAGGCTTTGCTAAAAGGAAATCCCGAAAAATTAGGAAATCTTCCTTATCTCTTTAGACATTAACCTAGCCGACTTAAACTTGTATATATACTCATAAAAACCCTCAGAAAGGGGGATCCGCAATTTACCTAGCAAAACTCTGTACTTTTGCTCTCATACAAAAAGCTTTCTAAGCAGATTAATAAAACACCAACTTTGGATCTCTGTTTGTGTTTTTGGTGGTTTTTATTCAGAAGTTTCGGATCTCTCTAAAAGACGTGACAAATTCAATTGGCGTGGATTTACACTCCCACAATTTGGCGCTAGAAGGAGGGGGGGAAATTTTCTTACTCAAGAGAGCCACCGCAAAACCGATCCGAAGAACAATGGCCAACGACGGAGAGCAAGACGCTACCGATGTGAGGGACACTGGCATGGAGGATCAGACGAACCAATCCGCGAACGCTGGGGAGACTTCAACAACGCTCGCGGAGATGAAGATCATGTTGGAGATGCTGCTCAAGAAGGCGGAGGAGCAAGACAGACTCAACCACACGATGACGGGCGAGCTGAAAGCCTTGGCAACGGCGAGTCGAACCCATGGTGTGGGATCAGGTCTTGACCCAGCAAGGCGGATCGAAAGGCGCCTCAACCCGACGGCCCTGGATTTCACAACCCCGCTCAACCCACCAAGAACCCGCGGCAAATTACCACGACTCAATACAAACTCAGCAGACCTAGCTTCCGGAACGCAAGGAGTTGGCGGCATACCAACGGAGGAGGAGCCGGCCCCAATCATCAATCTGGAGGAGGTGAACCGAGTGGAACGTAACATGGAAAGCCGTGATGATCCCGAACCCCTAGCAGGTGGCCAGACCCGAACTGAAAGATGCGAGGCCATCCTGGAAGGAGATCAAGAGCTAACTGAGGAGGAGGAGAATATACTCTGGGCTGAGCAAGCACGGATCAACAAAGAGCACAGAGCAGGAGTCCGAGCCCAGAAAGAAGAGATGGCTATGATGCGAGCATATATGGATCGAGTAGCTGCCGACATAAAAGCTGTCCGATCCATGATGCACAAAGCGACTAGCAAGGTGCCGAAGATAGATCGTGTACTGGAGGAAGCACATAACACCCTGTTCACAGCACGGATTACTAGCACAAGAATTCCAGACCCTGGAAATATGAAAGTCCCGATCTATGAAGGAAAGAACAATCCGAAGGAGCATCTGACGGCTTTCGCTATAGCCATGGGATGCTCGAATTTCAAGGAAAACGAAAGAGACGCCGGACAGTGCCTACTCTTCGTGGAGCATCTCAAGGGACCGGCGCTCTAGTGGTTTTTCAGACTCGAACGGAACTCCATCAATAGCTACAACCAACTGTCAGCGGCGTTCTTAAAGCATTACTCCATATTCATGGATCCCGGAACATCCGACTCCGATCTGTGGACCCTGGCTCAAGGGCAGAATGAAACACTCCGGAGTTTCATTGGAAGATTCAAAGCCGTCATGTCCAAAGTGGAAGGCCTGAGTGACAAAGCAGCCTTACTGGCCCTGAAGCGAGCACTCTGGTTCAACTCCGATTTTCACAAAGAAATCGCGCTAAACACCCCCACAACGATACATGATGCAATGCATCGAGCTGCAGACTTCATCACCGAAGAAGAAGAGATGAAGATCCTAACCGAGAAGTATGGGAAGGCAAAGGCAGTGAACCACTCTCCCCAATTCTCCACCCCTTCTAACACTAAAAGGAATAGTCAAGGTTCCGGCTATGTGCAGCACAAGGGCGGTTTTCGAGGAGCCCATAACTATCAAATCGATGCACCTGACTATGATAGAGGAAGAGGCTGCGGCCGCGGAAGAAATTCATGGAGCACTTGGACCAAAGGCGAAAGCTCTTACGACGAAACAGCATACTGCGAACACCATCGCATCTATGTACATTCCACCGCGAACTGCCGAATTCTAGGTTTGAAACTTGCAAAAAAATTAGCAGCTGGCGAGCTTGGAGGAAACATCAGCCTCAAGGATTTTGAGATGGACGCGAACACATACAAACCCGTCCTGACAAAAGAAGATCACACCAAGCGCAATAGAAGGGATGACGAAGCGCCGCCCTCCGGATCAAGAAGAAGGATAAGCATGATAATGGGAGGATCTCACTATTGCTCAGATACCGTCTCGTCAATCAAAGCATTCCAGCGAAGGGCAAACGTCAGCATCAACTGGTCTAAACCATCAAAGTTTCCAAACGACGTGATATCATTCGAGGAAAGGGAGACGATCGGAATCGACAGACCACATGATGACCCTCTCGTGATCGAATTAATTATCAATGACTGCGACGTAGCACGTGTATTGGTGGACACTGAGAGCACTGTGGACGTAATCTTCCTCGAGACTCTCAGAAGAATGAATGTGGACCTGTCCGAAGTGATATCTACTCCCAAACCCCTAACTGGATTCTCTGGAGGAACCACCATGACTACTGGGACAATCAAACTGCCTGTCCAAGCTGGCGAAGTTACAAAAATCATCAAATTCTCCGTAGATGATCACCCGGCGATCTACAAAGTCATCATGGGAACCCCTTGGTTGAATTCCATGCGCGTCGCCATTTCAACCTACCATCTCTGCCCCAAGTTCCCTACACCAAACGGAGTGAAAACGATAGAGGAAACCAAAAAGAGTCTTGTGTTTGCTTCTTCGCCGCACACAAGCTCAGAAACACGGTTACCGATCCGACGGCAAGTTCAAAATGCAAGAAGATGAAGACTGACAGAGAACCAGTGAAGGAGCTTTCCAAATTATTATAGCAATTACAGATTGCAGAGGATCGCGAGGAAGAAGTATCTAAGCCAACTTGCGACCCCGTAGTATCAATTTGCATCGACAATGAACGTCCGGAGCGATGCGTGGAAATTGGAGCAATGCTAGATGAAAAGATCAAAGAAGAACTCGTTGCATTCCTGAGGACAAATATCAACACTTTCGCATGGGAAGCAGAGGATATGCCTGGCATCGACATCAGCATAACAAGCCACGAACTGAACGTTGACCCAACGTTCAAACCAGTGAAGCAGAAAAGGAGAAAGCTTGGGCCAGACAGAGCCAAAGCAGTCAACGACGAAGTAGAAAGACTCCTACGCGTTGGTTCAATAACTGAGGTGAAGTACCCGGATTGGCTGGCTAACCCAGTGGTGGTCAAGAAGAAGAATGGAAAATGGCGTGTATGCGTGGACTTCACTGACTTGAATAAAGCTTGTCCAAAAGACAGCTTCCCCCTTCCGCATATCGATCGCCTAGTTGAAGCAACGGCAGGGAATGCACTACTATCCTTCATGGATGCCTTCTCAGGTTACAACCAGATCTTGATGAACTCCGACGACCGCAAGAAGACCGCTTTCATAATGGATCGTGGAATATATTGCTACAAGGTGATGCCATTCGGTCTGAAAAATGCCGGAGCAACGTACCAGCGACTGGTAAACAAGATGTTCGCCGATCAACTTGGAAAGATAATGGAGGTCTATATAGACGATATGCTGGTGAAATCACTAAGAAAACAGGACCACGTCACTCATCTCAAGGAATGCTTCTCACAGCTGAACTTTCACAACATGAAGTTAAACCCGACCAACTGCAGATTCGCAGTCACCTCGGGGGATTTCCTTGGATACCTAGTAACTCACCGCGGCATTGAGGCTAACCCTAAGCAAATCGATGCGCTCATCCATATGACTTCACCAAAGACAAAAAAGGAAGTGCAAAGACTTACCGGGAGGGTAGCTGCACTTAACAGATTCGTCTCATGATCCACCGACAAATGCTTGCCTTTCTATGATACGTTGGGAACAAGAAGTTCTAATGGACGGAGAAATGCGAGGAGGCTTTCCAACAACTGAAAAGTTACTTGATGAGTCACCAGTAATCAAAAACAGCAGTGACCCTGTCATCAAACCACGACCCGATGAAGAAGCAAACGAGATCAACGACGAAGCAGAATATGGCTGCGACAAGGAATGGCTCGGCGCAATCCGAGAATACATATACGACGGAGTCTTACCAACTGAAAAGTGGGCAGCTCGTAAGTTTTGAGCCCAGGCAGCTCGTTACGTTTTACTCGATGGAAATGTCTTCAAATGGAGATTCTCAGGACCATTGCTAAACTACATAGAAGGAAAGGACGCAAGGAAGATTATGGAGAAAGTTCACAACGGTTCGTGTGGCAATCACTCTGGAGGAAGAGCACTAGCCATAAAGATCAAACGTCACGGTTATTATTGGCCAACAATGATCAACGATTACAAGGAGTTTTCAGCCAAATGTGAGAAATGTCAACGCCACGCTCCAATGATTCACCAACCAATGGAAACGCTCTCATCCATCTCATCACCATATCCATTCATGCGATGGTCTATGGACATCGTCGGGCCGCTGCATCCCTCAAAACAGAAACGTTTCCTGCTGGTTTTAACAGATTATTTTTCGAAATGGGTCGAAACCGACTCATATGCCAACATTAAAGATGCACAAGTGGAAGCCTTCGTCTGGAAGAACATTATATGTCGCCATGGACTACCTTACGAAATCGTGACGGATAATGGATCACAGTTCATCTCAAATCGTTTTGAAGGCTTCTGCAACAAGTGGAAAATCAGACTCAGCAAGTCTACTCCAAGATATCCACAAGGGAACGGACAAGCTGAAGCAATCAACAAAACAATCCTCGACGGCCTGAAAAAGCGTCTTGATGAGAAAAAGGGACGTTGGGCTGAAGAACTGGAAGGAGTACTTTGGTCTCACCGCACCACCCCAAGATGAGCAACGGGGGAAACCCCATTCGCCCTCGTGTACGGAACAGAGTGTGTCATCCCACCGGAGATACATTTCCAAGGAATTCGCCGCAGACTACTAGCAGAACAAGAAGGGCTCAATCACCTATTGATGCTTGACGAATTGGACTTAATCAACGAAAGAAGGGATCAAGCCTTGATCAGGATCCAGAACTATCAGAACGCGGCAGCAAAATACTACAATTCCAATGTTCGAGAACAACGATTCCACGAAGGCGATTTAGTTTTACGGAAGGTTTTCCAAAACACAGCAGAGACGAATGCCGGAAAATTGGGAGCACATTGGGAAGCACCTTACAGAATCACAGAGATAGTCAAACCTGGCGTTTACAAACTTGCCAGCATGACGGATGTTCCAGTACCAAGATCATGGAATGCAATGCATCTCAAAAAGTATCATCACTAAGCTACTTTACATGAACTATGGGGAGACTTGATCCCTGCAAAGGTACGTAGGCAGCTCGTCTTAGGATGGGTTCAGTTGCCCCCTCCTTTCAAAAAGGGGGGGGGGAGTGGGTACGTATACGCATACTCGTATACTCCAGATTCCACGATCTATCAGAGCTGTGCTTTTAAACACAATTTTACCTAAGCATCCTTCAAAGGATCACAAAGTCTTAACAAAACAGACATATTCGAGCAAATCAGACTACGACGGGTATCTCGCCACATCTTCACTATTGCTGGCCACAATAGTGAACTCTCGCATCCGTCTCGGATCTAAACTCTCACATCCGTCTCAGGATTAAAAAGCGCGCTATACAAATATTCGTTCATTGTCGGAGCGGATACGTTTATGGTAATGCATCCGTAAACCGAAATATTCGTCCTAAACTATACAAAGCATATGTTCATTATCGGAGCGGAAACGTTCTTGGTGATGCATCCATAAACCAAAATGTTCAAACTAAACTATGGAAACAAATGTTCTTTGTCGGAGCAGATAAATTATTCGTAACCTGTCTGTAAACCGAAATGACCATCCCGAGACTGATCATCTCATAACTACGCAAAGCAACCCCTTGTATCTGTTTGTCGGAACAACTACTTCTCAAACAAAGACAACGCAAGCAAAGCGTTTGCAAATCTATCATATGAAAGCACTACACTTAGAAGTTTGTTGAACAAAAGACATATATTCATCAACCGCAAATTAGCTAATCAGCAACTTAGCAATAACAATAAGTTCTTAGACAACTTGGATAAAGCCGTCTAGGCATTAAATAAAAAAAAAAGGAGAGTTTTAAACTAGACAAAGAAAAGAGGATCATAATCCTCTGTTATCTCAGGGGTCGTGACCACCCTCTGCTCCGGCTCCACCGTTTGCTCAGCTAATCACCTCCCGGCCCTTTGTCCCCCTCGAGCAGCGCCTCAGCAAACTCTGCAACCTTTTCCTCAAGGGCGGCCTCGAGCGCTTTCTCTGAAGATGGTTCGGGGATTGTCTCCTCGGCAATCTCCATTGAACTAAGCTCAGCTAAACCAGGCGTTCCCCTATTAGAGCCGGAAAAATCCTGAATCCCGACGCTTGCAGCAGCATTCTCCATGGGCTCACCGTCATTGAGTTCCTTTAGTATATTGGAACGGACAGGAGATAACTTCAGCGTTCCTTTCATCTCGTCCAGAAGCTGAGCAAATGTTTCATGAGCTCCTTGTAAACTATCTCTCTGTTCAGCTAAGCTCTTTGCCTCGTCATCGAAAGAAGGTGGCTCGTCACTCTGAAGTGGCCCAATAAATTGAAGATTGCCTTCGATCTGTGCGAGGTCGAGCATGTTTTCTTTCGGCTCACCATCAATACGGTCAAGAAGCTTCATGGCTCGGGAGATCCTTCCTTCAAACGACAAGAGCATCTCATGTTTGGCCTCCACAATGGCTTTCTCCAGCTTGCTTTCGTGCAACTCATTCACTGCCTCCAGCTGCCTCGTCAAGCTTGCTATGTGAGCGTCCCGTCTCACTTTGCTGGATTCCAGCCGCATTATCCGCTCGTCGGCTTCCTTAATATGCTTCCTGTGACCTTCGGCATCTACTTCGAGATCCTTGATCCTCTTGGCGGCTCTCTCTCCTTCAGCAGCGTGGTTTGCCTCGACTTCTTTGAGCTTCCCATCCAGCTCAATGGCTTTTCGCCTAGCATCTTCAACCCTTTCGTGATCCTTGCGGGCATCGGACTCATAGCCCATCACCATCCTATTGAGATGGGATATGAACTACAAGAAAACCAGGGCTGTTAGTAAAAAAAAAAATGCTTAAGCGGTTCGAGTCGCAAGGGCAAAATAAATAACATCGAATATACCTTGACACCCCGCAGAGACACCTCGTTGTAGGCCTTGTCCCTCAGCAAAGTGTCGACTGGAGGAAAACGATCACCTGGACACGTGATCCTCGAGAATATAGCCGTAGACGCTGAGGCATCATTGTAAGCCCCCTCAGCATTTAGGGGAATGGCAGAGAGAGGGATTGCTTCGGGGATAGCTCGAGTTGCTTCAGTGCATCGTAGTCGCTTCGACGCTCCTTCACCCTTGTCATCCACTGATGACTGCCGTTTTCTGCTCGGAGCTTTCTTCTCCTTGGCCTTCCCTTTGCCCTTATCTTTATGCGGCAATATTTGAGAATCGGCTGGACGAAGTCCTAAGACGACTCCTTGAGGAACCGAGGAAAGAGTTGGTTCGGGGTGATTATCAGTGGAGGTTGGTTCGGGGATGAGAGTAGTGGCAGGCTGGGGTTCGGGGGACGAGACTGACTCAACGCTTTTGCTTGTTTTGCTCTCTCCTTAGCTTATGCCTCTGCCTTGGCTTTTGCAGGAGCCCGATCTCTGAAAGTAGGTCTTCACATGGTATCTTGTGAATGAGAAGGAGATGACTGCTCAACTGATTGTCCTTCGGAAAGGGCTCGGACTCTCTCCACTCGTCCAAGGTTGAAGTCTCTTAGCCAATTGCACTTCCGAGCCGAAAGCGTTTCGTGAATCTCTGACAGATCGGGAGGTAATGAAAGGCGGAGATGACGCACTGCAAAACAAAAATATTTATGCAAGGTCATAAAAACCTAAAAAGGAAAATTGCTAAATAATAGAAACCCGAGCCGTGGCCCAAGTCGAGCAACGGATCGGCTACCAATTTCTCCCCAGCCAGACTTGACAAGTTGAAGACAGTTCGGACCCACCGACGCTTCGGTGATAGGGACAAAAAGAAGTAATTTTTCCAGTTGTCGTCTTTGGTCGGGAAACCTCTTATAATATTTCTCCTGGCTTTACCCGACACATAGTACTTCAGCTCTCTCTTGTTACGATGCCTGAATTCGAGCAGATGCATCAAGTGTTCGATGCCAACTTCCACATCACATTCATAACTCCTGGTCAGAATGCCAACCATATGCCTGATTCCCCGAGCGTTTATTTGGGCAATGGCCAGATTGAACTTCCAGAGAAACCGTGAAATAACTTCAAGGATCGGGAACCATAACAGGCAGTGGTAGAAAAAACTTTCATAAAGAGTGAAGTGGTTAGGGGGAGGATTACTGGCTCGCTCTGATGGCGAGGGAAGCACAAGCTCGACTTCCTCCAAAATTCCAAATCTATGCCTAAGAGCCGTTAACGAATCCAAGGTTGAGAGGGATGAACCGGGTGTATCGGGTTGCCTCTTGATTTTCCTCTTCTTTGGAGCTTGACGGTTAGGACCCATCAAACGTTCTAATTCCTGTCTAGCCACGGCTGGATAAAAAAACCAATCTTCTGGTTCAACTTTTGGCGGATCGGGATCCATTGCGTCAGTAAAGGGGTTCACCACCTCGTCGAAAGGAGAATCGTGAAGTTGAGGCACTTCGAGTCTCGAAGGATTCCCAGAATTGCTGCCAGCTCTCGAGGATTCAGAAAGCACCATTTTCCTGCCAAGGAGAGAAGGTCCTACCCCCGAATCACTTGAATAATCCAAATCCTCTAAAATGTTCGCACCAGAAGAATCTTCACGGCTACAGCTTTGGGCGAGAAACAAATCAGAAGAGAAAGATGGTTTGGGAATTGAAGATTGCCCTAAACTGCCGAACAAACGGGTATACAGATCGGGTGATGCAGATGCGGGTGACCGAGACATCACTTGGGAACGGATCGGGATCCTTGGAAGACAGACAAACAGGTTGAGATCTCCAGAAGCTCAGAAGAAAAGATCTAAGCTCTATAAGATTCGGAAAACAGATCGGGAGTGCCAGCAGTTCATCAAAACAAATCAAAGCCTTCAGAGGAATCGAAGAACGGGTTAAGATCTTCTAAAATAATTTAACGCAGATCCAAATTTTCAAGCAAACCGCCGAAAAACTCAAAAACAACGGCGGCGATAGTTGAAGATGGATCGGGAAATTCCAACGGCTCGGCGGCAAAAAAGGAGCAATGGAGTTTCTACTTAAAAACAACTTAAGCAAAATTAGAGAGAGAAAGAAGAAAGAGATTACCTGCTTTGAAGAATTTTTCGGAGAAGTGAAGTAGTGAGGAAATGAGAAGTATCGAAAGATATATAGGCAAATGATGACGTCATTTGCCTCGGGAATCAGCAAAAATGCTTACACTCCCCGATAAAGGTAGTGGCATCTCAGAGTAACGAAAACCCCGAGCCAAGTTTGTGTGATATAGCAAGCCCGAACTGGATCCCCCAAAACTGATGATACTACAAGTACGGTGATACCACCTAGCGACGGTTCGGGGTCATCTGCAAACAGTGGTTCGGGGTCATTACCAAAGACATGGTTCGTGATCAGCATCGAAAAGATAGTTCGGGGCAACCAGGAGAATCATTGATCTCTGACTCGACCACTTACAGCTCGGCAATAACATCACTGATACTGCCAAGCTGGGGGGGCTAACTGTTGAGGTCAAGTTCCACCACTTGAGAATCAACGATTGAAAAATGGCTAAGTATGAAAAAGCACTAACAGCTGGATCCCTAACCGTGGTTCGAGTGTCCCCTAACTGTGAAGGAAGAGTTGGATCGGGATCCCTAACCGTGAAAGACGGATCGAGATCCCTAACCGTGAAGGAGTTGGATCAGGATCTCTAACTGTGAAGGAGTTGGATCGGGATCCCTAACTGTGAAAGACGGATCGAGATCACTAACCGTGAAGGAGTTGGATTGGGATCCCTAACTGTGAAAGTTGGATCGAGATCCCTAACCATGAAGGAGTTGGATCGGGATCCCTAACTGTGAAAGACGGATCGGGATCCCTAACCGTGAAGGAGTTGGATCGGGATCCCTAACTGTGAAAGTTGGATCGAGATCCCTAACCATGAAGGAGTTGGATCGGGATCCCTAACTGTGAAAGACGGATCGAGATCCCTAACCGTGAAGGAGTTGGATCGGGATCCCTAACTGTGAAAGTTGGATCGAGATCCCTAACCATGAAGGAGTTGGATCGGGATCCCTAACTGTGAAGGAGTTGGATCGGGATCCCTAACTGTGAAGGAAGGGTTGGATCGGGATCCCTAACCGTGATGGGGAAGTTGGATCGAGTGCCACGACCCATAGTGGAACAAACGGATCGGGGTCATGATCAGGAGATGAAACTGGGTCAAGCCAAACGGATCAAGTTCGACACAAGAGGATCGAAGTTGTCGCCACCCGACCCGTGAACCACGACGTCACCCGAACTGTGAACCACAGCATCACCCGAACGGTGAACCACAACGTCACCCGAACCGTGAACCACAGCGTCACCCGAATCGTGAACCACATCGTCACCAGAACTGTGAACCACAGCGTCACCCGAGCTGTGAACCACAACGTCACCCGGTGTCACCCGAGCCTTGAACCATGGTGTCACCCGAGCCGTGAACCATGGTGTCACCCGAGCCGCGAACCATGGTGTCACCCGAGCCGCGAACCTTGGTGTCACCCGAGCCGTGAACCATGGTGTCATCCGAGCCGTGAACCATGGTGTCACCCGAGCCAAGGTTCAACGACAGGAGATTGGGCCGAAACAACGGGCCCACGGATTCAAGGCCACAAAAGAGATATGACAAGATTAAAGCCCATGGATCAAAGTCCTCAACGGCGGCAGGGTTTGCTAAAAGGAAATCCCGAAGAATTAGGAAATCTTCCCTATCTCTTTAGACATTAACCTAGCCGACTTAAACTTGTATATATACTCATAAAAACCCTCAGAAGGGGGGATCCGCAATTTACCTAGCAAAACTCTGTACTTTTACTCTCATACAAAAAGCTTTCTAAGCAGCTTAATAAAACACCAACTTTGAATCTCTGTTTGTGTTTTTGGTGGTTTTTACTCAGAAGTTTCGGATCTCTCTAAAAGACGTGACAAATTCACTTGGCGTGGATTTACACTCCCACAATTTATATAGTAAGATTTTAAATTATAGCTAAACTATTTTTTTTCTTCAAACTAGAACTTTTAATATTAAATATAAGTCTTGATAATATTTATTTTAAAAACCGAGTAATGTAGTTCACCTGATCATTTGGATTTGAAGTGGGCATTCAACTATAGTTTGGGTTTGGTTTGGGTTTTTCAGTTTTTAAAAAGTAGATAAAATGGATCAAATTATAGTTGGGTTCGAATTTTTTGGGTTCTAGAAAATGGATCCCATTCAGAATCAAATCAACCAATTTTAATTAATATGTAAATGTTAGTATATTTAAATATATTTATTTAAAAATATTAGTGTTTTTTGATGAATTTTGATTAATTTGGTTTGGAATCTAGTAATTCGGTATAAAAATTTATATTCCATTCAAGTTGTGTTATAATTTGATTTGAATTTGAATTCGAAAATTTTGGTTCGGTTCGGTTTGAAAATTTTGCACCCCTAATTTGGATGCACAAAACATCAACATATATACTCGAGTTCAAATTTCACTAGATAGTGCAACTAAAATGGCGCATCAAATGCTATTAAGAAGATTAAAGACAATTGAACACGAATCTGCCATTATTATTATTATTAGTTTAAAAGTTGAAATCCTAAAAATCATTAGAAATAAAATCAACAAAAATATCGGTTTCTTTAATCCAGATATGCGTGGAAATCTGACGTAGTGATAATTGATGCTTGTAGAATAACATATGGTATACTATAGTTGTTAGCATATCCTCTACATTCTCATATGTTCATGTGCATTTATAAATATATTTTGATTATCGTCTATGTAGACTATTAGATATTATGTCAATGATATTGTGACTATATAGATTAATGGTTTTCTGCAAAAAAATCCTCCAACTGGTTAGAGTTTTCGACTTTATTTTAGAGGTGTAAAAAATGCAGGCCAATCTATGAAGTTAGAGTGAATCCGTAATATAGCCCTCGGCCGTGTATAGATTTTTCCATCTGTATATAGCCGTGTATAAGCTATCAAAACTACGTCATTTTGTATATTTTTTAAAAACCAAAATAATACAAAATTGAGACTCGAACACATGATCAGAAAGATCAACATCAAACACATTACCAATCATTCTAATGCAGATTTAATTAAATTACAAACATATTTGTTTATAACTCTATTAAAAAGAAGGGATTTCTCTCCCCCTTGTTGCTTTCTCAGTCTGATGAGATGGAGAAGAACGTCAAGAAAATCGTCGTGCATAAGAAAGATTACGGTGTTCTTAAAAACCAATACGATTCTTTCTCCGTCACAATTTCGATTCTCTCCGACGTGATAATGATTCTCTTCTCCAAGAGGTGAAAAAATCGATTTTAGAGATATGAAAAATTAAATTTATAAAAATCGAAACTTTTTGAATGATTTGATTGTGATTGTGATTGTAGATTAGTGAAATCAAAGCTACGATAAACAGTATTGAAGTTCATTCATCACACGAACAAGATAAGGCTGGTATTTGATTATTCGGATATATGCAGCAGATGACAGATTGGGTCTCTTCTCCGGTGACTCGTCGGTTCGGAATTGGCGCCGGATTTGCCTGGGCGGGGTTTGTGGCTTTTGGCGTCGTCTCCAAGCAGATGAAGTCACGACTCGAGATGCTCCATGAAGACGATAACACAAGGTTCGTATTAAGAACTGAAGATGGAAAATTAAGTGAATGTTCGCTATTAGGAAGATGAAATAAGGATTTGCTTAACGGAGGATTAAGGCTGCCGATGATTGTTACCTCTAACGTTTCTAATCCAGTGAGCCAAATTGGGGATTTAATCGGTCTAAAATTCCTCTGTCGTTCTTCTCCATCTCATCAGATCGGGAAAACAATGAGGAAGAGATAAAGCCATTCTTTCTAATATCCTTATAAATATTTATGTTTGTACTTTAGTCAAAAATGCGTTACGACAATTGGTTATATGCGCCTGATGATCATCTATGAGGTCATGAGTTCGAGACTCCATTTTGTATTATTTTGGTTTTTAAAAATATACAAAACGACATACTTTTGATAGCTAATACACGACTATATACGGATAAAAAATCTATATACGGTCGAGGGCTATATTGCGGGTTGACTCTAACTTCATAGGTTGACCTGTATTTTTCGCACCTTGAGGGTAAAATCGCAAACACTTGCCTCTTGGAGGATTTTTTTTGCAGAAAACTCTAGATTAATGGCAAACAAATTTATCTGTAATGACGGGCAAATATGCAAATTCTAAACCTATATTAATTTTTTTACAGAGGACGGAATCAATTTTCTCAAAAAAGCAGCTGAAATGGACCTCAGAAGACGAAGCTATCCCATTTTCGAATGAAATCTCAGCTTTTAATTTATAAAGATCGGTATCATCGCAACCTTTAGTATTATCCTGCACTTGTTATGAAAATAGCTAGTTGTCACTAATAGATCCCAAACAAAAAAAAAAACAAAATCTTGAGGAACTTGTCACTTTGTTACCTCTAAGTTGGATTCTGGCAACCTTAAAGCAATCCTGCAACAAAGAGTACAATAATCAACCCTTACCATCTCATTAATAGTCAAATCAGCAAATTTAATCATTTTTCAAAAGTTTGTTCTTCTTAGGTTTCTTTGCTATTTTTTACATGTAAAGATTGATTAATTGCAATCCAGTGAAACGTAAGAAACACTCCTCTATATAATGTTATTTTTCATATTATGAATAAGTATTTATAATTTAATCCATGCATAACAGTTAAGAATCATACATATAAAATGTCTCATATATTTCACAAGTTTTGTAGGTATAATAGAGATAATATTTGATAACTTGTCTCCACTATATCTAAGGTTTGAGTATTCTCGAATTCCATGACTGATTATGTTCTGAGACTTGAGTTTGGTCTGAGCTTCTTCTGAGATACAAGGGCAAGAAGATAAACAAAACTCTACTCTCTTTGAAACATCTTCCCAAGCACAATCAATTGCATATATGCTTCTACATCAATGCTGAGGAAAAGGCTTTAACGGGGATGCATCATTCCGAGCAAAAGTGCAATACTCATTGTGGGAGTCGAAATCAACACAATTAGAATTTGTCGGAGGTTCGTTAAGGGGGATGAAATTTTTGCGGATGAACCACGAATGGAGAGATCCAAAGATGGTTTTTTATTAAGCTGTGTCGAAAAGCTTTCGTACAAGAGTTTGAGAGCAAAAAGTCTAGGGTTTTTTGCTAAGTAAATTGCGGATCCCCTTTTTAAAGGATGTACATAGATATATATATATACTAGTTTGAGTCGGCCAGGTCAATCCTAAAGAGATAAGGAAAACTTCCTAATCCTTTGGGATTTCCTTTTTAGCTAAGTTGGCTTGACTTGGTGGGCCTTTGTATCGTTGTAGGCCGAAGATGGGCTTGTTGTCTTCGTATAGAAATAACTCCGGCCGCGTCATCTTCTGGCTTCGTATTCGGCCGCGTCGTCTTCTAGCTTCGTGCAGAATTGACCTTGGTAAGACAGCTCCGTATGGAAACGACTTCGGCCAGATAGTCTTGTATGAAATTGACTTCGGCCAGACATCTTCGTATAGATTTGAGGCCAGGCAGTTTCGTATGTAAATGACTTCGGCCAGACAGCTTCGTATGGAATTGACTTCGGCCAGACAGTTTCGTATGGTTTTGACTTTGGCCAGACAGTTTCGTATGGAAATGACTTCGGCCAGACAGTTTCGTATCGTTTTGACTTCGGCCAGGTAGCTTCGTATAGATTTGACTTCGGCCAGACAGTTTCGTATGGAAATGACTTCGGCCAGACAGCTTGGCCGAAGTGGACTGCTTGGCCGAAGTGGACAGGTTGGCCGAAGTGGACCGCTTGGCCGAAGTGGACAAGTTGGCCGAACTGGACAGCTTGGCCGAAGTGGAAAACTTGGCAGAAGTGGACTGCTTGGCCGAAGTGGACTGCTTGGCCGAAGTGGACAGCTTGGCCGAAGTGGACAGCTTGGCCGAAGTGGACAGCTTGGCCGAAGTGGACAATTTGGCCGAAGTGGACTGCGTGGCCGAAGTGGACAGCTTGGCCGAAGTGCTTGCTGGGCGAAGTGCTTGTTGGCCGAAGTGGAGGCGTTTGCCGAAGTGAAGGCCGTGCCGAAGTGAAGCTGCCGAAGTGAAACTGCCGAAGTTGGCTGCCGAAGTGAGGCTGCCGAAGTGGGCTGCCGAAGTGGGCTGCCGAAGTGAGGCTGCCGAAGTGGGCTGCCGAAGTGCGGCTGCCGAAGTGGGCTGCCGAAGTGAGGCTGCCGAAGTGGGCTGCCGAAGTGAGACTGTCGAAGTGGGCTGCCAAAGTGAGCTGCGTGTTGCGTATTGCCGAAGTCTCCAGTCTCGCCGATGTCGCCCTGTTAGCCGAAGTGACCATGCTTGCCGAAGTGACCACGCTTGCCGATGTGGCCACGCTTGCCGACGTGGCCATGCTTTGCCGAAGTGAAGCTGCCGAAGTGAAGCTGCAGAAGTGAAGCTGCCGAAGTGAAGCTGCAGAAGTGAAGCTGCCGAAGTGAAGCTGCAGAAGTGAAGCTGCCGAAGTGAAGCTGCCGAAGTGGGTTGCCGAAGTGAGGCTGCCGAAGTGGGCTGCCGAAGTGGGCTGCCAAAGTGAGGCTGTCGAAGTGGGCTGCCGAAGTGCGGCTGCCGAAGTGGGCTGCCGAAGTGAGGCTGTCGAAGTGGGCTGCCGAAGTGAGCTGCGTGTTGCGTATTGCCGAAGTCTCCAGTCTCGCCGATGTCGCCCTGTTAGCCGAAGTGACCATGCTTGCCGAAGTGACCACGCTTGCCGATGTGGCCATGCTTGCCGACGTGGCCATGCTTGCCTATGTGGCCCTGCCTGCCGATGTGGCCATGCTTGCCGAAGTCTCCACTCTTAGCCAAAGTGAAGACCAAGCTTGCCGATGTGGCCATGCTTGTCGAAGTCTCCATCTTTTACCGAAGTCTCCACGCTTAGCCGAAGTGAAGACCAAGCCTTGCCGAAGTGACGACCAAGCTTGCCGAAGTATCCGTGTTTGCCTAAGTCTCCAAGCTTGCCGAAGTCTCCGTGTTTGCCGAAGTCTCCAAGCTTGCCGAAATCTCCGTGTTTGCCTAAGTCTCCAAGCTTGCCGAAGTCTCCGAGCTTGCCGAAGTCTCCGTGTTTGCCTAAGTGTCCAAGCTTGCCGAAGTCTCCGTGTTTGCCTAAGTCTCCAAGCTTGCCGAAGTCTCCGTGTTTGCCTAAGTCTCCGTGTTTGCCTAAGTGGAGTAGAGCTTTGCCGATGTGAGCCAAAGCTTGCCTAAGTGGAGACAAGGCTTGCCTAAGTGGAGACAAGGCTTGCCTAGGCGGAGACAAAGCTTGCCTAAGTGGAGACAAGGCTTGCCTGAGTGGAGACAAGGCTTGCCTAGGCGGAGACAAAGCTTGCCTAAGTGGAGACAAGGCTTGCCTAAGCAGAGACAAGGCGTGCCTAAGCAGAGACGAGGCTTGCCTGAGCAGAGACAAGGCCTGCCTAAGTGGAGCCAAGGCTTGCCTAAGTGGAGACAAGGCTTGCCTAAGCGGAGACAAAGCTTGCCTAAGTGGAGACAAGGCTTGCCTAAGCGGAGACAAAGCTTGCCTAAGTGGAGACAAGGCTTGCCTAAGTGGAGACAAAGCTTGCCTAAGTGGAGACAAAGATTGCCTAAGTCTTTCCTTTCTCCGCCGAAGTCTCCACACCGAGGTGAGCCAAAGCTTGCCGATGTCTCCTCTTTGCCGAAGTGGAACAGAGCTTGGTTGGAATGGCCTATCTTATGCTCAAGCGGACTCATACAGAAACGACCTAGGCATAATTTTAGCCTTGTCCGATTCTTCGCATTTCCACACTTAGCCATTTTTCCATTGATCGCAGCTGGGTGGGTTTTGACCCCAACACTCATAATATTAAACAAAACAATATTCTTTCTTAAAGTACTTCATAGCGTTTTTTACTGCCACTAATGCATCAAACACCTGTCCAGGCCACCATGAATAGCTACTTAAGCCCAAACTAAATATGAGTTGGATAGCTTCAGATTCTCATTAGTTGAAGCTGAACCAGCTAAAACAACGCCACCCATAATTTTGATCATGCTTTCATGAGCCATCTTGATTTGTGTTCTCATCAACATCCAAAAAATCGGCATCAAAATTTTTCCGATTACAGAGATTATCGCCATGAGAGCAAAATTTCTCAAACTGAACCTGCTAAAACCACACCATCCATAAATTGATCATGTTTTCTTGAGCCATCTTGATTTGTGTTCTCACTAACATCCATAGAGCATGTGGGAGTCGAAACTCGCACAACTAAACTTGGTCAAGAATTTAGGAGAACATAAACTTATAGGTATGAATTGCAGAAAAAGAGATCTAAAGATGGTTTTATTGCTGATTTGATAAACTTTTGAATACAAGATTTTTGTTAAAGAAAAGTGTCTAGTGTATTGCTTTGTCAAATTGCGGATCCCTCTTTTGAATGCCGTCTCCTTTTTTTATAGACCTCGGTCCATTTGGAATTTTGCCTCGGCCCTAACCTTGGCTCGGCCCACGATGGTGTCCCCTCGGCCCGTGAAGGTTGCCTCGGCCCGTGAAGGTTGCCTCGGGCCGTGAAGGTTGCCTCGACCCATGGTGACGTTGCCTTGACCCAAGAAAGTTTCCTCGGCCCAATACGGTTGCCTCGGCCCAAGACGGTTTTGGTAATCTTCTTCCAAGCTTGTTCAACCCTCCGAAAGCCTGTTTTGTTTAACTGTTGATCTTGTCAGGTTGAAAACCGATCCCAACAGTTAGCCCCCCAACTCGTCAGATTCAAGGAGTGACTATGACGTTGTAGATATGTCGAGCTAAAACATAAGATCAACATGCTGAGCCAAAATGCCGAGCCGAAATTTGAGCCGAGCTAAATTTCACGGCTCGCGATGTTTTAATTGGTTGTTTTTCTTGGGATTCGGGCGCTTGTGACATCATGAAATGATTATATTCAAGGATCTAAAGCATTTTTGCTGGTTCCCGAGGTGCGTTTGCCCATGCGCCGAAACCCTAGATTTTTCTCTATAAGTTATGAAGCACTTCTTCATTTCTCTCTTACTTTGCATCCTCAAAACCAAAAGGTAGATCTCTCTTCTCTCTCTTCTTTCTCCCTTTTATTTATTTAAGTTTTCCTTTGTTCGCCGCTGTTGCTTTACATTTTATGATTTATCTTCAACATTCCGCTGCGGTTTCTTTGAATTTTTTGAAGCATCTTCAACATTCTGTGGTGGTTTCTTTGAATTTTCCGACGCATCTCCAAACTTATCTTCATGTCTTCATCCGACGAGTTGCGAGACTCCCTTGCCTCGGCTGATTACCCTTGGGAACTTGGTCGTAAGATGATTTGATCTCCCGAGGCGAGCGAGACAGATGAAACATCAGTTTATGACGAGGCGAATTCGGCTATCGAAACAAATAAGGTTGCAAAAGTGAACCTGGCTGATGAAGAAAAAACAGATGCTGAGCTGAACTTGGATGAAGCAAATGCGGATGCTGCAAAAAATTTGGCTGTCGAAGCAAATGGAATGGGTGACTCGGATACCCACCACCCCATGAACCGACTCGTTATCAAGGTCCCTGATCTTGTCGATGACTCGTTTACAGATGTCCCCAAGGTAGAAATGGTGTTGCCTCCCGATAATATTAAGATCAAGCCTGAAGACCTTATCATCGACGAGGCCGAGGCGAGACTGTTGGAGAGGCTTTTTACTAGTTATGAAGCTGGTCCGTCCAAGAGTGCGCCACGTATACGAAAGAAAATGACAAAGAAAAGAGCTAAACCCACCTGGATCGTCCTTGTCGACAGAAGAATCCTTGGCGTTGTTGAGGCAGAGGTTTGCAATTTTCGAAGAGGTTGACTTGATTGTGCCTTCTCCGTCAGATCATCTCAATAATCCTTCGTCGAACCACTTATGCTTTTATGAGAGTTTTTTCTATGCGAGCCTCCTGTGGTTTCCGATTCCAAGCTTGATAGTGCAATTCTTGAAGAAGCATGGGTTAGCCCTTAACCAGATTATGCCTCGGGGGATGTGTCATCTAGTTGGGATTTTGGTGCTAAGTTATGAGTGCGACGCCGAAGTGAGGGTTCGTCACCTTGAGCATCTCCTTGAGTTTCGGAAGGTCCCGAAATCTCCGACGTATTATATCTCTCCCAAGAAAAACGGCAAAATAATTGAAGGGTTTAAAAGCAAGGATAATGACTGGGGGAGTTATTTTTTTACGTTCCCATAACCGACGCATCAATTGCTGGAGATTGCCTCGGACAGGTCAAAACTAGCTGGGAACCTATTGGTAGCTGATCTTAGACTACTCAGGTCTTACTTTATTTTCAAGTTTCTAATCTCTCCTTTCTTTTCTGTAGTTCGCCATCTTCTCCCGACGTTTCCAGAGGACACCTACATACTCAGAGACGCCCTTGCTGGTGGGAAGACTCACTAGGAGAAATACTTCTCCTTAGCACGTGTGGAGAAAGCAAGGGCTCGCTTTGCTGGTGTTGAAGTATCCACTAGCTCGGAATCTTCCACTGCACCTCGGTTACACATTCTCGAAATAATGGGCAAGTGGATGAAAATTCGTGACAAGCAGGCACATAAAGAGAGGAAATGAACGAAAAGGCTCGGGAGAAAAATGCAGAAGGAGCCGATGCGTGTCTCAAGGATGACGAGGTGGCATCTGAATTGGATCAGGGGATTACTGACGCACCAATCCTAAACCAGGACCAAATTTCTGCTGGTGTCGCTGATACCAAGGCAACTCAAGATAACCCTTTGGGTGTTGCCGAGATGGTAGTTGATGATGTGACGAGGTAGGTTGTATATGATGTTCCACTTAATTCCAATCCTGCTCCTGCTCTGTGTCAATCCAAGGAGGTTGGGCTGTCATCTCGGAAGCGTCCTGCTTCTAATGCTGAAAAAGGGAAAGGCATTGCAGAGAAGAATGCCGAAAAGAAACAAAAATGAGCCGACCCATCCAACCCTGCGGCGATGTTGTTTAAGCATGACAGGGACGAACCCATTTACAAGGACGTAGTTGCCTTGGCCTCTCTCCTCTCCAAAATCAAATCTCCCGACAATCATCTTCCTCTTGTCGACACTCTTTCTGAAGGCGGTTTGTATGTCGATATATCTTTATGTGGCATCAAGGTAAACCATCTCGGGGTAAAGTTATTTAATTTCTTCTAAGTAAGAGCCTCAGATATTTGATTTGATTCTTAACTTGTAGTTTATGGTGTCGATCAACAAGATCATTGTGGGAGTCGAAATCAACACAATTAGAATTTGTCGGAGGTTTGTTAAGAGGGATGAAATTTCTGCGGATGAACCACGAACAGAGAGATCCAAAGATGGTTTTTTTTTATTAAGCTGTTAAGAAAGCTGTTTTCGTACAAGAGTTCGAGAGCAGAAAAGTCTAGGGTTTTCTTTGCTCAGTCAATTTTCGGATCCCTTTTTCAAGGGATGTACATAGATATATATAGTCGTTCGAGTTGGCTAGGTCAATCCCAAAGGGATTAGGAAAACTTCCTAATCCTTCGGGATTTCCGTTTTAGCAAGTCGGCTTGGCTCCATGGGACTTTGACCCATCGCGGGCCAAAGATGGGCTTGTCGTCCTCGTATAAAAATGACTTCGGCCGCGTCGTCTTCTAGCTTCGTATAGAAATGACTTCGGCCGCGTCGTCTTCTAGCTTCGTGTAGAATTGACCTTGGAAAGACAGCTCCGTATGGGAATGACTTCGGCCAGGATTGTCTTCGGCAGCTTTGACTTCGGCCAGACAGTTTCGTATAGAAATGACTTCGGCCAGGATTGTTTTCGGCAGCTTTCACTTCGGCCAGACAGTCTCGTATAGAAATGACTTTGGCCAGCATTGTTTTCGGCAGCTTTGACATCGGCCAGACAGTTTCGTACAGAAATCGACTTCGGCCCAAATGAGCTCGTATCGTGCCTAAGTGGATTCGTATAATGGCCGAAGTGCCGAAGTGAGCTCGGTGGCCAAAATGGAGCTTGGCCGAAGTGGAGGCTTGCCGAAGTGGAGGCTTGCCGAAGTGGGCGTGGCCGAAGTGGAGCATGGCCGAAGTGGGCATGGCTGAAGTGGGCTGCCGTGTGTGCTGAAGTGGCATTGCCGATGTCACGGGTCCTTGCCGAAGTGACATTGCCGAAGCCGTGAGCCCTTGCCGAAGTGACATCGCCGAAGCCATGGATCGTTGCCGAAGCCATGGGCCCTTGCCGAAGTGAGCATCCCTGTGCCGAAGTCTCCCTTCCTTTGCCGATGTGGCTTGCCGAACTGAGCATCCCTGTGCCGAAGTCTTCCTTCCTTTGCCGATGTGGCTTGCCGAAGCCAGGGCTGTGCCAAAGTGGGTTATCGCCGAAGCCGCGGCTCATTGCCGATGTGGCTTGCCGATGTGACCATGGCCCAAAGCTTGCCTAAGTGAAGACAAAGCTTTTGCCGATATGAGCCAAAGCTTGCCTAAGTGGAGACAAAGCTTGCCTAAGTGAAGACAAGGCTTGCCTAAGCGGAGACAAGGCTTGCCTAAGTCTCTCCTTTCTTTGCCGAAGTCTCCCTGCCGAAGTGAGCCAAAGCTTGCCGATGTGAGCCAAAGCTTGCCTAAGTGGAGACAAAGCTTTTCCTAAGTGAAGATAAGGCTTGCCTAAGCGGAGACAAGGCTTGCCTAAGTCTTTCCTTTCTTTGCCGAAGTCGCCCTACCGAAGTGAGCCAAAGCTTTGCCGATGTGAGCCAAAGCTTGCCTAAGTGGAGACAAAGCTTTGCCTAAGTGAAGACAAGGCTTGCCTAAGTGGAGACAAAACTTTGCCTAAGTGAAGACAAGGCTTGCCTAAGTGGAGACAAAGCTTTGCCTAAGTGAAGACAAGGCTTGCCTAAGTGGAGACAAAGCTTTGCCTATGTGGAGACAAGGCTTGCCTAAGTGGAGACAAGACTTGCCTATATGAGCCAAAGCTTGCCTAAGTGGAGACAAAGTTTGCCTAAGTGAAGACAAGGCTTGCCTAAGCAGAGACAAGGCTTGGCTAAGTCTCTCCTTTCTTCGCCGAAGTCTCCCTGCCGAAGTGAGCCAAAGCTTGCCGAAGTCTCCTTCTTTCTTTGCCGAAGTATTCATGCCGAAGTGAGTCAATCTTGCCGAAGTCTCCTTCTTTCTTTGCCGAAGTCTTCATGCCGAAGTGAGTCAATCCTGCCGAAGTCTCCTTCTTTCTTCGCCGAAGTCTTCATGCTGAAGTGACTAGGCTTGCCGAAGTGAGCTTCTTTGGCCAGAATGGCCCCTCTTGTGCTTAAGTGGACTCGTACAGAAATGACTTAGGCACAATTTCGGCCTTGTCCGATTCTTCGTATTTTCATACTTAGCCATTTTCCCATTGATCACAGCTGGGCGGGTTTTGACCCCAACAGTTAGCCCCCCAGCTCGGTAGTTTCAGTGATGATAGTGCCGAGGTAGAGGAAGTCCAAGCTGGGATCAATGTGCCGTGTCGATCGATATGAGCTGAGCTGACATGACGCTGAGTCCGCTGTTTCTGATGTCCACCAGGTTCTCTGTCTTCAGACTGATAATCTTTTTTCCAGTAGAAATTTCTTCATTCAACTGTGTTTTGGCCCGATTCCCAATGCCTGATGACATCATCTTTTGCTTTATGAGCCTATATATGCTCCCCCTTATCCTCATTTCCTCTTCACTTCTTCACTTCTCAAAAATCTCAAGGTAACTTCTCTCTCCCTTCTCTCTCCTCCTCTTGAAGATATATTTTTTTCTTTAGGTTGTCTAGTTGTTTTTTTTTTGTTGTCCCTGAAATTGTTTTCGGCCGGAGTCTTCTCTGCCGAAGTAATCTTTTGCCGAAGTGATTTTCTTTGCTGGGCGAGATGGAGAGTCCGTTCAATGTAAAAATCGAGATGGAGAATTGGAGTTCCGATTGTGTTAGGCTTAGGCAAGACGCGAGCCTTCGGGCGTGTTCTTCAACACGGCTAGTTTCTAAGGGCACATACAAGCATGAGGCGCCTGATCCACCAGGATCTACTCTATCCACTGCTGAATCTTTGGAGACCCTCAGGCACCGTTTCAACATTTCCAAAGAAATTGACTTCATCCTTCCATCACCATCGGATCAGGCCAGTGAGCCCCCAAAAGGGTTTTTTACCTTGTACGAGAGTTGTTTCTACATGTGCTTCATATGGTTCCCAATACCAGGGGTCATCCTGGGGTATCTGTGGAAGCATAGACTTGCTCTGGCGCAAATAACTCCGCGGGGAATTCGACACCTGGTTGGGATCGTGGTCCGCAGCTTCGAGTGTGGCGAAGAAGTCACCGTGGATCACTTGTTGAACCTGCTATCCTTCCGGACGTTTCGCTCCAAGGATTCGCTTCTTTACTCCCTCTCGAACAAAACTCACCGCAAAATTATCGGAGGATTCCCAAGTAAAGACAGATATTGGGAGGATTATTTCTTCTTCGTGCCCACCTCTGAGGCTTCGGTTGGTGCAGATTGGGTTAACAAAATTAGGACCACATGGAGAAAAATCGGTAGCCGATCCATAGCTTTACGAGCTTTTCTGTCTTTTTGAACATGTCATGACCCTCAGTCTTATTTGTTGGTTTTGCAGTTCCTAATCCGCTCCCGACGTGTCCTCCGGACATAATTACGCTTTGTGAGATTCTAGCTTCCGGTGAGTGCGACTGGCAAGGAGATTTTACTCTTGAAAGAGTAGAGAGAGCGCGGGCACGATACTTTGGGTATTATTCTCCAAGTTCGTCTCCTTCGTGTTCTTCTAGCAGTACGAAGAGAGCCATGGGGAAAAGACCATCTGTTCTCGAAAGGAGGGAGGCCGAGAGCCGCGCCGCGATGGAGCAGGCAGAGGTCGGCCGAACTGAGATTTCTGCGGAGCAGCTGAGTGCTGCCCTTGCTTTCCCCTCGGGTGACTCGTCTGTTGAACCATCCGCGCTGGCTCCGTCGATCCCCATTGTGAGAGAGATCGTGTTGGGCTTGCCCCCGGTTCACCGCGGAAAGGGCAAGGCTGCGGCTACAAGTGAGGATGCCGATCGGGTGAGGCCTGTCCGGAGACGTGTCCCGGCAAAGGTTGACACAGGGAAAAATCCTCAAAAGGATGACGCTCCTGGACGAAAAAGGCGTAACGCATCGGTTCGTGGTGCTGCCGAGCACGAGCTACCTTCACAACCCGTATCTCAGCCGTTTGCTGCTAAAATGTTTTGTGACGACGCGTTGGCCTCGACCACTCTCTTCTCCAAGATTCTTTCCAAGGGGGATTGTTTTCCTCCTCCCGATACTTTATCCCGGAGCAAGCCATATGCTGAAATGTCTCGCCGTGGTGCTAAGGTAGTTTGCGTGGAACCCCCCTTTTTTTTTGTACTTCATTGAAAATGCGATGCCTGATCTCTCTTTTTCCCTCCGTTCAGTTCGTGGCCTCTATTAACAAGATGACGTCCGGTTACGAGGCGGACGTTCGTAAGAATGCGAGGAGGGCCGAACGTGCACGAAAAGTGGCCGAAGGGCTTCGATCAAAGCTTACCGAAGCCGAGCATGAGCGCAACGCTGCGACGGAGGCAGCGTCGAAATAGAAGGAAGACTTGGAATCCTATCGGGTCCAGCAAGAGGCTCGAGTGGCCGAGCTCCAGCGGATGCTGAGCTCGGAGAGGGCTATGACCGAGAAGAAGGTCGAACGGGCCAAGAAGGGGGCGATGCACGGACTGGCCGAGAAGTTTCAATCCAAAATCGACCGAGCCAAGGAGAAGATCAAGATCTTGGACGAAACATCGAAGAACAGCATCGTCGATCTCGCCCAAGTCGACGGGAACCTTGAACTCCTTGCGCTGCTCCGCGGTGATGAACCACCTTCGCTGGATGCCGAAACTGAGAAACTCGAGGGATGGAGAGCGAGGTACGATGGTGCCGATGACGAGTTTGATAAGTTGGTTGCTTCGTTGGGGAACGACCTAGTGGTCTCGCCGATCTCAGAAGACTCGGCCGACGTCGCTCTTGGTAATGAGTCTATTGAGGCATTAGCGGCGGATGTCGGCATTCGCGTATTCTCTGGATCCAACAGGGGTAAACTTGGTTCGAACAAAGCCTCTGAATCTGAGACGACGGCCGAATCCTCCGATGATGATTAGGGTGCGTCTTCGAGGGGTAAGGTATGATGATGATGGGGAGCTGTCCAAGTCATCATTTTAATTATGCTTTGACGTTATTCGGACATGGTGCCTGGATGGCTTTATCCATAGTGACTTGTTATGTTTGCCCTGTGGCTCTGGCTTTGGTTGTGTTGTTTCTTCGTTGTCGAAACTTGTTGCTTGAATGCTGCTTATTTTATTATCCAAGGAGGACTGATCCGTTTTGCTACAGTTTGTGCTAGTGTTAATACCGACGATTCGTTTGTTTCGTTTTGAATGATTATGTTAGCGTAAGCATACTTGCTTCGATTATAAGCACAGGCATTCTGACCAACGATTCGTTTGTTGGGTTTTCGGATGAACATTTCGGTTTGCGGATATGCTACCGTAAGCGTATCCGCTCCGACAATGGACACGTAGTACTGTTGCGACCAACGATTTGTTGTTGGGTTTAGGATGAGCATTTCGGTTTACGGATACGCTACCGTAAGCATATCCGCTCCGTCAATGAACATGTAGTACTGTTAGGACCAACGATTTGTTTGTTGGGTTTAGGATGAACATTTCAGTTTACGGATACGCTACCGTAAGTATATCCGCTCTGACAATGGACACATTATTTATATAACGCGCGCTTTTAATCCGCTAGGATGTAGTAGTTAGATCCGCAAAGGATGTAGTAGTTCGTTGCTGTGGCCAGCAGCAACGAGGGTGAAGAGAGGTGCCTGTTTGAGTTAGGACTTTAGGTGATTCGTGAAAGGTGCGTATGTGATGCCTGTTTCCGTTAAGGCTTTAGTAACCTGTGGAGGGTGTGATATGAAGAAAATTGCTTCGAGAAGCTTGCATTAAGTTGACGTGGAGTCTATTACAAAGGTGGGAGTATACGAGTATACGTACCCACTCCCCCCCTTTTTTTTAGGAGGGGGCAGCTGAACCCATCCGAAGATGAGCTGCCTACGTACCCTTTGCAGGGATCAAGCCGCCCCATAGTTCATGTGAAGTATCTTAAGTATAGTACTTCTTGAGGTGCATTGCATTTCACGATCTTGGTATTGGATCGTCAGACATGTTGGTGAGTTCGTACACCCCGGGTCGGACTACTTTCGTGATTTTGTAAGGTCCTTCCCAGTTTGCTCCGAGTTTGCCGGCGTTCAAGTCAGCAGTATTCTGGAAAACTTTCCGTAGGACCAGGTCTCCTTCGTAGAACGGTCGATTTCGTACGTGAGAGTTGTAGTATTTTGCCGCTGCGTTCTGGTAATTCTGAATTCGGATCAAGGCTTGATCCCGTCTTTCATCGATCAAGTCCAACTCGTCAAGCATCAACAAGTGATTGAGTCCTTCTTGTTCTGGGAGTAGTCTTCGGCGGACTGCAGGAAAATTTATCTCTGGTGGAATGACGCATTCTGTCCCATAGACGAGAGCGAACAGAGTTTCATTGGTTGCTCGTCGCGGTGTCGTTCTATGAGACCACAATACACCCTCTAGTTCGTCGGCCCATCGGCCTTTCTTTTGGTCGAGGCGTTTCTTGAGACCATCGAGAATTGTTTTGTTTATTGCTTCAGCCTGGCCGTTGCCCTGTGGATATCGTGGGGTGGATTTGCTTAGCCGGATCTTCCACTTCTCGCAGAAAGCTTCGAACCTTGTGGAAATGAACTGTTATCCATTATCGGTGACGATCTCGTATGGGACTCCGTGTCGGCATATGATGTTCCTCCATATGAAACTTTCGACTTGTGCGTCCTTGATGCTTGCATACGAATCTGCCTCCACCCACTTTGAAAAATAGTCTGTCAGGACCAATAAGAATCGTTTCTGCTTTGACGGATGTAAAGGTCCAACGATGTCCATGGACCAGCGCATGAAAGGATAGGGTGATGATATCGAAGAAAGCATCTCGGTCGGCTGATGAATCATCGGTGTGTGACGTTGACACTTCTCGCACCTGGACGAGTATTTCTCGCAATCTTGTATCATGGTCAGCTAGTAATAGCCATGTCGTTTGATTTTTATTGCCAGGGCTCGTCCTCCCGAGTGGTTACCACATGAGCCGTCGTGGACCTCCTCCATGATTGCCCTTGCCTCCTTTCCTTCGACGCAGGCGAGTAATGGCCCCGAGAAACGCCATTTCAAAACATTACCGTCGAGCAAGATGTAGCGCGCAGCTTGCGCCCGAAGTTTTCGGGCTGGCCATTTGTCGGAGGGTAAGATACCATCGCAGATATATCCGCGGATGTCATCGAGCCACCCTCTGTCGCAGCCATATGGTATGCCCGTACATGCTCCATTCATCTTGACGACTCCAGTTTCGTGGCAGGGGTCGACGTTGGAGGGGAGGGTCGTAAAGTCCTCGTTCATAGACGTTGCTTCCTCTGCAGCAGTCACAGGATCTTCCTCTGCAGCTGTCCTTCGTCTGCCGCGTATGTCTCGTCCTGGACCATCGAGCCGTTGATTACTGCTTCTCGTTCGTGAGCGTCATCTCCAGTATTTTCTGGTGCACAGGCTTTCTCCCTTGCAGTCCTGGCGGCTTGGGATCGAGTAACTACACTCACTGTTTCCCTGAGGGTGATGCTTGGGCACTCGATGAATTCCACCGGAATAACTCGTTTCAGGGCTGGATCAGAAGTGGATGCGAGGGCGGCCAGTACATCAGCCGAAGTGTTTTCTCCTCGTGGAATCCGCGTGAGTGTGAACTCTTTGAACTGAGCAGTCAAGTCTTTGACGACTTTCAGATACGCCTCCATATGATCGTCTTTAGTTGCGTATTCTCCGCTGAACTGGTTTGCGACCAACTGTGAATCGCAGAACGCGTGAATGCAGTCAATCTTGAGTCCTTGCGCGAGCTTTAATCCGGCAATGAGGGCTTTGTATTCTGCTTCGTTGTTGGAGGCGTAAAAACCTAGGCGGAAGGATTGTTCAAGTATCTCGCCCATTGGCGACGTCAGACGTATCCCGACCCCTGAACCGTTTTTGGATGATGAGCCATCAACGTGAAGTTGCCAAGTCAAATTTGGGTTTCCTTTGGCGAGGCTTTCCTCCGGAAGCTCGATTAAAAAATCGGCAAGTACTTGCGATTTTACGCAGGTTCGTCCGCGATACTCGATGTTGTATTCGCTGAGCTTGATAGCCCACTTGGCCAATCGCCCGGATTGGCTCGGGCTGTGCAAAATCGATCGTAGTGGTAAAGGACTAAGGACCACAATGGAGTGTGATTGGAAATACGGCCTTAGTTTCCTGGCAGACATGACCACCGATAGGGCCAATTTCTCCATCTGCGGGTATCTTGTCTCTGCGTCGGTGAGGGTCTTACTGACGTAAAAAATTGGTTTCTGCTCGCCCGTTCATTGCGAATGAGTACTCCGCTTACTGCCGTGGTGGAGATTGCGGTGTACAGGAAGAGCGACTCTCCCTCGACTGGCTTTGCAAGCACCGGGGGACTGGCGAGATATTTCTTCAACTGCTGGAAAGCCTCTTCGCACTTCTCTGTCCATTCGAATTTCTTGTTTCTTCGCAAAGTGTCGTAGAATGGTAAGCACTTATCGGTGGACCGCGAAATAAATCTGTTGAGTGCAGCCACCCTGCCAGTCAGTCTCTGTACTTCACGTTTTGATTTTGGGGAAGCCATCTGGATGAGGGCGTCGATCTGCTTTGGATTCGCTTCGATTCCGCGATGAGTAACTAAGTAACCAAGAAACTCGCCGGACGTGACTGCGAATCTACACTTTGTCGGGTTGAGCTTCATGTTGTGCGAGTTGAGCTGTCGGAAACATTCCTCCAAATGTAACACGGGATCCGTTGCCTCTAGCGATTTCACCAGCATGTCGTCTATGTAAACCTCTATCGTTCTTCCGAGTTGACTGGCAAACATCTTGTTTACTAAGCGCTGATATGTGGCTCCGGCATTCTTGAGGCCGAAAGGCATCACCTTGTAGCAATAGATTCCATGATCCGTAATGAAGGCTGTCTTCTCACGATCGTTGGGATTCATTAGAATCTGGTTGTATCCAGAGAATGTGTCCATGAAAGATAAGAGCTTATTATCGGCCGTTGCTTCGACCAATCGGTCAATGTGTGGTAGTGGGAAACTGTCTTTCAGGCATGCCTTGTTTAAATCGGTGAAATCGACACACACCCGCCATTTTCCGTTCTTCTTTTTGACTACAACAGGATTAGCCAGCCAATCCGGGTACTTGACTTCCATTATCGACCCGACTCGTAACAGTCTTTCGACTTCGTCGTTCACTGCCTTCGCTCTGTCAGGACCCAACTTTCTCCGTTTTTGCTTGATTGGTTTGAAGGTTGGGTCGATGTTCAATTCGTGACTGGTTACGCTGATATCAATTCCGGGCATATCCTCTGCTGCCCACGCGAAAGTGTCCACGTTTTCTTTTAAGAACGAAACCAGTTCCTCCTTGATTTTTTCGTCGAGGGCGAATCCAATCTCTACGCATCGTTCCGGGTGTTCGTCGTCGATACAAACTGATACTACGGGGTCGCAGGGCTGTTCGACTGGTTCTTCTTCGCGATCCTCTGCAATCTGTTTTGACTCCGCTCGGTGTTGGGAATTTGATGCAGAGATAGTAGGTCGAGGCTACCGCGCGCATCGAATTCAACCAGGGCGTGCCAACGATGATGTTATATATTGCTGGGTGGTCGGCTACCGAGAACTCGACGAGCTTGATGACACCCCCAGCTTCTACAGGCAGCTTGATCGTCCCGATTGTCATCGTCGTTTCTCCGGAAAATCCAGTCAATGGTTTAGGGGAAGCCACTATGTCGGACGGATTGATATCCATTCTTTTGAGGGTTTCTTTGAAGATTATATCCACTGTGCTGCCCGTATCCACCAGCACCCGGGCTACGTCATAGCCACTGTTGATCAACTCAATTACGAGAGGGTCATCGTGTGGTTTGTCGATTCCGGTTGTTTCCCTTTCTGCGAATGAGATTACGTTGTCAGGGAACTTGGAGGGTGCAGACCAGTTAACGCTGACATCGGCTCGTCGTTGAAAAGCTTTAATCGATGAGACGGTATCCGAACAATAGTGAGATCCACCCATTATCATGTTGATCCGTCTCCTTGGGCCAGATTGTGGCGCTTCGTCGTCTTGCCTCCCTCGCTTAGGGAGATCCTCGTTTGCCTGTTCGGGGGGGGGGGGGGTTTGCATTGGTATCCATTTCGAAATCCTTGAGGCTAATATCGCCTTTGAGTTTGCCAGCCGCCAGTTTAGCAGCGAGTTTCAAACCTAGGATGTGGCAATTTGCAGTTGAGTGTCCGAAGATATGGTGATGTTCGCAATAAGCCGTTTCGTTGTAAGTTCCTTGGCCTCTGGTCCACGTGCTACTCCATGTACCTCTTCCTCGGCCTTGACCTCGTCCTTGCCCATAGCTTGACGAATCAACTTGGTAGTTATGGGCTCCTTTGAATCCCCCTTCGTGTTGGATGTATCCAGGGCCTTGGTTGCCCTTCCTGTTGTTTGGTGGGTTCGGAGCAGAGGGAGGGTGGTTCATGGACTTCGTCTTTTCGTGTTTCTGGGCTAGGATCTTCACTTCTTCTTCGTTGGAGGCAAAGTCCGTCGCTCGGTGCAATGCATCCTGGATCATGGTTGGTGCGTTCAGTGCAATCTCCTTCCAAAAATCGGAGTCGAACCACAGGGCTTTCTTTAACGCTTGCAGTGCGGCTTCGTCACTTATTCCTTCTACCTTTGATAGCACTGACTTGAACCATCCGATGAAGGTTCGCAATGTCTCGTTCTGTCCTTGCCCCATGGTCCACAGATCCGCATCGGATGTCCGGCGTTCCATGAATATAGCATAATGTTTAAGGAAAGCCGACGACAGCTGATTGAAATTGTCGATCGAATTTCTTCCCAGCCTGGAGAACCATTGGAGAGCTGGCCTTTAAGGTGCTCAACGAACAAGAGACATTGTCCAGCGTCTTCTTCTCCTTCTCTGAAGTTTGCTCGTCCCATTGCTATTGCGAAGGCGGTCAAGTGCTCCTTTGGATCAGTTTTACCTTCGTAGATTGGTATCTTCATCTTCCCCGGATCAGAAACCCTCGCCTTAGTGATTCGAGCCGTGAACGGGGTGTTCTATGCTTCTTCAAGCACTTGGTCGAGTTCGGGAGCCTTGCTAGTAGCCCTATGCATCTAAGATCGAACGAATTTCATCTCGGCGGCAGCTCGCTCCATGCCAGCCCGGATTTCGGCCATCTCCTCCTTTTGGGCTCGGATCATTGCTTTGCGCTCTTCCTCGATCTGGGCTCGTTGGGACCAGAGGATGTTCTCCTCCTCTTCGGTGAGGTCCTGATCATGGCCAAGGTTGGTGTTGCTTCGTCCTTGTCGAGTTTGGGTAACACCCGTGAGTTCAGCTTCGCGGCGGTGTTCCGAGTCGTGTTCACCCTCTGGGTTATCCTCCAGATTGATCACTGGATTCATTCCGCCCATAGTCTGCGTGTTTGCCTCCTATGGTGTCGCGTTCAGTTCAGCGGTCATGGTTGGTTGGTTTGTAGGGAGCAGTCCGCCTTGGATTCTCGTCGCATGGTGGGGCGTTGAGAAATCGAGGGCCGTTGGGTTGAGACGTCGAAGAGGGCGCCTCATTAGGTCAACTCCTGAGCCTCTACCACGGGCTTGGCTCGCTGTTGCAAGGACTTCGAGCTTATCGGTCATCGTCGTGTTTAGCTTGTCCTGCTCCTCCACCTTCTTGTGGGAGTCAAAATCAACACAATTAGAATTTGTCGGAGGTTCGTTAAGAGGGATGAAATTTCTGCGGATGAACCACGAACAGAGAGATCCAAAGATGGTTTTTTATATTAAGCTGTTAAGAAAGCTGTTTTCGTACAAGAGTTCGAGAGCAGAAAAGTCTAGGGTTTTCTTTGCTCAGTCAATTTTCGGATCCCTTTTTCAAGGGATGTACATAGATATATATAGTCGTTCGAGTTGGCTAGGTCAATCCCAAAAGGGATTAGGAAAACTTCCTAATCCTTCGGGATTTCCGTTTTAGCAAGTCGGCTTGGCTCCGTGGGACTTTGACCCATCGCGGGCCGAAGATGGGCTTGTCGTCCTCGTATAAAAAATGACTTCGGCCGTGTCGTCTTCTAGCTTCGTATAGAAATGACTTCGGCCGCGTCGTCTTCTAGCTTCGTGTAGAATTGACCTTGGAAAGACAGCTCCGTATGGGAATGACTTCGGCCAGGATTGTCTTCGGCAGCTTTGACTTCGGCCAGACAGTTTCGTATAGAAATGACTTCGGCCAGGATTGTTTTCGGCAGCTTTCACTTCGGCCAGACAGTCTCGTATAGAAATGACTTTGGCCAGGATTGTTTTCGGCAGCTTTGACTTCGGCCAGACAGTTTCGTACAGAAATCGACTTCGGCCGAAACGAGCTCGTATCGTGCCTAAGTGGATTCGTATCATGGCCGAAGTGCCGAAGTGAGCTCGGTGGCCGAAATGGAGCGTGGCCGAAGTGGAGGCTTGCCGAAGTGGGCGTGGCCGAAGTGGAGCATGGCCGAAGTGGGCATGGCCGAAGTGGGCTGCCGTGTGTCCCGAAGTGGCATTGCCGATGTCACGGGTCCGTGCCGAAGTGACATTGCCAAAGCCGTGAGCCCTTGCCGAAGTGACATCGCCGAAGCCATGGATCGTTGCCGAAGCCGTGGGCCCTTGCCGAAGTGACATTTCCGAAGCCGTGTGTCCTTGCCGAAGTGACATTGCCGAAGCCGTGGGTCCATGCAGAAGTGACATTGCCGAAGCCATGGGTCCTTGCCGAAGTGACATTGCCGAAGCCATGGATCGTTGCCGAAGCCACGGGTCCTTGCCGAAGTGACATTGCCGAAGCCGTGGGTCCTTGCCGAAGCCACGGGTCCTTGCCGAAGTGACATTGCCAAAGCCGTGGGTCCTTGCCGAAGTGACATTGCCAAAGCCATGGATCGTTGCCGAAGTGACATTGCCGAAGCCGTGGGTCCTTGCCGAAGCCACGGGTCCTTGCCGAAGTGACATTGCCGAAGCCGTGGGTCCTTGCCAAAGTGACATTGCCAAAGCCATGGATCGTTGCCGAAGTGACATTGCCGAAGCCATGGATCGTTGCCGAAGCCACGGGTCCTTGCCGAAGTGACATTGCCAAAGCCATGGATCGTTGCCGAAGCCACGGGTCCTTGCCGAAGTGACATTGCCGAAGCCATGACCATTGCTGATGTGGCTTGCCGAAGTGAGCATCCCTGTGCCAAAGTCTCCCTTCCTTTGCCGATGTGGCTTGCTGAAGTGGCTTGCCGAAGCCAGGGCTGTGCCGAAGTGGGTTATCGCCGAAGCCGCGGCTCATTGCCGATGTGGCTTGCCGATGTGACCATGGCCCAAGGCTTGCCTAAGTGAAGACAAAGCTTTTGCCGATATGAGTCAAAGCTTGCCTAAGTGGAGACAAGGCTTGCCTAAGTGAAGACAAGGCTTGCCTAAGCGGAGACAAGGCTTGCCTAAGTCTCTCCTTTCTTTGCCGAAGTCTCCCTGCCGAAGTGAGCCAAAGCTTGCCGATGTGAGCCAAAGCTTGCTGATGTGAGCCAAAGCTTGCCTAAGTGGAGAAAAAGCTTTGCCTAAGTGAAGACAAGGCTTGCCTAAGCGGAGACAAGGCTTGCCTAAGTCTCTCCTTTCTTTGCCGAAGTCTCCCTGCCGAAGTGAGCCAAAGCTTTGCCGATGTGAGCCAAAGCTTGCCTAAGTGGAGACAAAGCTTTGCCTAAGTGAAGACAAGGCTTGCCTAAGTGGAGACAAAGCTTTGCCTATGTGGAGACAAGGCTTGCCTAAGTGGAGACAAGACTTGCCTATATGAGCCAAAGCTTGCCTAAGTGGAGACAAAGCTTGCCTAAGTGAAGACAAGGCTTGCCTAAGTGAAGACAAAGCTTTTGCCGATATGAGCCAAAGCTTGCCTAAGTGGAGACAAAGCTTTGCCTAAGTGAAGACAAGGCTTGCCTAAGTGGAGACAAAGCTTTGCCTATGTGGCGACAAGGCTTGCCTAAGTGGAGACAAGGCTTGCCTATATGAGCCAAAGCTTGCCTAAGTGGAGACAAAGCTTGCCTAAGTGAAGACAAGGCTTGCCTAAGCGGAGACAAGGCTTGCCTAAGTCTCTCCTTTCTTCGCCGAAGTCTCCCTGCCGAAGTGAGCCAAAGCTTGCCGAAGTCTCCTTCTTTCTTTGCCGAAGTCTTCATGCCGAAGTGAGTCAATCCTGCCGAAGTCTCCTTCTTTCTTTGCCGAAGTCTTCATGCCGAAGTGAGTCAATCCTGCCGAAGTCTCCTTCTTTCTTCGCCGAAGTCTTCATGCCGAAGTGACTAGGCTTGCCGAAGTCTCCGTGCCGAAGTGAGCTTCTTTGGCCAGAATGGCCCCTCTTGTGCTTAAGTGGACTCGTACAGAAATGACTTAGGCACAATTTCGGCCTTGTCCGATTCTTCGTATTTTCATACTTAGCCATTTTCCCATTGATCACAGCTGGGCGGGTTTTGACCCCAACAATCATTGTTGATTATGACCGGGGAGCTCGGAAGGATAAGCGCCAAATTACAGACGCAAGAAAGGACGCCTCGTAGATAAAGGCCAAGCTTGATGGTCTCGAAAGGAATCACGCTGCGGAGCTAGAATTCTCCTCGGCTCAGATTAGTGCCCTTGAAAAAGAAAATACATTTCTTGAAAATGAGCTGGTCAGACTTGGGGATTTATGCATGAATTAAGCAGGAGGCTACTAAGGCAAGCAAATCCGCTGAGATTGATTCACTGAAGAGACAGCTTGTTGCTGCGAATGCCTTTCACGAGACAAACATGAAGAAAGCACAGAAGGTGGCAAGGCGGGAGATGGTAGAGAAGTTTCAAGAGAAACTGGTTATAATTAAGAAGAATCTCGATGATCTAAAGGAGGTCAAAGAGAAAGAGCTTGACCTCGCGCAGGTGGATAGCAATCTTCAACTTCTCGACATTCTCAACAAAGACGATGCGCCAGCCTTGGATGTCGAGGTGGCTAAGCTATCTGCATGGAGAATTGATATGTGCGACGCTCATGAGGAGTTTGAGAAGATCGAACATGAGGTAAAGAACGAGCTGACTATGTCTCCTATCTCATCCAATTCGGTTGACTCTACGCTTCCTGGTTAGCCGTTAGAAAATGCCGCGGCAGTTGTTGGTGTAAGAGATTTCTCTAGATCTAATGCTGGCACTCCCGCCGCTAATTGTATTGTCGAGGAGACTGTAGATCCCAATCTCTCTTAGGTTCTGTTATGTTTTTGTTGTTTGTTTATTTTTATTTTTTTCCTTTTGTCCTATTGTTTTAAGAACAAAATGCATGGAAGACTTTATCGATAATATATCCAAAATATTTTTCGGCTATATTTCGGCTCGTTTTCGTATTTTAACTTGAATCGAAGTGTTATGAGATGTCAAGAACCAGTGTTAAGAAACGAGTATTACTGGGTTTTTAAATGTTTACTTCGGTTTGCGAGTATATTTTTCCAATACACCCACTTCGATAGTAGACATTAGAATTTGTATAGCGCTTTTAGATCTGCAGAGGATGTAGTGGTAAAAATCCATAAAGGATGTAGAAGTTCGTTGTTGTGGCCAGCAACAGATGAAAAAAATAAGCACTAGTCTGTTTTGATAAGACAGATATGCCAAAGTGTCTTGATAAAATATTATTTGCGAGGAGATAAGTATGCCGAAGTGTCTTGATTTGATAAGACGAACCATCAGAAAAAGTAGTGTTACAAAAGATGGGAGTAAGTGTATACGTACCCACCCCCCCCCCCTTCCCCTTTAAGGAGGGGCAGCTGAACCCATCCTGAGATGGATTGCCTACGTACCCCTTTCGGGGATCAAGCCGCCTCGTAGTTCAGAAATGGTATAGCTTAGTAATAGTACTTTTTGAAGTGCATTGCGTTCCAAAATCTTGGTACTGGAACTTCGGCCATGTTAGCGAGCTCATATACTCCCACGCGGACGACCTTTGTAACTCTGTAAGGTCCTTCCCAATTTGCTCCTAGCTTCCCCGCGTTTTGTTCTGCTGTGTTCTGGAAACCTTTCGGAGAACCAGATCCCCTTTATTGAATTTCTGACTTCGAACGTTGGAGTTGTAGTACTTGGCTGCGGCCTGCTGGTAATTTTGAACGCGAATGAGTGTTTGGTATCGCCGCTCTTTCACCAAGTCTAGTTCGTCAAGCAACATTAAGTGATTTAATCCTTCTTGTCCAGGGAGGAGCCGTCGGTGAATTCCGGGAAACTCCACTTCTTGTGGGATCACGCATTCCATTCCATAGACAAGTGCGAAAGGTGTCTCTCTGGTAACTCGGCGCGGAGTTGTTCGATGAAACCAAAAAGACCCCTTCCAGTTCTTTAGCCCAACACCCTTTTTTTGCATCAAGTCATTTCTTCAAACCATCAAGGATTGTTTTGTTCACTGCCTCGGTTTGTCTGTTACCTTGTGGTAACGTGGTGTGGATTTGCTGAGACGTATTTTCCATTTTTTGCAGAAAGCTTCGAAATGGGTCGAGATGAACTGCGAGCCGTTGTCCGTGATGATTTCGTATGGGAATCCATGTCGGCATACGATGTTTTTCCAGACGAAATGTTCCACCCGAGCATCCTTTATACTAGCGTAAAAATCTGCTTCGACCCACTTGGATAAGTAATATGTTAGTACTAGCAGAAATCTTTTTTGCTTGGATTTATGTAGGGGCTCGACGATGTCCATTGACCACCGCATAAAAGGATAAGGTGCTAAAATTGATGACAACATCTCGGTTGGCTGATGAATTGTTGGAGCGTGACGCTGGCATTTTTTGCACTTAGAGGAAAACTTCTCGCAATCCTTTACCATGGTTGACCAATAGTAACCGCGACGTTTGATCTTGATTACTAGGACCCTTCCACCAGAGTGATTACCGCAAGAGTCGCTGTGGACTTCTTCCATAATTTTCCTGCCTTCCGTGCCTTCAACGCAGGCCATCAATGGTCCCGAGATCCTCCACTTGAAAACCTCCCCGTCTAAAAAAATATAACGAGCAGCCTGTGCCTTGAGTTTTTGAGCAGCCCATTTGTCAGACGGGACCTCTCCGTCCATGACGTAGACACGGATTGCTCCCATCCATTCTTTGTCGAAGCCGTATTCTTCTTTGATCGGTTGGGTATCTTCTTCCATATCATCCACTCCATCTCCGGGTTAGGGATTATCACTGTCGTACTCTGCTTCTGGTGGTGTAATCAGGCTAACGGTTCCGGAGATGTTAATACTTGCATGTTCAATGAATTCCACCGAGATGATTCTCTTTAAACATGGGTCAGAAGTTGAGGCTAAAGCTGCTAACGCATCTGCCGTGTATTTTTGCCACGAGGTATTCGAGTTAACGTGAATTCTCTGAACTTTGTCACCAATCCTCGGACCACTTTTAGATAAGCCTCCATCCTTTCGTCTCTTGCAATGTATTCTCCGTTGAATTGGTTTGTGACCAGCTGAGAGTCACAAAATGCATGAATGCTCTGGGCTTTGATTCCATGGGCGAGCTTTAGGCTGGCGATCAAGGCTTCATATTTCGCCTCATTGTTTGATACGTGGAAGGACAGCCGAAATGATTGTTCCAAAATTTTGCCAGTTGGAGATGTTAAACAAATTCCTACACCGGACCCTTGTTTTTAGGATGAGCCATCAACATGAAGCGTGTAGATGGAGTCTGAGGTTGGCTTGTCCGTTCCCTCTGCATAGAGTTAAACTAAGAAATATGCCAACACTTGGGATTTTGTGCAGCTTCTGCTCCGGTATTCGATATCATATTCGGTTAGTTCTATCGCCCATTTTGCAAGCCTTCCAAATTGACTTGGGCTATGTAAGATTGTTCGGAGGGGTAAATTTGTTAGTACCACAATAGAGTGTGACTTGAAATATGGCCTCGGCTTCCGAACAGACATTATCACGGCAAGGGCTAACTTTTCGATCTGTGGATACCGAGTTTCTACATCTGTTAAGGTCTAGCTGATGTGAAAAATGGGTTTCTGCTCGCCTCGTTCGTCTCTGACAAGCACTCCACTAACTGCGGTAGCAGAAATCGCGATGTACAAAAATAGGGGTTATCCTTCCACATGCTTCGCGAGGACCGGGGGACTTGCTAAGTAATTTTTCAATTGCTGGAAAGCCTCTTCACACTTATCAGTCCACTCAAACTTTTTATTGCCTCTCAGGGTATCGTAGAACGGTAAACATTTTTCTGTAGATCGTGAAATAAAATGGTTTAGCGGTGCGACGCGTCCTGTTAGTCGTTGAACTTCGCGCTTTGTTTTTGGTGAAGTTATTTGTATCAGAGCATTGATCTGTTTGGATTTGCTTCGATACCTCTATGGGTAACTAGATACCCAAGGAATTCTCTGGATGTTACTGCGAATCTGTACTTAGTCGGGTTGAGTTTCATGTCGTGCAAGTTCAACTATTCGAAGCATTCTTCTAGGTGGGCAACGTGATCTTTCTCCTCGAGGGACTTTACCAACATATCATCTATATATAACTCCATCATTTTTCCAAGCTGTTGTGAGAATATCTTGTTTACCAAACGATGATAAGTTGCCCCAGTGTTTTTGAGACCGAACGGCATTACTTTGTAGCAATGTATCCCACGATCTATTATAAATGTAGTCTTATCTCTGTCTTTGGGATTCAATATTTGGTTGTATCTTGAGAAAGCATCCATGAATGACAAAAGCTCTCATAGAATTTATCCAAGGTGTTCCCATGATTACGTTGTATATGGCGGAGTGGTCAGCCACTGAAAACTACGATTTTTGTTACTCCACTGGCTCGGACGGGTTGCTTAATCGTTCCGAGGGTCATTGTTTTTTCTCCTGAGAATCCACTCAGTGGCTTCGTACTTGCTGTCACTTTGGAAAGACTTATCTCCATGCGTCTTAAAGTTTCTCGGAAAATAACATCAACGGAACTTCCCGTATTTATCAATACTCTGGCAAAATCGTGGTCTACCACAATTAGTTCGATAACAAGTGGGTCATTGTGAGGCTGCTCGATGCCGACTGTTTCCTTTTGCTCGAATGAAATCACATCGTTCAGCAAATTGGCAGGTGCGACCCAATTGGTGCTAGCATCCGCTCGGTGCTGAAAAGTTTTGATCGAAGAAACGGTATCCAAGCAGAATTGAGATCCTCCCATTATCATGTTAATTCTTCTTTGGGACCCCTGTTGTGTCACTTCGTCGTTTTGTCTTCCTCTCTTAGGCTTGTCGGCTCGGTTATCTTGGTGGGGTTGTTTTGCCTCGTCATCGCGTTCAAAATCTTTCAAGCTGACTGCGTCACCCAATTTTCCTTCTACAAGTTTTGCCATTAGCAAGGTGCTGAGGCTTCTGCAGTTTGCAGTAAGGTATCCATACTGGTGATGATGTTCGCAATAAGCCTTTTCCTCGTACGTGCTGGTATTTTTTTTCCAAGTATTCCAAGGTACTTTCTGCGATCGGCTCCCACCTGATAATTGTGGGCGCCTCCGAAGCTAGGTCTTTCGTGATGAACGGAACAGCTGTTTTGAGGATTTTTCTTGAAGTTTGACGGATTCGCGTTGGTACTCTGAATGTTAATGCGGTTCGTTGATTTTGCTGAACCGTATCTTTGTGACAATACTTTCATTTTCTCCTCATGGACGATAAATTCCAAGGCTCGGTATAATGCGTCTTGGATCGTTAGTGGCTGGTTCAACGCAATCTCTTCTTTGAAACGCGACTCATACCACAATGATTTCCTCAGGGCAGTCAGAGCAGCTTTGTCGCTTACACCATCGACTTTAGATATAATTGTTTTGAAACACTCCATAAAACTTCGTAGCGATTATGTCGGGCCTTGAGATAGAGTCCACAGGTCGGCATCAGAAGTTCCACGATACATAAACATGGAATAATATTTTAGAAAAGCAGTGGATAACTGATAAAAGCCGTCGACAGAATTGCTCCTATGAGATCTTCTACGAACAGGAGGCAAAAATCGGCATCTTTCTCGTTCTCCCTGAGGTTGGGTCATCCCATTGCTATGCGGAATGCCATTATGTGAGCTTTTGGGTCGGTCGTTCCTTCGTAGAATGGGATTCAAATTTTTCTGGGGTTGGATACTCTTGCTCTAGTTGTCTGAGCTGTGAATGCCGTCTTCTGCATTTCTTCTAACACACGGCCTATTTCAAGTGCCGAGCTAATCGCCTTATGCACCTGGGATTTGAATGCTTTTATCTCGGCAGCAGCTCAAGCCAGAGAAGCGCGAATTTCGTCAAGTTCCCTACTTCGGTCTTGGCTCGTTGTCCTTGGTGTCCTGGTATGCCCGGAGGGTCTTGTCTGATTTGCTCTTCGTAGCTCGTCTTTATATTGTGCTTGATGTGCCCAGTAAATATCTTTTTCTTCGTTCGTCAAATTCCCGAGTTGACTTGTACTATTTCTTTTGGCTAATCGTGCCGATGCCGAGGCAAAATCTGCGTCGGTTAGGTCCTCAACGGCTCAGTTTCCTACAGCCTCGGTCGAGCCATCGGGTCTTTCGTCATTGTTGCTAGCAAATTGGACACGCCTATCGGTGGTTAATCTAGCAGTTCGGATCAGCTCGGGCGATTCGTCGGTTACGGTTGACCTGATGGTCACTTGAGTTTGTTCATTATGACGAGGCGATGGTGGCAGATCTCCTAACGTCCTTGGCGCGTCGCCGATCGTGTCACGAGGAGTGGACAATTGAGGGGTGGTTGATTAATGTCGAAGAGTTGCCTCCGGAACCTCCTTGTCGGAGTTACTCCCGGTACCAAGTTTCCAGAATGGAAATTTCAAGCTTGCTGCTCTGACGTTAGTGCATGAAGTTTCTCGTTCAACAAGTTGTTTACTTTATCTTGCTCGTCTACCTTTTTCACCAGGGTAGACAGCATATTCTTCATCTCGCCTAAAGATTCTGGAATGGTCTCGGCGTTTCCCGGGGGAAGATCTCCGGGATTTGTGACTCCTCTAGGAAGATTGGTCGTAGAGTTGTCTGCGGTGTTAGTGACTTGATCTCCGTCGGTGGTCATCTTTTCAGATTTCGATCGCGGCAATCCAAAGAGTAAGAAAGTCTCAGTCTCCCCACAGACGGCGCCAAATTACGGGAGTCGAAACGCGCACAACTAAACTTGGTCAAGAATTTAGGGGAACAGAAACTTCTAGGTATGAATTGCAGAAAAAGAGATCTAAAGATGGTTTTATTGCTGATTTGATAAACTTTTGAATACAAGATTTTTGCTAAATAAAAGTGTCTAGTGTATTGCTCTGTCAAATTCCGGATCCTTCTTTTGAATGCACTATCCTTCTTTTATAGACCTCAGATTTCACCGTCTTAGCGAGGATATAGGAATATTTCCTGTTTTTTCTCGGATTTGTTTTTCTTTTTCTTTTGACCGACTTTAGTGAAGACGGTGCCTCGGTCCATTTGGCATTTTGCCTTGGCCCTAATCTTGGCTTGGCCAACAAGGATGTCGCCTCGGCCCACGATGGTGTTGCCTCGGCCCGTGAAGGTTGCCTCGGCCCGTGCAGTTGCCTCGGCCCAAGAAAGTTGACTCGGCCCAATACGGTTGCCTCGGCCCAAGACGATTTAAGTAATCTTTTTCCAAGCTTGTTCAACCCTGCGAAAGCCCATTCCGTTTAACTGTTGAATATCAGGGTAAAAACCGACTCCAATAGAGCCTGCATCATAATCTTCCCTATTAGATAGGTTATCTGTCATGAGATCAAAATTTCTCCTTTTCCACTTGTTTACAAACCAAAAATAACCTTTAAAGCCCATCAGAATCATTACAATCTCACCGCCCTTTGTCTTTAAATCTACATCTCTGGCAATTGTTCATCTGCATATTCCATTTTCCTCTTCAGATTAGTAAAATAATTTCGCTTTTTAGTCCCATCATCACCATGATACGCAACCTTTTCCACTTATCCCTCAACTTTAACTAGCTTCACTACCAGGTCATGAGTTTGACAGCTCACGACATCAATTATGGTTTCATATGTGTGAACCACTTCATCCTTAGACCCTGACGCATTAGCATTAACAATAGCGTTTCAGCTTGATTCGACTCCTCACGGTTCTATATACATAAGAAGCACCCAAAAAATTCATAGACAACAGAAAAGGAACCAGCATAAACTGCTTCAATACATTTCCACTAAAGAAAAGATAATACCTCGTAAAAAACATTACAATTCCAATAGTCGATACATACCAAATGTAAGCAAAAGTTTCCCACTTAAGGACTTTGTTTAACAGAGCTATGTTTAACAGAACTATCGCTCATGACCTGCATAACCTTTCAAACGTTTAGTACGTGGGATGGATATTGAAATTTATCTCAGCATATGTATTTGGTGATAAACTATGGCCAAAGTTTGTGTAGTAAGATTTAGTTCTTCATAGCAGCTTCTCTTGCTTAAGAAGTAACAATCATGATTGGATTATCAAAATGATGTTTTAGTAGTACAAAGCCAATGATAACAAAAGTACTTGTGCAAGCGTCACTACAAGAAAACAAGACAAAATCCGACGAAATTTTCGACGGATACCATCCGTCGGTAATTTTCCAACGAGTTTTCGACAAACCAAATACCGTAGGATATCCATCGGTTTTTCCGACGGATTACCGACCGCAAGAAATCCGTAGGAAATTCCGACGGATATCCGACGGCTTTCCGACGGTTCGTAAGATTTAAACATCCGTCGGAAATCCGTCGGTTTATTTCCGACGGATCGTAATTTCAAAATAGCCTTTTAATAGATCCGTTTGAAATTTAAACATTCATCGGAAATCCGTCGGTTTATTTCCGACGGATCATAATTTCAAAATAGCCTTTTAATAGATCCGTTTGAAATTTAAATATCCGTCGGAAATCCACCGGATATCCGTTGGAAATCCGTAGGTTTTTTAGGTATATATCCTACATCAGACATCTTCTTCCTTTCATTCATTCTTATGCAACAAAATTTTATAAAAAAGAGAGAGAGTAAAATATGTGTTCTTCTTCTTCAAATCTGTTTAATTATTTTCGATCGTGGATGGACAAGCCGATGCGAGATCAAGCGAGCGGATTGGTAACAGAGGAGTACGAGGCTGGGATTAAGGATTTATGGAATTTGTTGGGCAAAATCCGCAAGCCATTTGAAATGGTAAATTTTCTTGTCCTTGTACGGATTGTTTGAATCGTAGAAGAGGAACGTATAAAGGTGTATATGGGCATTTGTATAATCATGGATTTATGCCGGGTTACAAAATTTTGTATTCACATGGAGAAATGGAGGAAATGGTAGATTATGGTAGTTGTAGTGAACCTTATGCAACTGATATGATAGAAGAAACGGCAACAGAACCTCCTAGCATAGGTATGGTGCAGATGGTCAATGATGCATTTTAGGAAAATTTATCAGGATTCGGAGAGGATGTTGAAAGGGTATTCGGGGAGGATGTTGAAAGGGTATATGTGCCTAATTTAGATGATAGAAGATTTTTTGATATGTTGGATGCAGCAAAACAGCCGTTATACGAAGGTTGTAGAGAGGGTGATTCTCCTTTGTCAACCGCGACTAAGTTAATGACCATTAAGTCGAATTACAATCTGAGCGAGGAGATTGTGGATGTGATTGCGGATTTCGTTAAAGGTCTTTTGCCGCAGGATAACCTTGCACCAGCTTCGTATTATGAGATACAAAAATTGGTTGCTGGTCTTGGTTTGCCATTTCAGATGATAGACATTTGCGAGGAGAACTGCATGTTGTATTGGAAAGCGACCGAGGGCCTTCTGTCTTGCCAATTTTACGGTCATCCTAGGTATAAGGATACATGAGGAAGAGTTCCAGTCCCATTTAAGCGGATGTGGTACTTACCATTGACAGCGAGGTTAAAGCGGTTATACCAATCTGAATGAACTGCGACCGCAATGAGATGGCATGCAGAGCATAGAAGGGAAGGAAAAATAGGGCATCCATCAGATGCAGAAGCGTGGAAATATTTTAATTCAGTCTATCCCACGTTTGCAGTAGAACGAAGGAATGTATACCTCAGATTGAGCACTGATGGCTTCAACCCTTTTGGGAAGCATGGGAGGCAATATTCACTATGGCCTGTAATCGTGACACCTTACAATTTGCCGCCATCTCTTTGCATGAAGAGAGAGTTTTTGTTCCTGAGTATCCGAGTCCCCGGGCCATCCCATCCTAAGAAATCACATGATATTTTCCTACAGCCATTGATCGAAGAGTTGCAGATGTTATGGCACCACGGCGTTGAGACGTGGGATGTCTCACTGAAGGAGAATTTTGATATGCATGCAGTTTTAATATGGATGATAAGCGACTTCCCGGCCTACGGGATGCTTTCCGGTTGGTCAATGCATGGGAAATTGGCGTGTCCGTCCTGTGGAGAAAGCACTGATGCATTCCAGTTAAAGCACGGAAGGAAGATGTGTTGGTTTGATTGCCATCGGCAGTTTCTCCCCCATGACCATCCCTATCGGCAATGCACCACTCTGTTCAGGAAGGATGTAAAAGTTTTACATGGTCCACCGCCTGTGTTAGGTGGGCAGTTTATGTTGGATCAGTTACGAGATTTTGGAGCGGATCGGACTGTTGAATGTGGTGGTAATGGATATGTCCGTGTAGATGGTGCTGGAGAGTACCACAACTGGCAGAAACATGGTATCTTTTGGGATTTGCCTTATTGGAAGGATCATCTTCTGAGGCATAATCTGGATGTTATGCACATTGAGAAGAATGTTTTCGATAACATCATGAACACCATCCTCAATGTGCAAAAAAAGACGAAGGACAATTTGAAGTCGAGGTTGGACCTTAAGGAGCACTGTTCTCGAACGCAGCTTCACGTTAATTCCTGAGGGAAAGCTCCGATCCCTGCTTTCCGGTTGGACAGGCTTGCAAAACAAGAGTTCTTCGAGTGGATATTGAACAACGTAAAATTTCCGGATGGATATGTGTCAAATTTGCGGCATTGTGTTGATAAAAGAGATGGCAAATTCACAGGGATGAAGAGTCATGATTGTCATGTTGTTATGCAATGCCTCCTGCCATTCGCTTTTCGAGGACTTTTACCTCGACAAGTACACATAGCTATCGCAGGTATATTCTCTATTTCTTTTGGATGTTCTGTCTTATTATGTCCATGTTCTTTAATCTTTGCGATTCATTTGATAACATAGATTTTTTATATTGCAGGGATTGCTTCGTTCTTTCGGGATTTAAGTTCTAGAACACTTACAGAAGAAGGTATTCAGAATTTGGAAGAGAAGATACCCGAGATCCTTTGCAATTTAGAGAAAATATTTCCACCGTCCTTCTTTGATGTTATGGAGCATCTCCCGAATCATCTCCCTCAGGAAACATCACTTGGTGGGCCTGTTCATTACCGATGGATGTATCCATTTGAGCGGTATATGTTCCATCTAAAGAAGAAGGTGAAAAATTTGAGCAGAGTCGAGGGTTCTATCGTTGCGCAAAACATCAATGAAGAAAGTGCTAACTTTGCCAGATTTTACTTCCCACCTGAAAGGCAAGCAAAGAGTCGCAAACCCACGAGAAATGATGATGGTGGCGTAGCCCCAACTTACTCTGCTAATGTCCCAAATGAATTCGCCCAAATTGGACGGCTTAGTGGAAGAAGCCGTAAGAGAAGGCTTACACAGGAGGAACGAGGTCATCTACACTTGTATATCCTTACAAACTGTGAAGAAGTCTTGGAGTACGAGAGGTATTTAACTTCAATCTTTGGATATATACATTTTTTTTGTAGTATATAATTTTTTTACAATGGTTAATGACATCAGGATTTACAAAGCTATACAACGGCACAAATACCCTGCAATAACAGAGGACCAAATTGAAGAGCTTAAGGAAAATGAGTTCGCGGGATGGATTAGTTCTTATGTAAGTTAATGAATTCATTTTCATATCTTCCTTATTATGTATACAAGTTCTTCACCCATGCAATGACCACAGGTTCAGGACATGATGACTAGAGGACATACATTTCCCACATTGTTCGAAGAGTTGCTAAACCCCCCCCTATATGTTGCACATTCGTACTCGGCATATTTTACACGTGGATATAAGTTTAAGGTGTTTCAAGAAGGAAGTACCAGATCAACAATTAATTCAGGTGTTTCATCGCAATCAAGTGACATGGTTTACTATGGCATACTTCGTGAGATATTAGAAGTCCATTTCCCAGGCATATTAGACTTAAGGTTCATTGCATTTAATTGCGATTGGTATAACCCATAAGACGGCTATGGAGTACGACATGACGAATTTGGTGTTACATGGGTCAATTCTGGAAGGAATCTCGAGAAGTATGATCCGTTTGTCCTAGCATCACAGGCAGATCAGGTTTGCTACATTCGCCCCTACAGTGTCAACGTTTGTTCCCGACCCATGGATCACAGTCACACAAATTCATCCCAGAGGAACGCTTGTTGGGGTACCTGAGCATGATCCTTTGCAACAAGACGCAGAAGGTGGATTAGGTACTATTGATCTTTCTCTCAACGTGGAGCTGGTTGTCGATTTTACAATCGGACTAGAGGAGGAGGTGTTTCCCGAATCTGAGGAAGAGTTAGGAGAATTTGATGAAGATTCTGATTCCGCGGCTTCAGACTACTCATCAGATTCAGATTATAGTTTACCATAATCTCTCTGAATGTTTCGGTTTATTTAATTATAATATGTAATATTTTAGAAGTCTTTTCAAGCTTTTGTAATGTTATTATTAAAACTGTAATTTTTTTTTATGTAAATAAGCAAGTTTTCGGATTTTTTTAAAATCGTCCAAGCTTTTATAATTCAGTAATTTTTATTGGGTTTTTATAAATCCGTCAGAAATTCCAATGGATTTCCGACGGATTAGGGTTTAGAGAAAAATATAAGTTATCGGATTTAGGGTTTAGGGTTTCATAAAATATAGATTTTATTGATTCCGTTGAAAATCCGTCGGAATTTCAAGAAAAAAACCGACGGATTTCCGACGGATTTATTGGTTTTTTTTTTGTTTTTGTTGATTTCGTCGGAGGATTAGTTGGATTTGTTGAGGAATTTTAGATTGTTATATAGTGTTGATATGTTAAGATAACTCAAAATTTTAATTGAAATCTTTAGATAACAAAATTTTATGAATTATTATGCTTTTTAGATTTTATTTTTGTTGATTTTAATAATTTGTATTTTTTTCATATGGAATTTTGGACAATAAAAACGTTTTTATTGTTGCTGATTTTTAGTTTTTGTTACTAATGTCTATATTTTTAGTTTTTATTGTTGTTGATTTTAACAATTTATAATTTATTGGATTTTGGTATATAAAAACGTTTTTTGTATATAATTTATATGTATGCAATTTTTGATATAAAATTTTATCAAACTAAAATTTTACTATATAAAATTTAAGATTGTTATATAGTGTTGATTTGTTAAGAAAACTCAAAATTTTAATTGAAATCTTTGGATAACAAAATTTTATGAATTATTATGCTTTTTAGATTTTATTGTTGTTGATTTTAATAATTTGTATTTTATTCATATGGAATTTTGGACAATAAAAACGTTTTTATTGTTGTTGATTTTTAGTTTTTGTTACTAATGTCTATATTTTTAGTTTTTATTGTTGTTGATTTAACAATTTGTAGTTTATTGGATTTTGGTATATAAAAACGTTTTTTGTATATAATTTATATGTATGCAATTTTTGATATAAAATTTATCATATAAAATTTTTCGTCACTGTTTTTAAAATAATATTAACTCGTGAAAATTTTTTATATAACGATTTTTTTTAAATCGTTTTAGATGCCTTTGCAAATTTTTTTTTAATTACTTTGAGATTGATAAATATAAAATGTTTTTCTTAATTTTATTTTAAGTTTTGTTAATTTTTATATTACTAATGTCAATATTTTTTGTAGGTCTCATTCTAGTAGATCCATTAGAGGCGGTTCCCGATTCGAGGGGCCGGAGTCACAGACGTCCGGTACTCGACGTCCATTGTCACTCGAGGAAATTGTCCTACTACCCGGATGTGAGCATTGCTTTCCGCTGCATCCTACCCGGCTAGATGGAGGGCACATTTGGTAAGTATAACAAATTCATATTTTATTACTTTGTTTACCAAATATTGTAATTTGATATTTTTTTATTTTTTATGTTTTCAGGTTTAGATGTGATCCGCAGGGGAAAATCAGTAAGGCAATTCTTTCTATTTTCAAGACGCAGCTCTCCCACCCGTACGAGAAGGCCTCTAAGATCCCCGAGAACGAGATAGAAAAATGGTTGCGTACTTTCTCGGTAAGTTATATTATTTCAAGCATCTGTATTTATATGTGTTTTTCATATTATTGAATATTAATAATTCTTTTTTTTCGTTTTACATATTTTCAGCAACAGTTCACGTGGGACCCAGTGTTGACCTCCCAGGTTCGAAAGGGTTTCGGAGAGCAGGTTCGAGAGTCATACAAGAACCATAAGTTTGAGTGGAAGCAGAAGTGGCTAAAGAACCCAGCAGACAAGCCAACAGACTTGCCACTGCACGTTTGGGAGGGCCTCATACGTTACTGGATGAAGCCCGAGACAAAGGCGCTATCAGAGACAAACTCAAGGAACCGGAAGAGCAACCGAGGTGGAAAAGGGATCGCTACTCAGAACGGTGGCCCGAAGACAATCGAAAGCCGAGAGCGAGCTATGGTAAGATTTATTAATTTCATATAAGTGTTATTTCTAATATTTATCACTTAAATACTACTAACATATGTTTTGTCTTTTGCAGACAATCGCTAATGATGGTGTGCCACCGCATTATGGGGTCTTGCTGAGAGACACGCACACTAATCGAAAGACCATGGTTGTTCAAGATCAGTTGGCTGCAGAGACCCTCGACGCGATGGAGGAAGAGCGCCAGATCCAGCTGACTCAGCTCTCTCAAGATGGGTCAAACGCGGAAGACTTACCACGCGACGAGATGAACCGTATCGTAATGAGCGTAAGTATTCAATTTATTTAGTTTTTTTCTCCTAAATTTCTAAGTTTTGCAAAACTAATTCTTTTTTCTCTTTTGTAGCATGTTCCAACAAAAAAGGGCGTAAGTTTGGGGTTGGTCGACTTCCGGATCGAGACCAAGCGACGTCTTCTTCTAGCAGTTACGGCTCTATGCATCTTGTGGATGAAATCGAAAGGTTGACCGAGCGACTCAACGAGGAGCGGGCAGAGCGAGAAAGGAAGGATAAGGAAAATGAAGAAACCCGAGCATGTTTCGAGAGGATGAAGGCGTTTCTCGAGTCAACTTTCCCGGGACACAAGTTTTAGACATATGAGATTATTTTAAATTCGCTTTATGTTTTTATAATTTCAAAACTAAATTTGATTACTTTTTTAAGACAAATTTTAATTTTAATTTTAATGGTATTATTATAATTAAATTTCAATTACATTTTATTTTTATTTTTGATTTCAAAACTATATTTAAATTATTATTTTTCAATTTAATTAATATATATTTTTTCGAAACCTTCGGTAATCCGTCGGTTTTTGATCCGTCGGATAACCGTCGGATTTATTTTCCGACCGATAAGGTCGTCGGATAACCGTCGGAAAATTCGACCAAAATTGTTGTCGGTTTTCCGTCGGAATTTCCGACCCAATAGTTGTCGGTATTCCGTCGGATGTAAAGCCTCGTTTTTTCCGACGGAAATAAAACCTCGGTAATCCGTCGAAAATTCCGACGGAAACCGACGGATTTTTTTTTCCGACCACACGGATCCGACGGATTTTCGCGTTGATTTTCCATCGGAATTGGGTCTTTCCGACGGATATCCAACGGTTTTGCCCGTCGGATCCGTCTTGTTTTCTTGTAGTGCGTGTTTGGCATGACATTATCTTTTCCCAAGGCAAAGCAGTTAGAAGCATCGATCTTTTACCTGCAACAAATGTACATCAGAAACCTTAGAGTCATATCACAAATTTAAGTGAAGTGTTAGAATGAATGGAAGATATAAGAAATTGGAATGAGAGTACCCAACACATAAATCCTAGAAAGATATTAACTTTTGCAAACCCAAATAAAATGAGAAAGAAGTAGTGCATACATCCTAGAAATATATTAACTTATGCAAACCCAAATAAAATGACAAAGAAATAGCATGCACTTTTTCAATTTACAATCAAAGACAACTCAAATCCAAATAACAAGTTTTCTCTTTTAACTAATTAACACTCTTAAACCTATTGATGGTAGGATTAATAATCCATCTCTTGTCTCAACTCTTAAACAATCAAATCATAAACACAAATGTAAAAAAAAAAAATTCAGAAATTGTAGAGTGGAAACTCTATGATAGATTTAAAATCTTCAAATACCTAACTTAAGGATGATGACAATCGAGATGTGAGTCTCGGCGGGGTCGTTGGAGGATGATTTAGTCAAACTTCAAATCATATCGAATATTTTTGAAATTAAAGAGAGATTTTTTTTCATTTTTTTACTTTTCTCTTCGATCTCATTGTTGGGCTTAATTTGAACTCTCGAAGATATGTTCGTTGTTGGAGGAAGAAGATGGTGTAAACTGAAGCTGATAGAAAATACGTTTGTGGACGGTGGATCGATTGGATGGGGAAAGAAGTTAAAGCAACAGAAGCAGTAACAACCCTCGTGAGATGATGAATGGGAGGCCGAAGTGGAATATATTTTTGGACGCGTGTCAATATCCGAGGTGCTGACGTGACGCAAAACTAGAGAAAGTTTACCCTCTTATATAAATGATTAATTTTTAGCCATTCCATAATGGTCTCTCTTTATTAAATACCTAAAGCTTGATTGTTCATAGTTTTTGTCTTTGTGGTTTAGGGAACAGTTAAGGTAAATCCCGTTTGGGTATAATCATGATGACACCATGAACCGTAGCTTGGAGCCAGAGAGCGTGCCATATTTCCCATGACCGTGAAGTTATAAACAACGTTGTAAATACGAGAATATGAACATACAGACAATTTAACGAGGTTCAGAAAATCGTGCCTACGTCCCCACACTTTAGGAGAAATTATTTGAAAAATCTTACAATTCCTTAGTATAATTTATGCAACACCAAGACATATCCTTGTTTTGCCACTGAACAATTTTTAGATCTACCTAAAACCCTTTTGGATATCTATGTGTCGAAGGTGGTACAATCGCCTGTTCAACGCATCTTCACTGTTGCACAGACAATACAATCGTCTATTGAGCATGCTCACAAATCTCACACCTCCCTTTGCAGCAACCTTAAGCTCTACAATTTCTCTGCATTTTCTAAGCTCTGCAGTTCTATGTGTTTTCTCTATTATACCTTTTGGATATCTATGTGTTGAAGGCTGTACAATCGCCTGTTCAAAACATTTTCATTGTTGCGCAGACAGTACAGTCGTCTATTGAGCATACTCACAAATCTTACACCTCCCTCTGCAGAAATCTTAAGCTCCAGTTTCTCTACATTTTCTAAGCTCTACAGTTCTATATGTTCTCTCTCTTATGATGGCTAACCCTAATAGATGTCCTGCGAGATCAATATATATTCTCCTTAAAGTATATTTCTCATATCTTGAAGAACAAGTCTTTCCAACAATACTGATCCTCCAAATCTTAAATAAGGCAATCTTCGAGTTTTTTCTCCAAGTAAATTGCGCCAAGTATCCTCTTTGTGCTACATAGTCGTGTTGTGCTACGCAGTCCACTTCATGTGTTAGCACATAATCTATTGCTTCTGCTTAATTCTTTGTGTGCCACTGCACCATATTGCTGTTGTATCACACCAATGTATGTTCTCCAATTGTATGAGCAACTGCACCACATGCATGTTGCATCACTGATATAATATATGTTTTACTGTTTTAGTATAAATTTTACTATTTTATCTAAGTATTTTATTATTGTTTTGTGCCAAAAGAGATAGTTTTCTCGTATTTGTAGCTTTTGAAGTCTTAACATGTTAAATCATTAAAAAGATGAAAAATAGATAAAAAAAAACAGTGTCAACCATACTACATCCATTCACTCAAGTTAAAAGAACTATCCAAGTCACAATATTAACAAAATATGCAATTTTCCAAGCTGGACAGAACAAATGCATCAGACGTTTACCCTTCAATTGAGATCTTTACCAACTTGGAATTAGATGAAATTTCGTGACGAGATATATAATTGAGTTTTCTAATAGAGTTTGTTTCAAGTCATTTAGAGCTGGGGTTGAAGAGTTACACCCGATTTACTGAAAACATGTCCGTCTGGCTCGCAGATGAAGCAAGCACAGGAAACTAAAGCAAGGAAGGGCCAGTACCGGTAAGGGGTTTTCCTAGTTTCCTGACCGATACTCCTGCCTAATACTCATAAGAAAAAGTAAAATTTCCTTTTTTCCCAAGATAAAACCCTAGCCGACTTAGGACTTCCTTATTATAAATACTTGATTTTAGCCTCTTTTATAGAGAAAGCATCTAAACATCATACATGTCTTTATTCATAGTTCTTCATAAGTTTTGCTTCTAAAAGCTTCAATGAGAAGATCTCGTCTTTATACTTCGATATAGAGAAGATTTCTAACCTTATACTCTTTAAATTCAGCCTATCTATGATGTTTTCTATATTTTTTTACTGCTGTTTGTTCCTCTTTTTCATGTATGAGTAGTTAACTTGTTAGGTTTTCCAATTATTCCATCATTACGCTTGATTGATATCAAAATTTCTAGGGTTTATCTTATGGATTCTTCACCTCTATTTGATCGAACTGCTGTTTGCTTGGTCGGCCAACTAGTGAACTGATCTTAGATATACTCTCCAAAAGCTTGTTATATTTCCTGAACTAATATTTGGTGAGAAATACGTCATAACTTACGAAAGTTGAGTTATGGAGTATTGTGAACAACTGAATCTTGAATGAATTCATGTATGCTTTCTTCTTGTAATAACCAATAGAAAGTTGAGTCGATTAGGTTGTTAAAATATAGTAATCGGAGCCACAGAAGTGGAATGATTACACATCAGTGATTTGAGTTCTATAACGGTTCTAATCAAATTCCTAAATGGATATATATATCTTGTGTTTTCATGCATTTCTTTGAATCACCTATTGCCTAACGTTTCTTTATTATTGATTTCTCTTGCTTTTATTATATTGCTTTCTATTTCTTTATTTCATTTTTCATAAATCCCAAAAACCCAAAATATATTTTGTCTTACCTTAAATTAAGTCTTATAAATTCGTAGCATAGCTATCTGGTCTTCGGTGGATCGACCCGTAAGTACTACTGCGTTTGATGTGCACTTACATGACTATTTCAGGGTTAAATGCTTAGCACATCAAGTTTTTGGCGCACTTGCATGACTATTTCTATCTTTGCATGTTTTATATTCAGGCTTAAGCGAGAGATAAACCTACTTCAAGGATGGCTCTTGGTCTTCAACAGCTTGTGCAACATGAAGTTATTGGGAGCTTCAATTTAATTCCAGCCCTTTTCATGAGTCGAAGTTCATCTGCCCTCCACCACTGTATATTCTAAGCTAAGAGATAAAGCCATCAATCATCGCTTTAGTGAAGCAAAATTAGTTTCATGGTCTTCCTCAAGAGGATCATTTGGACCACGTTGATGCATTTGAAGATGTATGCAGCACCATTCGTGCTAATGGAGTCGATGAAAACTATCTTAGATGCAAGTTTTTCACCTTGTCATTGGCGGGCAAAGCACTTCAATGGATGAAATTATTTCCATCTCATTCGATCACCTCTTGGGATGAATACAAATTAGCTTTCCTTGGATAGTTCTTCACCAAGTAAAGAGTAAATATGCTTAGAAGCAAGATCTCTGGTTTTCAACAAGGTACCAAAAAACCATTCTATGAAGCTTTAAACCGTTTCAAAGAATTAAAAAGAAACTGTCCACAACATGGTTTCTCCGACGGTAGATTGTGGAACATCTTCTACCAAGGCATTAGGCACGAGTACAAGTTTTTTCTTGATACAGAAAGCAATGGGAACTTCATGAAAAAGGTCAGTAGCTGAAGCGGTGTTCTTGATAAACAAATTGGCTGCGAGCGACATAAACAATTACCCGGACTATGAGAAGATCATCCACAATACTAGTTGAAACTCCACGATGATTTCAGATTTGACAATGATTGTTGCTTATCTTCTCAAGTTCCTACATCAACAACAACCTATTTATGCTTGTAAGTATGTGGTTGAGAGTAATGGTGATGCTAATCGAGACATGAACAGTCAAACAATAAAAGGAGATGAACTACATCGATGGGAAAAACCAGAATTTTGGTAACGGATGTTCTAATCAAGATTTTGGGAGCTTTCAAAAATAATTATATCCTAAAGAAGATGTGGCTCAAGGGTATCATGATGGAACCCAATTCCAGCCAATCCAACAATTCACGTTTCCACAAGAGTCTCAAGCGATCACACATACGACTCAACAAGAAAGTAAGCTTAACGCTCTAATGCAACAATGTGTTGAGGATCAAAGGCAAAGCAATAAGGACATCTATGAGAAGATAGGTACCATCAGAAATGATCTTAGCACCAAGTATGTGTCCCTAGCTGCCGACATGAACAAGTTAAGATCTCATGTTTCTCAAACAATGGAGGGTGTGAAGAAGCAAAAAGAAGAAGCAAAGGCAAAAATGTTTTGCAATATTAGCTATAGCAAAGAAAAGGCAATCGTGCCTACCCCTACATCACCTCATAAGGATGTTAATTTGGGAACAAGACCAGAACAAGAGCCTTACCCAGGAGAATAGAAGATAGCCTACAAGAGAAGACTTACGACAATGCCACTCGAGAAAGTCGACAATATTGGAAAGTTTGTTGTTCCTTGTTCTATCAATGGGGTTGAGTTCAAAGATTATTTATGTGATATATGAGCTGATGTGAACATCATGTCTAAAGATATTGCAAATAAGTTGGTGATTATGGACATAAAACCCTCTAAGATGCCTATGATGTTTGGAGATGCTTCTACTACGATTTCACATGGTTTCTTCCCCGATCTAACTCTACAAGTAGGAGGTTGCAATGTTAAGGCTGACTTCCACATTTTGGAGACCAAGGGAGACCCTCATAAGTCATTGATTCTTGGTTCATCATTCCTTGCAACCATAGGAGCAACAATGGATTTTCCGAATCAATAAGTTTATTTTTCCAAAATCGATAAAAAGGTGTTTTATCCTACATTACAAGGTAAAGGCTCTTATTGTATGACTATATACCCTAAAGATAAGTTTTGAATAAAGCCTGCTGATGCCAGGTCCAAGAAGTCATAGCTCCAGTCCCTCCTATCATACCTAAGGAAGTTGTCAAGCCGATAACATCTAAGTGCAAAAACGTTCCAAATGGTACAAGTTTTAACTTTGGCACCTATGGAGTGTGGTGAAGACGTGGTTCATGCCAAGGTGAAGTGCAAAAGGTCCTCAAAATGTTTCTCTAGATTCAGAATAATTATCCCCTCAGATTTTTTTTAAAAAGGGTGAAGAATTCATCCAAGAAAACTCAAAAATACGATGAAACTTTTTCCCGGTGCGATTGTTCTTCGAGACAACAATGAAGGCCAACTAGTTGCTAATGGACGAAGTCTCAAACCATCAAGTCCAAAGTGCAGAGAAGCTAAAGGAACCTCAATTCCTTTAAGTTGATCCATCTCATGCCTAAACAAAAAGGGAGTCGAGTTAAAAGACTTTAAACAAGCGCTTTACGGGAGACAACTCATATTTGGTTTTATTTGATTTTATTTAAATATTTAATCTAAGTTTAAATTTTATTTTAAATTTATAGAGTTTTTATATTCGCTAAGTTATTTATTTATGATTTTTCAGGAATTTTGTAAAATTATATAAAAATGCAATAAATGGATTTTTGATGAAAAATGGTGAAACCGGCGATCGGGTCACGGATATCAGTTAAGATCCTTGACTGATACCCCAATATCGGTCAAAATCTCGTGAATGATACTCCTAGTCCCACGACCCAGCATTGCCCTTGATACCGGTCACGAGTATCGGTCAAGAAGTCGTGACCGATACTCAACAAAAACATGTCTCACGGTAAGGTTGCCTCGACCCGAATGATCTAGTACCGGTCACGATCCCGTGGCGGGTATCCATGACCGATACCCATGCGACCCACCATCCAATACTCCACCAATACCACCATCCGATAATCATCCCAACCCACCACCACGTCCCACCATCCGTACCACGTCCCTCCATCCATCCCACCCGAGTTTTTCATGTACCGTAGTCAAGTAATAACTCGACCAGCACTCAGCCCACGGTCAAGTCTGTCCCAACAACAACTCGACCCACCATCCGAAGCCTCTCGACCGCACAAACCACACCATCAACCCATAAACCACCCACCTAACCATGGTTCATAAAAGGTAAATTTTTTATTTTCTCTTTTATTTATTCAAAACCAAAATTTTAAATTAAAATTAATAAATAATATGACAAAATTTATTTTAAAAATTGCATTTTCATAAATTTTTTCATTTATAATCTGTGCACTTCATTAAATTTATTTTTGATGGATTAATTGAATTATGAACTTTTGCATTTTTGGTTAGATTAAATTGGTTGTTGAATTAAAATTCACATCTTAACAAATCATTCCTCGGTTTTTCTCACTGTTTTCAGTTAGATTAGACCATTTTTATCAATTTGGATTCATCATTAGGATGTAATTCGTTTTTTATGGTCTATCTTATGCAATCTTGGACCTATAGATCCAGGAAGACATTAATGAATCATTTCAAGTGTTTTTGCAAGGAACTTTTGTACTTTACATGATTTGATCAAGATGATTTGTTGTGAACGCACAAATTAATTTCGTTTAAGAAGAGATCTGAACCATCCAAAGGAGATGTGAACCAAAAGAAAAGAAACATGAAACACCAACTCGTTGTACTCAAGAGAAGGACAGAAAATCAGATAGGTCAAAGAAGTGGTTCGAGCTAGTTTCACAAGTAGGCGAATGTACCTCACCAACGGTTCACGCGAAAGCATACCATGGACCATACACAATCCGTCAAACCAAATGCTTTTAGACTTCACGAGCTGATTTAAAATGACATTTAGGTCAGTAAATGTTCAATTTGGTTCGAGAAATTCTTCATGGTTTAACTTGTGGTCCAGCGAGCATCATTCGGTGAACCAAATTACCAAACCCTCGAACCAACCACCAAACCGTGGTGAACTAGCAACAAAGGATTGAAGTTTCATCGACAACAGGACCTAAATAACAATTTAGTCAAGGTACTTCACCCCTGGATCGAGTAAAATTAAGAGATGGTTCTTGATGGCGCACAAGTTAGAGACCGTTTGTTAGATAGCAAGGATCAATCCTTTGTGCTAGTGACAAACTTTAAATTTATAAGCCATATCACTACTAGAGATGCCCCAAGTATAAGGCAACAATAGCGGTAAATAGGGGGTGGAACCCAAAGGAAGGAGTTGATAAAAGCCAAATTGAGACTAAGAAGTGGACTTAAGCTAGATAAAATAAAAGAGGGTTTTTGGGATTTTTATGAAAAGAGATCATTGTAGAAAATACTAAAGATTAAAGCTTTATGTAAAGAAATGCTTTTGAAATACTTTGTTTTGCAAATGATGATAAAATTGTGGTTCATGGTTTATGATATATAGATGGTGATGAAAGTGGTTGATTTTCTAGGCTAAATACTCATGAAAGAACCTCTCAAGATAATGGAACACGTTTTATAGACTAGTCCATGCTAAAAGAACCTCTCAAGACGATGGACCATGTTTTATAGACTAGTCCACGCTAATGGTAAAAACCCTTAGCATTAGTCACATTCAAGATCCGCCGCTAAGGATTCCATCTCAATGACTAAGCTAGCATAATTACCAAGTCTATCAAAGCCACAAGGATTCATAGAACCATGACTAAATGGCTATGTGATCCAAGCTCACAAAAGAGTGTTTCAAACATTTCCCCAAACTTACTAGGTAAGGGCAAAGCTTAAGATCTAGATCAAGAGTGATCAAGTCTCAACTAGCATTAAGAGTTCTCAAAGTGATGAGACAAAATAAAGATTTAGCCTTTTGAAAACAAGAGATCTTTCTCTAGAGAGCCATGATACAAGATCATGTCCAAAACTTCCAAGGAGAACTTTGGACTAGCACTACATCTAGAGAAAGGATTCTCATCAACCAATAAACATCAACACCTTCCTAACCCAATCACCACAAGTGAGATCTACTCACTCATGAACATGGTGGAAGCAAAATCAAAAGATGAGATTAAAGATATAAGTAAGTGCATAAATGTAAAGACTTTAATGTAAATGCATAAATTAAAGACTTAAATTAAAGAGCATAAAAGTAAAGACATAATTAAAGACTTAATTAAAATTGCATTAAAAAGTAGAAGTTTTCTCCATAATCATTGTGGTTACACATGAGAACCCAATGGTATCTCTTAAGACCAATGGACAAAAAAAAATAGAGAAACTTGTTGTTTGGTGGCTACATAAGGGTAGTATTTATAGGAAAATGAGATAGGGGAACTAGGGTAAGTTCCATGGGCTTGAGTGGTTTGGGTCTTGAAGTTGTGGGTTTGGAAAGTTTTGGGGATTGTCTTGTGGGCTTGAGTGTGTGAAAATTTCCCAAAGTTTCGGACACCAGATCCACGTCAGCCACCGCCTGACGCCTGGCCCGACGCCCGGCGGACTCTTCCTCCTTCGTCTTCGTTTCGCGGCAGATTGATATGTCTTCACCAAAACCGCCATATCTTTTGAATCACAGCTCCAAATGACTTCATTCCAATTGAAATTTGTAGTTAACTCAATTTTACATATCGTGTCCAAAATTCAGCTTTATTCGATCAGTTTAGGACCTTCATTTGACATGATCTTTGAGACGCTTTTAAACTGTTTCTGCACCGTCATTCCGCTTGTTTGCCTCTAGGACTCTAAAATGCAAAGATATGCCATAGATAAATGGTAAAAACTAAGGCTTAAAATCATTAAAATATGGACACATCAGTTCTTACTCACACACATCCCTAAACCAAACATCGAACTTCAAGACTTTTTGTCCAATCCGGTAACATCGTTATATTCTTCATAATTTAAATTTCAAATTTTATTTTTAGTTTAGCCTCCCTTAATATGATTTGATTTCACACCGAAATGGTGCGAAGTAAGTCTGGCGGGGGGGGGGGGGGGGGGGATTGTTGTTTACTAACACGTTTGTTCGTGTTTGGTTATTATGTTTTAAGTCTTTCTTGTTTTTATTTCTATAAATTCGTTTTTATTGAGTCAAAATTAAGTTGGGAATTATGACACTTTTCTAGGAACTACTGCTTGGTTTTCGGGACTTAGTGATCACTGTTGCAGTGTTTGTTTATGACAAACGATTCAGAAACCCAATGACTGGACTCCTCCCAAAAAATTTCATCTTGCATTGATTTCAATGAATTTGATTTTGAATCTACCCTATTGGACTACTAATCTGATTTTTAAATGTTTCTCATTAAAGGTGTTAAATCAGAGGAACGAATCACACATTCAAGACATCTTCTTCTCTTTACCACTTTTTGTTGTTCCTGAATGGCCAACTCACTTTTAGTTGGTGCCCCACCTATAAATCTTACTTCTTTTTCAGACCTCATGCACTCTTGTTTTCACTTTATTATGTGTAGATATGTGCTAAAACGTCAGATACAAAAGGATCGACGCAGTTTTCCAACCACTGGAGATGCAGAGATGGATAAAACCCGGTGGATACTATAATGAGATTCAAGAGTTTGGGATTCACAAATCATGGTAAATTTTTGTGCCTATGATGACTCATATCAAAGAAATACCGTTTTCCCCTTTATAAAAAAAAAGAAAAGAAAAAAAAATAATACCAAAAAGAAAAGAAAAGAAAAAAATGAAAAAGCAAAGAGAAAGGAAAACGGTTAAATAAAAGAGTCTCATGGCCAAAGAAAATCCCAAGGAATTCTATTGATCAATTGAAAAGAGTTGGAGAGATTTGCAACAATTCACGGAGAAAAATCCAAGCGCAGGGGAGAAATGCCTCAGAAAGTTGTTGGGAAAACTGTGGACATCAACAAGTTCATTCTCTATTGCGGGTTTGCATAATATCTCGCATCCTACAGAGCATCTGGTGACCCTAAACACTTTTAACCTTACCACTAAATCAGCCTTTCTAAACTTGTAGCACCGTCTATCCTAAATGACATCTTTGATGAGAAATTCACACAAACTTAATGAATGTAGAGAGAGTCGAATGATTTGAAGGTGATTTTTTCAGGTGTGAGATTTAGAGTATGGACAAGGCATGCGAAAATCATGGTGGACGAAAAATGAGAATGTCTCTGAGCTAACTTGTTTACATGTGGATTACAGGTTGAGATTTCAAGGCTATGATCCTAAAGATATGCGACTTCCCGTATTTCTATTCTTAAATCTTTTGTTTCGCTTGAGTACAAGCAAAAAACTAAATCTGGGGGAGTTTATATACTCTATATTTTATGTTTTTAGTATAGATTTTACTATTTTATTTAAGTATTTTATTACTGTTTGGCGCCAAAATAGGTAGTTTTCTCGTATATGTAGCTTTTGAAGTCTTAACAGCTTAAATCATTAAAAATGATGAAAAATGGATCAAAAAAGTATCATCCATACTGCATCCATTCACTCAAGTTAGAAGAACCATCTAAGTCACAATATTCACAAGATATGTAATTTCCCAAGTTGGACAGAACAAATGCATCATACGTTTACCCTTCGATGGAGGTCTTAACCAGCTTGGAATTGGATGAAATTTTCCGAACCGATATAGAATTGAGTTAAATTTTTATTGGATTGGTTTGAAGTCATTTGGATTTATGGTTGAAGAGTTACACCTGATTCACTGAAGATATATCCGTATGGATCGCAGATGGAGCAAGCGCAGGAAAATCAAGCAAGGAAGGGCCAGTACCAGTCAGGAATTTTCCTAGGCCTCGTGCTAATACCGTTCTGACCGATACTCCAGTAAATTTACTTGACCGATACTCCTGCCTAATACTCATCAAAAAAGTAAATTTTCCTTTTTGCTAAAGATAAAACCCTAGCCAACTTAGGGCTTCCTTAGGCTTGTAAATACTTCCTTTTAGCCTCTTTTAGAGAGCAAGCATCCACCATAAACATAATACACGTTTTTATTATTAGTTCTTCATAAGTTTTGATTATAAGAGTTTGAAGGAGAAGATCTCGCATTTGTACTTCGATATAGAGAAGATTTCTAACTTTATACTCTTTAAAGCTAGTCTATCTATGATGATTTATATATTATTTTACTGATGTTTGTTACTCTTTATCATGTATGAGTAGTTAACTTGTTAGGTTTTAGGTTTTTCAATGATTTCATGTTTATGCTTGATTGATTTTAAAATTTCTACGATTTATCTTATGGATTTTTCACCTCTATTTAATCGAATTGCTATTTGCTTGGTTGGCCATCTAGTGAACTGATCTTAAAGGCAAGGATAATTCTCACTCTCGGGTTGAACAAGGAAGATGTTGAAATGGCCAAGAGAGCCATGATGAAGACTTTCAAGGTTGAACTAACTGATTAGAGACCAATCTTCAAAGATGGTTCTCATCTGCCTAAATCGCCCCAAAAATCAAGCTAGAGACGTAAACAAGCGCGTTTGGGAGGCATTTCCATGGTATCCTTTATACATATTCTTTTTTATCCTTTATCTACTTTTTATGTGTATTTGTGTGCCTTTGATCTCAGGAAGCAAGAGGGACCTTCATAGATGGTTTAGGAGGAAAGTTAAGGCTGTAAACAGCTCAAATCGACCTAGGTTGCTAACCTGGTCGATCATCCTGGTTGATCCCAGGTGCACGAGAGCAAAAACATCAAATTTTGCAGCAGGTGTTGCCTAGATCGATCAAGATTGCTGGATTGGTTGATCTGGCTGATCGATCCAGCTTGCACCAAAGAGGGAAAAGTGTTGCTTGAATTGACCAAAACGGAGTTGATGTATTCATATTTTAGTGTCCTTAGCATTCATTTTATTTTGTTTTCAACCTTCTTTGTCTTACAGTTAGCATTTTCCTCTTCACTTTGTGTCTCGTTTAGCTTAGGTTGAGGCTTAGTGTCCTAGGCATTATTCCATGCATATGCATTGAATTTTGAGTATATTTCAGGTACATTGAAAACCTAGAAGTGCAGGAAACCAAGAAAAAATGGAAGAGCATAAAGAAGAGTGAAGAAAATACAAGACCATGGAGAGTATTGCCTGGATCAACCACAGCTGTTGGTTTGGTCGATCTGGCTGGTCGATCCAGCCAAGACCAGAGAGAAAACGGAGTGTACATTGGATCAACCAAGATGGTTGGATTGGTCGATCTCAGTGGTCGATCCAGCCAACACCAGAGGGCATTTTGCTTCGACTGCGACACCTTGGATCGATTAAGCATGCTCCCTTGGTCGATTTCCCTGGTCGATCTCGGGCACACAATTTACTATAATCCGGGTTTGACCCAGTTTATCCTAGGTTGACCCGGATACATTTTCTTTTTACTATATAATGTTTTAGACACATTAAAATCCTAAACTTTCGGATCTAGACTTTTATCCTTTAAACTAAACAAAAACCCTTTGGATCTTTGCTCTTTTGGATGATCAAGTTTGCACTTTTCATGCAAAATTAGTGAAGCTTTCTCTAATCTTTATATTTAATCTTTCATTATGTATTTCTTTATCTTTGCTTTTGTTGTTTGTTTGAACATGAGTGAGTAGTCTCTTTATGGATATTGGATAGAGTAGATTAGGGTTATTGATGAATGATTAATGATGCTTCAGTCTAAATTCTTATGATTTCCTTTGTTTAGAGTGAACTTAAAGCTATGATTGATCTTGCTAATCAAATCCTTGGTCCTGGTCTTCCTTTCCCGGAAGGTGTTTTTTAAAATATGTAGATGAACTCTAAAACTTGCTTTCTATATCTTAGCCAACTAGTAATTGGTGATTAAGGTGGATTGTGACTTTTATGGACTTATGCATTAATGATATTTAATCTCTAGAATTGGAATTGAAAAATTGATCAAATTGGGTGATTAGTTGAATATGTTAGTCTCATGGATATGAACTAATCTAGAATATAGGATCCATAATGGGTTGTTACATATTTTAGCATCATTAGTTAATAGTCAATCATCCCTAGTTAATGATCTCTACCCAAAGTCCATGCTTTATCCCTTTGAATCAATCTCAATACCTTAATTTTGTTGACTTTTGTTTGACTTTTCATTTTGCATTTTATTTATCTTTTTGAGTTTGGTTTACTTTTGTCTGCTTTTAATTATGTTTCTTAATCTTGTTTGTTTACTTTTATTTTTTAAGTGCACACATTGCAGCCCCAGGTTCACAATGTTTAACCTTTCTCAACACATTATTGCTAATGTACAGGAATATAAAATTCTTGGTTTTCTCTGATTTCTCGACTTTATTAGGATCAAGAATAACATTGGTTAATGGCGAAGATGGGTCAGAAGATTCATTAAGGGGTTGCTTCTCTTCACTCTTCATCATCGGAACCACCATCCATTAAAATATCCTTCAATCCGAGAATCCCGAAGTTTGACATCACTCAGATTTTCCATAATGATAAATCGTTGGTACCATCGAATTGCTCCACCTCAATCCGTGGACTCAATATCTTGATATTAAGCTGAGACTATGATACCAATTGTTTAAAGAATCACCGACTACTCTGCACTACAACGTCGATTGAAACTCACAAACTGACCATTCACTCAAGAACACGATCTTTCTATCTCTCGGTCACAAACTCTCTATGTCAAGAAAGAAGAAACAAAGAACACCGAGAGATATTATTCATAGTTCACTTCCGATGTGGATGACTACATCCCAAGGGCTAGAATCAACCCAGTAATTTACTATCAACGAAGAATTCAAGCTCTCGCAACCAAGATATTCTTGAAGAAAAAGACGATAAAGTGTTTGTTACTTCTAGCGGCCTAAAGGCTTATCTCCATTTATTGACCATAGTGATTAAACGGCTCCTAACTGAGACACCCTAAACCAGTCCAATTATTCACAACCTGAAACTAAGTAAATTGGCATGAGACACTCTAAAAGAGTTAGCCTTTGGAAACATTGACTCTGATTCTTAGGTCGTCGACGAGAGGCTAAATCTCACTTAATAACAAATCTTCAAATGAGAACATATTACAACCTAATTGTATTTATTTTACCCTACTAAAATCTATGCTAAAAGCACCATATTCCATGGTTATGTAGTTAAATGTTCATCTCATACTCTCTTTTTTGTTTTCAGTCTCATGCTCTTTTTTGGATCAACAACTAGGATTTTTAAATACAATTTCATAATAATTTTGATAATCTTAAATATAAAGTAATATTATATAGAAAATATTCAAAATCATATACAAAAATAACATGTGCGCGCTGAACAGATAATCACCTAGTAACATCAAATCAACAATAACTTTCGAGTGTTTTTAAAATAGTGACTTACATTCAAAAATATTTATTGAAGAAGATGTTTTGAAATGAAGAAGATGTTTTGAAATAAAGAAGATTATTTAGGTCCATGTAGTCGGCCCATTTAAAAATATGCAATTTGGACTTCGCTTATTATTATTGTTTATTTTTTTTTGTCACGAACGCACTTCATTTATTGATCCGAATACATTAAATGTATCTTAAAACTAATAAGGAATAGAAGTGCCAATAGTAGAAAAACTGAATTGCGTAAGCGGGCATTTCTGGCGAGTAGATCTGCTTTGTGATTCTTGTCTTGGGATTGGTGGACAATTGTAAACTCTGGGAACGATCTCCTTAGCTCTTTAAATTCTGCTAACTCCGATTGAAAGTTTGGCCATTCCTCCGGGCACTTCACCATGAGTGACAGCTGCTTAGAGTGTGTCACAAACAGAGAACAATATCGTTGTTTTTTCGTCAAACTAGCCATAACCCAAAGTAGGCCATGCATCTCCGTATGAAGTGGAAACATGGTCCGTCGTATTCCTTTGGTTCCGATCAGATTGGTAGTGCCATCCTGTAGTTCCAGCACCCATCCTATCCCACTCGTGGGTTCCCCTTCTTTCCATGAACCATCAAGGAAACATGTGAAAATTGCACTAGGCCTCTCGTGTGGTTGATTCCAAAACTTCTGTATAACACTATCCTCCAGGGGAGTATTAGCTAAGTACCACTCTGTTGCTTCTTTCCTAGCAAGGAGGATGATATCGAGTGGGGATCTATCAATGTTATTGAACAACTTATCATTTCTTGCTTTCCATATATACCACATAACCCACGGGAAGGTTCGAACAGATTCCTGAAAATCTGTCCAATTAGGTACCCGAAATAAAAGGTAATCCATATTCCCCCAGAGACTCTCTGAAGGGAAAACACTCTGGGAATTTGGGATATTTGTCATTGCCCAACATTGGAGTGCTGGTGGGCAAGTAAAGAGCATATGGTTAATTGTTTCCTCCTCATGTGCACATCGTGGGCAGCATCTGTGGGAGTCGAAATCAACACAATTAGATTTGTCGAAGGTTTGTTAAGAGGGATGAAATTTCTGTGTATGAACCACGAAAGCGAAGATCCAGAGATGGTTTTCATTAAGATGTTTAGAAAAGCTTTTGCGTACAAGAGTTTGAGAGGAAAAAGTCTAGGGTTTTGCTAAGTAAATTGCGGATCTTTTTTCAAGAGATGTACATCGATATATACACTAGTTTGAGTAGGCAAGGTTAGTCCCAAAGAGATAAGGAAAACCTCCTAAACTTTCGGGATTTCTGTTTAACTAAGTCGGCTTGGCTTCGTGGGCCTTTGCATGGACATCGGCCGAAGATGGGCTTGTTGACTTCGTATGAAAATGACTTTCGCCAGACAGCTTCGTATGGAAATGATTTCGCCGAGACAGATTCGTACAGCTTCGTATGGAAATGACTTCGGCCAGACAGCTACGTATGACTTCGGCAAGACAGCTTCGTATGACTTCGGCAAAACAGCTTCGTATGACTTCGGGAAGACAGCTTCGTATGACTTCGGGAAGACAGCTTCGTATGACTTAGGCAAGACAGCTTCGTATGACTTCGGCCAGACAGCTTCGTATGACTTCGGCCAGACAGCTACGTATGACTTCGGCAAGACAGCTTCGTATGACTTCGGCAAAACAGCTTCGTATGACTTCGGGAAGACAGCTTCGTATGACTTCGGGAAGACAGCTTAGTATGACTTAGGCAAGACAGCTTCGTATGACTTCGGCAAGACAGCTGCGTATGAATTCGGCCAGACAGCTTCGTATGACTTCGGCAAGATAGCTTCGTATGACTTCGGCCAGACAGCTTCGTATGACTTTGGCCAGACATCTTCGTATCACTTCGGCAAGACAGCTTCGTATGACTTCGGCAAGACAGCTTCGTATGACTTCGGCAAGACAGCTTCGTATGACTTCGGCAAGACAGCTTCGTACGACTTCGGCCAGACAGCTTCGTATGACTTTGGCAAGACAGCTTCGTATGACTTAGGCCAGACAGCCTCGTATGACTTCGGCCAGACAGCTTCGTATGACTTCGGCAAGACAGCTTCGTATGACTTCGGCAAGAGAGCTTCGTATGACTTCGGCAAGACAGCTTCGTATGACTTCGGCAAGACAGCTTCGTATGACTTCGGCAAGACAGCTTCGTATGACTTCGGCAAGATAGCTTCGTATGACTTCGGCCAGACAGCTTCGTATGACTTCGGCAAGACAGCTTCGTATGACTTCGGCTAGACAGCTGCGTATGACTTCGGCCAGACAGCTTCGTATGACTTCGGCAATACAGCTTCGTACGACTTCGGCAAGACAGCTTCGTATGACTTTGGCAAGACAGCTTCGTATGACTTCGGCAAGACAGCTTCGTATGACTTTGGCAAGACAGCTTCGTATGACTTCGGCCAAACAGCTTCGTATGACTTCGGTCAGACAGCTTCGTATGACTTCGGCCAGACAGCTTCGTATGACTTCGGCAAGACAGCTTCGTATGACTTCGGCAAGACAGCTTCGTATGACTTCGGCAAGACAGCTTCGTATGACTTCGGCCAGACAGCTGCGTATGACTTCGGCTAGACAGCTTCGTATGACTTCGGCAAGACAGCTTCGTACGACTTCGGCAAAACAGCTTCGTATGACTTCGGCCAGACAGCTGCGTATGACTTCGGCCAGACAGCTTCGTATGACTTCGGCAAGACAGCTTCGTACGACTTCGGCAAGACAGCTTCGTACGACTTCGGCCAGACAGCTTCGTACGACTTCGGCCAGACAGCTTCGTACGACTTCGGCCAGACAGCTTTGTATGAATTCGGCCAGACAGCTTCGTATGACTTCGGCCAGACAGCTTCGTATGACTTCAGCAAGATAGCTTCGTATGACTTCGGCAAGACAGCTTCGTATGACTTCGGCAAGACAGCTTGGTATGACTTCGGCAAGACAGCTTCGTATGACTTCGGCCAGACAGCTTCGAATGAGTTCGGCCAGACAGCTTCGTATGACTTCGGCAGAAGCTCGTATGATCGGCCAACAGCTTCGTATGCTTTGGCGTATGACTTCGGCACCAGGACAGCTTCGTATGACTTCGGCAAGACAGCTGCGTATGACTTCGGCCAGACAGCTTCGTATGACTTCGGCAAGACAGCTTCGTACGAACTTTCGGAAAGACAGCTTCGTATGACTTCGGCCAGACAGCTTCGTATGACTTCAGGCAAGACAGCTTCGTATGACTTCGGCAAGACAGCTTCGTATGACTTCGGCAAGACAGCTTCGTATGACTTCGGCAAGACAGCTTCGTATGACTTCGGCAAGACAGCTTCGTATGACTTCGGCAAGACAGCTTCGTATGACTTCGGCCAGACAGCTTCGTATGACTTCGGCAAGACAGCTTCGTATGACTTCGGCCAGACAGCTCGTATGACTTCGGCAGACAGCTTCGTATGACTTCGGCAAGACAGCTTCGTATGACTTCGGCAAGACAGCTTCGTATGACTTCGGCCAGACAGCTTCGTATGACTTCGGCCAGACAGCTTCGTATGACTTCGGCAAGACAGCTTCGTATGACTTCGGCAAGACAGCTTCGTATGACTTCGGCCAGACAGCTTCGTATGACTTCGGCAGACAGCTTCGTATGACTTCGGCCAGACAGCTTCGTATGACTTCGGCCAGACAGCTTCGTATGACTTCGGCAAGACAGCTTCGTATGACTTCGGCCAGACAGCTTCGTATGACTTCGGCAAGACAGCTTCGTATGACTTCGGCAAGACAGCTTCGTATGACTTCGGCAGACAGCTTCGTATGACTTCGGCCAGACAGCTTCGTATGACTTCGGCCAGACAGCTTCGTATGACTTCGGCCAGACAGCTTCGTATGACTTTGGCGTATGACTTCGGCAAGACAGCTTCGTATGACTTCGGCAGACAGCTTCGTATGACTTCGGCAAGACAGCTTCGTATGACTTCGGCAGACAGCTTCGTATGACTTCGGCAAGACAGCTTCGTATGACTTCGGCAAGACAGCTTCGTATGACTTCGGCAAGACAGCTTCGTATGACTTCGGCCAGACAGCTTCGTATGACTTCGGCAAGACAGCTTCGTATGACTTCGGCAGACAGCTTCGTATGACTTCGGCAAGACAGCTTCGTATGACTTCGGCAAGACAGCTTCGTATGACTTCGGCAAGACAGCTTCGTATGACTTCGGCCAGACAGCTTCGTATGACTTCGGCAGACAGCTTCGTATGACTTCGGCAAGACAGCTTCGTATGACTTCGGCAGACAGCTTCGTATGACTTCGGCAGACAGCTTCGTATGACTTGGCCAGACAGCTTCGTATGACTTCGGCAAGACAGCTTCGTATGACTTCGGCAAGACAGCTTCGTATGACTTCGGCAAGACAGCTTCGTATGACTTCCAGACAGCTTCGTATGACTTCGGCAAGACAGCTTCGTATGACTTCGGCAAGACAGCTTCGTATGACTTCGGCAGACAGCTTCGTATGACTTCGGCAAGACAGCTTCGTATGACTTCGGCAAGACAGCTTCGTATGACTTCGGCCAGACAGCTTCGTATGACTTCGGCAAGACAGCTTCGTATGACTTCGGCAAGACAGCTTCGTATGACTTCGGCAAGACAGCTTCGTATGACTTCGGCAAGACAGCTTCGTATGACTTCGGCAGACAGCTTCGTATGACTTCGGCAAGACAGCTTCGTATGACTTCGGCAAGACAGCTTCGTATGACTTCGGCCAGACAGCTTCGTATGACTTCGGCAAGACAGCTTCGTATGACTTCGGCAGACAGCTTCGTATGACTTCGGCAAGACAGCTTCGTATGACTTCGGCCAGACAGCTTCGTATGACTTCGGCAGACAGCTTCGTATGACTTCGGCAAGACAGCTTCGTATGACTTCGGCAAGACAGCTTCGTATGACTTCGGCAAGACAGCTTCGTATGACTTCGGCAAGACAGCTTCGTATGACTTCGGCAAGACAGCTTCGTATGACTTCGGCCAGACAGCTTCGTATGACTTCGGCAAGACAGCTTCGTATGACTTCGGCAAGACAGCTTCGTATGACTTCGGCAAGACAGCTTCGTATGACTTCGGCCAGACAGCTTCGTATGACTTCGGCAGACAGCTTCGTATGACTTCGGCAGACAGCTTCGTATGACTTCGGCAGACAGCTTCGTATGACTTCGGCAAGACAGCTTCGTATGACTTCGGCAAGACAGCTTCGTATGACTTCGGCCAGACAGCTTCGTATGACTTCGGCAAGACAGCTTCGTATGACTTCGGCAAGACAGCTTCGTATGACTTCGGCAGACAGCTTCGTATGACTTCGGCCAGACAGCTTCGTATGACTTCGGCAAGACAGCTTCGTATGACTTCGGCCAGACAGCTCGTATGACTTCGGCCAGACAGCTTCGTATGACTTCGGCAAGACAGCTTCGTATGACTTCGGCAAGACAGCTTCGTATGACTTCGGCCAGACAGCTTCGTATGACTTCGGCAGACAGCTTCGTATGACTTCGGCAGACAGCTTCGTATGACTTCGGCAAGACAGCTTCGTATGACTTCGGCAAGACAGCTTCGTATGACTTCGGCCAGACAGCTTCGTATGACTTCGGCAAGACAGCTTCGTATGACTTCGGCCAGACAGCTTCGTATGACTTCGGCAAGACAGCTTCGTATGACTTCGGCAAGACAGCTTCGTATGACTTCGGCAAGACAGCTTCGTATGACTTCGGCCAGACAGCTTCGTATGACTTCGGCAGACAGCTTCGTATGACTTCGGCAAGACAGCTTCGTATGACTTCGGCAAGACAGCTTCGTATGACTTGGCCAGACAGCTTCGTATGACTTCGGCCAGACAGCTTCGTATGACTTCGGCAAGACAGCTTCGTATGACTTCGGCAGACAGCTTCGTATGACTTCGGCAGACAGCTTCGTATGACTTCGGCAAGACAGCTTCGTATGACTTCGGCAAGACAGCTTCGTATGACTTCGGCCAGACAGCTTCGTATGACTTCGGCCAGACAGCTTCGTATGACTTCGGCCAGACAGCTTCGTATGACTTCGGCCAGACAGCTTCGTATGACTTCGGCAAGACAGCTTCGTATGACTTCGGCAGACAGCTTCGTATGACTTCGGCAAGACAGCTTCGTATGACTTCGGCAAGACAGCTTCGTATGACTTCGGCAAGACAGCTTCGTATGACTTCGGCCAGACAGCTTCGTATGACTTCGGCAGACAGCTTCGTATGACTTCGGCAGACAGCTTCGTATGACTTCGGCCAGACAGCTTCGTATGACTTCGGCAAGACAGCTTCGTATGACTTCGGCAGACAGCTCGTATGACTTCGGCCAGACAGCTCGTAATGACTTCGGCCAGACAGCTTGTATGACTTCGGCAGACAGCTCGTATGACTTCGGCCAGACAGCTTCGTATGACTTCGGCCAGACAGCTTCGTATGACTTCGGCAGACAGCTTCGTATGACTTCGGCAAGACAGCTGGTATGACTTCGGCCAGACAGCTTCGTATGACTTCGGCAAGACAGCTCGTTATGACTTCGGCCAAGACAGCTTCGTAGACTTCGGCCACACTTCGTATGACTTTCGGCCAGACAGCTTCGTATGACTTCGGCCAGACAGCTTCGTATGACTTCGGCAAGACAGCTTCGTATGACTTCGGCAAGACAGCTTCGTATGACTTCGGCAGACAGCTTCGTATGACTTCGGCAAGACAGCTTCGTATGACTTCGGCAAGACAGCTTCGTATGACTTCGGCCAGACAGCTTCGTATGACTTCGGCCAGACAGCTTCGTATGACTTCGGCCAGACAGCTTCGTATGACTTCGGCAGACAGCTTCGTATGACTTCGGCAAGACAGCTTCGTATGACTTCGGCCAGACAGCTTCGTATGACTTCGGCAAGACAGCTTCGTATGACTTCGGCAAGACAGCTTCGTATGACTTCGGCAAGATCAGACTTCGTATGACTTCGGCCAGACAGCTTCGTATGACTTCGGCCAGACAGCTGCTAGACTTCGGCAACAGCTTCGTATGACTTCGGCAAGACAGCTTTCGCTATGACTTCGGCAAGACAGCTTCGTATGACTTCGGCCAGACAGCTTCGTATGACTTCGGCCAGACAGCTTCGTATGACTTCGGCAGACAGCTTCGTATGACTTCGGCCAGACAGCTTCGTATGAACTTCGGCAGACAGCTTCTATGACTTGGCAGACACTTCGTATGACTTCGGCAGACAGCTTGATGACTTCGGCAGACAGCTTCGTATGACTTCGGCAAGACAGCTTGGTATGACTTCGGCAAGACAGCTTCGTATGACTTCGGCAGACAGCTTCGTATGACTTCGCAGACAGCTTCGTATGACTTCGGCCAGACAGCTTCGTATGACTTCGGTCAGACAGCTTCGTATGACTTCGGCCAGACAGCTTCGTATGACTTTGGCAAGACAGCTTCGTATGACTTCGGCCAGACAGCTCGTTATGACTTCGGCCAGACAGCTTCGTATGACTTCGGCAAGATAGCTTCGTATGACTCGCAAGACAGCTTCGTATGACTTCGGCAAGACAGCTTCGTATGACTTCGGCAAGACAGCTTCGTATGACTTCGGCAAGACAGCTTCGTATGACTTCGGCAGACAGCTTCGTATGACTTCGGCCAGACAGCTGCGTATGACTTCGGCCAGACACTTCGTATGACTCGGCAAGAAGCAGCTTCGTATGACTTCGGCACAGACAGCTTCGTATCGACTTCGGCAAGAAGCTTCGTATGACTTCGGCCAGACAGCTTCGTATGACTTCGGCAAGACAGCTTGTATGACTTCGGCCAGACAGCTGCGTATGACTTCGGCACAGACAAGCTTCGTATGACTTCGGCCAGACAGCTTCGTATGACTTCGGCGCACTGGAGACAGCTTCGATGACTTCGGCCAGACAGCTTCGTATGACTTCGGCCAGACAGCCGGCTTCGGTTATGACTTTGGCAAGACAGCTTCGTATGACTTGGCAAGACAGCTTCGTATGACTTCGGCCAGACAGCCTTCGTATGACTTCGGCCAAGACAGCTTCGTATGACTTCGGCAAGACAGCTTCGTATGACTTCGGCAAGACAGCTTCGTATGACTTCGGCAAGACAGCTTCGTATGACTTCGGCAAGACAGCTTCGTATGACTTCGCGCCAAGACAGCTTCGTATGACTTCGGCCAGACAGCTGCGTATGACTTCGGCCAGACAGCTTCGTATGACTTCGGCCAAGACAGCTTCGTATCACTTCGGCAAGACAGCTTCGTATGACTCGGCCAGACAGCTTCGTATGACTTCGGCAAGACAGCTTCGTATGACTTCGGCAAGACAGCTTCGTATGACTTCGGCAAGACAGCTTCGTATGACTTCGGCAAGACATCTTCGTATGACTTCGGCCAGACAGCTTCGTATGACTTCGGCCAGATAGCTTCGTATGACTTCGGCCAGACATCTTCCTATGACTTTGGCCAGACAGCTTCCTATGACTTCGGCCAGACAGCTTCGTATGACTTCGGCCAGACAGCTTCGTATGACTTCGGCCAGACAGCTTCGTATGACTTCGGCAAGACAGCTTCGTATGACTTCGGCAAGACAGCTTCGTATGACTTCGGCCAGACAGCTTCGTATGACTTCGGCCAGACAGCTTCGTATCGCGGCCGAAGCGAGCTCGTTTCGTGCCTAAGTGGATTCGTATCACGGCCGAAGCAAGCTCGTATCGTGCCTAAGTGGATTCGTATCACGACCAAAGTGAGCTCGTATCGTGGCCGAAGTGGCCTTGCCAAAGTTGCCGTGCCGAAGTGGCCGAGCCGAAGTGGCCGTGCCAAAGTGGCCAAAGTTGCCGAAGTGACCGTGCCGAAGTGGCTGTGCCGAAGTGGCCGAAGTGGCTTCTCCGTGCCGAAGTCTCCGTTGCCGAAGTGGGCTCTCCGTGCCAAAGTGGCCGTGCCGATGTGGACACTCCGTGCCGAAGTGGCCGTACCGATGTGGGCTATCCGTGCCAAAGTCTCCGATTCTGAAGTGGGCTCTCCGTGCCGAAGTGGGTTTTGTTGGCCGAAGTGGGCTTCGTTGGCCGGAGTGGGCTTCGTTGGCCGGAGTGGCCGTTGCCGAAGTCTCCTCTCTCGCCGAAGTGGCCGTTACCAAAGTGGAACCGTTTCCGAAGTCTCCTCTCTCGCCAAAGTGGCCGTTACCGAAGTGGAGCCATTGTTGAAGTCTCCTCTCTCGCCGAAATGGCCGTTGCCGAAGTGGGGCCTTTCTCGAAGTCTCCTCTCTCGCCGAAGTGGGCTTCGTTGGCCGAAGTGAACTCGTATCACGGCTGAAGTGAGCTCGTATCATGCCTAAGTGGATTCGTATAGAAATGACTTAGGCCACGACTCTGGCCATGTCTGATTCCTCGTTCTTCCATACTTAGCCATTTTTCCCATTGATCACAGCTGGGTGGATTTTGACCCCAACAGTTAGCCCCCCAACTTGGTAGTTTCAGTTATGATAGTGCCGAGGTAAAGGAAGTCTAAGCTGGGATCAATGTGCCGCGCCAATCGGTACGAGCTGAACCGATGTGATGTCGAGTCCGTTGTTCTTGATATTCTACCAGGTTCTCTGTCTTCAGATTAGTAACCTCACTTCCAGTAGAAATTTCTTCAAGCAACTGTGTTTTGGCACGATTTCCAAGGCATGATGACATCATCTTTTGCTTTATGACCCTATATGCTTCCACTTCTCCTCATTTCTTCCTCACTTCTTCACTTCTCAAAAATATCCAAGAAGACAAGGTAACTTCATTCCTCCCTTCTCTCTCCTTCTCTTGAAGGTTTTTTTCTTTTAGGTTGTTGTTTTTGTTTCTCTTGCCGTTAACCGCCGAGCTCCTTTCTTGAAGTGGTTCTGTCCTTTGGCCGAAGCCTTCTTTTCTCCAAAATTTTTCTTTCTTTGCTGAAGCGCCTTGTTGTTGCCGAAGTGGAGCTTCTTCGTCTTCTCCTAGCAGTACGAGGAGAACCATGGGAAAGCGATCATCGGTTCGTGAAAGGATGGCAGCCGAAGCCCGCACCATGATGGAGCAAGCGCAGGTTGGCCGAACTGAGATTTTCGCTAAACATCTAAGTGCTGCTCCTGCTTACCCCTCGGGTGACTCATCCGTAGGGCCGTCCATGTTGGCTCCGTCTGTTCCCAATGCGAGAGAGGTTGTGTTGGGCCTGAGGCGATTGGCTTCGTCTGTCCCTGATGCGAGAGAGACTATGTTGGGTCTTAGGCGATTGGATTTGCCTCCGGTTCACTGCAAAAAGGGTAAGGCTATGGCCACAAGTGAGGACGCCGACAAGGTGAAGCCAGCCCGGAGGCATGCTACGACAAAGGCTGACAAAGGGAAAGATCTTCATAAGGATGATGCTCCTAGACGAAAAAGGCGTAATGCTCCAGTTCGCGATGCCGCCGAGCATGAACTGCCTTCGGAGCCCCTATCTCTGCCGTTTGCTTCTGAAATGGTTTGCGATAACGCGCCAGCATCGGCTACTCTTTTCTCCAAAATTCTTTCTAAGGGGGATTTCCCTGGTCGATCTCGGGCACACAGTTTACTATAATCCGGGTTTGACCCAGTTTATCCTAGGTTGACCCGGATACATTTTCTTTTTACTATATAATGTTTTAGACACATTAAAATCCTAAACTTTCGGATCTAGACTTTTATCCTTTGAACGAAACAAAAACCCTTTGGATCTTTGCTCTTTTGGATGATCAAGTTTGCACTTTTCATGCGAAATTAGTGAAGCTTTCTCTAATCTTTATATTTAATCTTTCATTATGTATTTCTTTATCTTTGCTTTTGTTGTTTGTTTGAACATGAGTGAGTAGTCTCTTTATGGATATTGGATAGAGTAGATTAGGGTTATTGATGAATGATTAATGATGCTTCAGTCTAAATTCTTATGATTTTCTTTGTTTAGAGTGAACTTAAAGCTATGATTGATCTTGCTAATCAAATCCTTGGTCCTGGTCTTCCTTTCCCGGAAGGTGTTTTTTAAAATGTGTAGATGAACTCTAAAACTTGCTTTCCATATCTTAGCCAACTAGTAATTGGTGATTAAGGTGGATTGTGACTTTTATGGACTTATGCATTAATGATATTTAATCTCTAGAATTGGAATTGAAAAATTGATCAAATTGGGTGATTAGTTGAATATGTTAGTCTCATGGATATGAACTAATCTAGAATATAGGATCCATAATGGGTTGTTACATATTTTAGCATCATTAGTTAATAGTCAATCATCCCTAGTTAATGATCTTTACCCAAAGTCCATGCTTTATCCCTTTGAATCAATCTCAATACCTTAATTTTGTTGACTTTTGTTTGACTTTTCATTTTGCATTTTATTTATCTTTTTGAGTTTGGTTTACTTTTGTCTGGTTTTAATTATGTTTCTTAATCTTGTTTGTTTACTTTTCTTTTTAATTGCATCATTTCACTTAGGTTGCTAGTTTGGTGACTTGAAACACAATCATTTGAATCGCTTAGCTTCATCAGCATATTGCATTCTTATCTTCTAATCATACTTCTTGTGCAAGAATGACCCCTAAATACTACATTGAACTTGCCATGTGCTTGTGATTTTGATTTAGGGTTTAAACACTTAATAGTATTTTGAGTGTTGAAATTTAATCACTATCAACCACCTTTCCATTTCCACCCGTGTGTAGGAAGCCCAATGTATCTAGTGTCCATGTTGATATAAGGTTCCTCCTGATATTTGGAGCATATCTCACATTGTGCATGACCTTTACTAAGCATCCATGAGTATTCAACCTTGTAGACCCAGTTCCCAAAGTCTCTACAGTGTGAAAGTCTCCCAGAAAGATCTTACTAGACCATTTCTCCTTAAAGTCAATAAACCGATCCCTTCTTGAAGTCATTTGGTATGTGCACCCGGAGTCTATCACCCAATTGTCCCCGGAGTCATCATCATAAACATTTAAAGCATTTGTACAGTTTCCAACTATTCAATCAAAACAGTTGCTTCTCCTTCTCCATCACTATCATACTTCTTATTTCTAGCATGACAATCTTTATTGATATGACCTTCTTTCTGCAATACCAGCAAACTACCTTAGATCCATGACCTACTCCTTGATTTTTACTTTTGGCCATTTTCCCCCTTGTGGGATGTCTTCTTCTTTCCCGAGTATACAAGACTGTAAGGTGCCCTTTGTCAATCTTCCCGCTCTCAGCTAGTTTTTTCTCTTGACTTACCTGTTGAGATAACCTCTTATAGTGTCAAAGATTCTATGCCATACTTGAGGGTATGCTTCAGCTGACTAAAACTAGTGGGCAAAGAACTCATAAGCAAAATGGTATGCACTTATTTTGACACATTCACATTCAAATTGTTCAATTCAGCCACAAAATTGAGAAACTCATCAACATTTGCATCCACTTATGAAGACTCATCAGTTTTAAACGTGTGAAACCTCAATTTCATAGATCCAATTAGGAAAATACGTAGATATATACAACCTATCAAGAAGTACACACATTGCAGCCCCAGTTTCACAATGTTTAACCTTTCTCAACACATTATTGCTAATGTGCAGGAATATCAAATTCTTGGTTTTCTCTGATTTCTCGACTTTATTAGGATTAAGAATAACATTGGTTAATGGCGAAGATGGGTCAGAAGATTCATTAAGGGGTTGCTTCTCTTCACTCTTGATCATCGGAACCATCATCCATTAAAATATCCTTCAATCCGAGAATCCCGAAGTTTGACATCACTCAGATTTTCCATAATGAGAAATCGTTGGTACCATCGAATTGCTCCACCTCAATCCGTGGACTCAACATCTTGATCTTAAGCTGAGGCTATGATACCAATTGTTTAAAGAATCACCGATTACTCTGCACTACAACGTCGATTGCAACTCACAAACTGACCATTCACTCAAGAACACGATCTTTCTATCTCTCGGTCACAAACTCTCTATGTCAAGAAAGAAGAAACAAAGAACACCGAGAGATATTATTCATAGTTCACTTCCGATGTGGATGACTACATCCCATGGGCTAGAATCAACCCAGTAATTACAATCAACGAAGAATTCAAGCTCTCGCAACCAAGATATTCTCGAAGAAAAAGACGATAAAGTGTTTGTTACTTCTAGCGGCCTAAAGGCTTATCTCCATTTATTGGCCATAGTGATTAAACGGCTCCTAACTGAGACACCCTAAACCAGTCCAATTATCCACAACCTGGAACTAAGTAAATTGGCATGAGACACTCTAAAAGAGTTAGCCTGTGGAAACATTGACTCTGATTCTTAGGTCGTCGACAAGAGGCTAAATCTCACTTAATAACAAATCTTTAAATGAAAACATATTACAACCTAATTGTATTTATTTTACCCTACTAAAATCTATGCTAAAAGCACCATATTCCATGGTTATGTAGTTAAATGTTCATCTCATACTCTCTTTTTCGTTTTCAGTCTCATGCTCTTTTTTGGATCAACTAGGATTTTTAAATACAATTTCATAATAATTTTGATAATCTTAAATATAAAGTAATATTATATAGAAAATATTCAAAATCATATACAAAAATAACATGTGCGCGCAGAACAGATAATCACCTAGTAACATCAAATCAACAATAACTTTCGAGTGTTTTTAAAATAGTGACTTACATTCAAAAATATTTATGGAAGAAGATGTTTTGAAATAAAGAAGATTATTTAGGTCCATGTAGTCGGCCCATTTAAAAATATGCAATTTGGACTTCGCTTATTATTATTGTTTATTTTTTTTTGTCACGAACGCACTTCATTTATTGATCATCCGAATACATTAAATGTATCTAACAACTAATAAGGAATAGAAGTCCCAATAGTAGAAAAACTGAATTACGTAAGCGGGCATTTCTGGCGAGTAGATCTGCTTTGTGATTCTTGTCTCGGGATTGGTGGACAATTGTAACCTCTGGGAATGATCTCCTTAGCTCTTTAAATTCTGCTAACTCCGGTTGGAAGTTTGGCCATTCCTCCGGACACTGCACCATGAGTGACAGCTGCTTAGAGTCTGTCACAAACAGAGAACAATATCGTTGTTTTTTCGTCAAACTAGCCATAACCCAAAGTAGGCCATGCATCTCCGTATGAAGTGGAAACATGGTCCGTCGTATTCCTTCGGTTCCGATCAGATCGGTAGTGCCATCCTGTAGTTCCAGGACCCATCCTATCCCACTCGTGGGTTTCCCTTCTTTCCATGAACCATCAAGGAAACATGTGAAAATTGCACTAGGCATCTCGTGCGGTTGATTCCAAAACTTCAGAATAGCACTATCCTCCAGGGGAGTATTAGCTAAGTACCACTCTGTTGCTTCTTTCCTAGCAAGGAGGATGATATCGAGTGGGGATCTATCAATGTTATTGAACAACTTATCATTTCTTGCTTTCCATATATACCACATAACCCACGGAAAGGTTCGAACAGATTCTTGAAAATATGTCCAATTAGGTACCCGAAATAAAAGGTAATCCATATTCCCCCAAAGACTCTCTGAAGGGAAAACACTCTGGGAATTTGGGATATTTGTCATTGCCCAACATTGGAGTGCTGGTGGGCAGGTAAAGAGCATATGGTTAATTGTTTCCTCCTCATGTGCACATCGTGGGCAGCATCTGTGGGAGTTGAAATCAACATAATTAGATTTGTCAGAGGTTTGTTAAGAGGGATGAAATTTCTGCGTATGAACCACGAAAGCGAAGATCCAAAGATGGTTTTTATTAACCTATTTCGAAAAGCTTTTGCGTACAAGAGTTTGAGGGCAAAAAGTCTAGGGTTTTGCTAAGTAAATTGCGGATCCTTTTTCAAGAGATGTACATCGATATATATACTAGTTTGAGTCGGCCAGGTTAGTCCCAAAGAGATAAAGAAAACCTCCTAAACTTTTGGGATTTCCGTTTAACTAAGTCGGCTTGGCTTCGTGGGCCTTTGTATCGACATCGGCCGAAGATGGGCTTGTTGACTTTGTATGAAAATGACTTCGGCCAGACAGCTTCGTATGGAAATGACTTCGGGCAGACAGATTTGTACAGCTTCGTATGGAAATGACTTCGGCCAGACAGTTTTGTATGACTTCGGCCAGATAGCTTCGTATGGAAATGACTTCGGCCAGACAGCTTCGTATGATTTCGGCCTGACAGCTTCGTATGACTTCGGCCTGACAGCTTCGTATGACTTGGGCAAGACAGCTTCGTATGACTTCGGCAAGACAGCTTCGTATGACTTCGGCAAGACAGCTTCGTATGACTTCGGCAAGACAGCTTCGTATGACTTCGGCCAGACAGCTTCGTATGACTTCGGCCAGACAGCTTCCTATGACTTCGCCAGACAGCTTCCTATGACTTCGACCAGACAGCTTCGTATGACTTCGGCCAGACAGCTTCGTATGACTTCGGCAAGACAGCTTCGTATGACTTCGGCAAGACAGCTTCGTATGACTTCGGCCAGACAGCTTCGTATGACTTCGGCCAGACAGCTTCGTATGACTTCGGCCAGACAGCTTCGTATAACGGCCGAAGCGAGCTCGTCTCGTGCCTAAGTAGATTCGTATCACGGCCGAAGCAAGCTCGTATCGTGCCTAAGTGGATTCGTATCACGGTCGAAGTGAGCTCGTATCGTGGCCGAAGTGGCCGTTGCCGAAGTGGCCTTGCCAAAGTGGCCGTGCCAAAGTGGCTGAAGTGGCCGTGCCGAAGTGGCCTTGCCGAAGTGGCCGTGCCGAAGTGGCCGTGCCGAAGTGGCCGAAGTTGCCGAATTGACCGTGCCGAAGTGGTCGTGCCGAAGTGGCCTCTCCGTGCCGAAGTCTCCATTGCCGAAATGGGCTCTCCGTGCCAAAGTGGCCTTGCCGATGTGGACTCTCCGTGCTGCAGTGGGTTCTCCGTACCGAAGTGACCGTGCCGAGGTGGGCTCTCCGTGCCTAAGTGCCCATTGATGAAGTGGGCTTCGTTGGCCGAAGTGTCCATTGCCGAAGTAGCCTTCGGCCGAAGTGGGCTTCGTTGGCCGGAGTGGCCGTTGCCGAAGTCTCCTCTCTCGCTGAAGTGACCGCTGCCGAAGTGGCCGTTGCCGAAGTGGAGCCGTTGTTGAAGTCTCCTCTCTCGCCGAAGTGGGGCCTTTGTCGAAGTCTCCTCTCTAGCCGAAGTGGGCTTTGTTGGCCGAAGTGAACTCGTATCACGGCTGAAGTGAGCTCGTATCATTCCAAAGTGGATTCGTATAGAAACGACTTAGGCCACGACTCCGGCCTTGTCTGATTCCTCGTTCTTCCATACTTAGCCATTTTTCCCATTGATCACAGCTGGGTTGATTTTGACCCCAACAACATCTATCTACCTGTAAATGTCTGTGAGCAAGGCTTTCATTGACCGTCACAGCTCCAGAGAGAGTTTGCCATAAGAAATGGCGGATCTTGTTAGTTGTTGCAAGCTTCCACACTTTCTCCTTAAGAGGATTTATCGATGGTTGTTTAAAGTGGAACTTCATCTCAGCATCAAGGTTCCATCTAGCCACCTCATATCCTGAGTTAACTGTGTATACTCCTGACTTCATATAATGCCAACAGAATCCATCATAAGCCACAGTCGTTGTGGGTCGTATACTTAGTATCAACGGGATATCCTCCGAAACTACCCATTCTCGGAGTCGTGCGACATTCCATGTTTTGGTATGGTTATCTATCATATCAGCTACCCTCAAGTATTGCTTAGGGGACGGGAGGAGGCTTTCAGGTGCCCGGGGATGTTGATCCGGAAGCCATTTATCATTCCACACTAATGTTTGGTTACCGCTGCCAATTGTGTATCTAGCGCCTTTATCAACTAAGGATTTAGCCATCCAGATACTCTTACAACCATAGGAAGGCCGATACGATCTCTTTGCTTCAAAAGGGTGTGAATAGCAAAAATACTTTCCTTGGAGTACCCTCGAGGCTAAGGAGTGTGGATATTGGTGAAGTCGCCAGAGTTGTTTCGCCCATAAGGCATGATTAAACTCTTCAAAAGACTTGAAGCCAATACCCCCTTCTTTCGTAGGAAGACACAACTTCTTCCATGCCACCCAATGCATTCCTCTCGAGTTACTTTTGGTGCACCACCAGAAATTAGCTACCGCACTCGCAAGTGTATGGTATAATCGCTTTGGTAGGAGAAAGCATGACATCACATATGTCGGAATAGCTTGTGCTACTGATTTTATCATTACTTCCTTTCCTCCTTTGGAAAGGAATTTAGCCAACCATCCATTAATACGGTGGTTGAGCCTGTCTTGCACATAAGCGAAGATCTGTGCTTTTATCCTTGTAATTGTTCTGGAACCCCTAGATACTTCCCTGTACCCTCCTCAGTTGGAATGCCCATCTTCATTTTAAGCTCTGTTTTAGTCTCATCAGGTATTCCCTTTCCGAATGTGATAGCCGATTTCTTGAAGTTTATTCGTTATCCTGACGCATTGCCATATTTATTGAGGACTTGAAGGATAAATTTACATTGAGCTGTTGTCGCTTGAGAGAAGAACAAGATATCGTCTGCAAAGAGAAGATGAGATATAGGTGGGGCAGCAGGGCCACTTTGATTCCTCTGATATTGCCAACTCTCTCTGCTTGTCTAAGATTTGCGATCAGTACCTCAGTACATAGGATAAAAATATACGGCGAGAGAGGGACTTCTTGGCGTAGACCTCTTGATGGAGTTATAACACCTTTTGGTTCCCCGTTCAAAACGACTCTATATGATACTGAGTTTACACACGACATATTCCATGCTATCCATGATTCCGCAAATTCCATTTTACGCGTAAGGGCTTCCAAGAAAACCCATTCCACCCTATCATACGCCTTACTCATATCCGTTTTGATAGCCATAAACTCCCGTTTACATAAACCATTTGTGTTCAGAGCATGGAAGGCTTGCTCAGCGAGGAGAATATTGTCTGAGATTTGCCGTCCAGCCACAAAGGTTGATTGTGTCTCTGACACCAGCACGGGGAGAAAACATTTCAGTCTCTGACACAACACTTTGGATATTATTTTGTAGCTAACATTGCACAAGCTGATTGGTCGAAACTCCTTCATTCCTCATGGTCTTTTAGTTTTTGGGATCAAACAAATGTTGACCTCATTGCTCTTTGGATCTATCAGTCCTGAAACCATGAATTTCCGAACCATCTCCACCACTTGTGGACCAATAATATGCTAGAATTTTTGGTAAAACAACGCCGTCATTCCATCCGAGCCGGGAGCTTTTTCTGGGTGGATAGAAAAAACTGTGGCCTTAATCTCTGAGGCAGACAACTCTCGGAGCAGGGAGGCATTCATCTCCGGAGTTACTGTACTCTGTACATGTTCTAAAGACATCTCAAGGTCTGATATTAGGGAGGACGAAAAATTTCTTGAAAATATTCAATGGCTGTTTTTTGAGTGTCGTCCTCTTTTTTCATCCAGACCCCGGCTTCATTTAGAATACCAATAATCTTATTCCGAACCCTTCACTGTTTGGTCGAATCTTGAAAGAATTTTGTATTTTGGTCTCCTTCCTATAGCCAGGTAACCCGACTCTTTTGATGCCAATAAGACTCTTGTTCGACTAAGGCGGCCCGAAGTTAGTCTTGTAAATCTGTGATCTCCTCCACATAAGTTAGATCACTACTTTGAGCCTCCTCAAGGCGAGCTTTAATTCCCTCAATAACCTCGGCTGAATTAAACTGATCTTTCATTCGCCAGCAAGATATCCAGCCCCGACAGTTGGCAATGCGCTCTCCCAACATTGGCTCGGTGATGTTTCTGACCGTTGACCAGCCTTCTTGAACAATTTGTTCAAAATTTGGCTTAGACAGCCAACGTTTATCAAAACGGAACTTTTTTGTCCCAACCATCTTTTTGGCGAGGATGTTCGTTAAAACTGGTCGATGGTCGGACCCCATAAAACGTAGATACTCCACATTAGTATGGGAGAATAAGTCATATCATTCTTCATTCCCCATTGATCGATCTAGGCGGCATCGAATAACATTTTTTCCTCTCCGTCTCACCAATGAGAGGCAGTTACCCGTATAAGGGAAATCCACCATGCCGCAACTTTGTAGCATAAGTCGGAAATCAAGGAACGAGCTTTCCGACCTGATTCGTCCTCCTGCTTTCTCATGATGAGCAATTTTTTCATTAAAATCCCCGGTCATGAACCACGGGCTAAATCGAGTGGTACTGATACGGCTAAGACATTCCCATACCATATTTCGATTAGAAACAACAGGTTCTCCATAAACAAGTGATAGAAAAACTTTATTACCTTGAATGGTAGCCATTACATCGATAATATTTTTATTGGAAAAAATAACTTGAACTTGAAATTCAGCTAAAGCCATAAGGGTTAAGCCGCTACTAAGACCACACGGGTCAACTGTAAAGAGAAAACCATACCCTAAATGAGCTTGTAAATCTTGAAGAAAAGGGTGATCGCGTTTAGTTTCCATGAGAAAGAGTATCCCTAGGAAAAAATTCTTACGGAACTCTCGCAATCGGCGAACTGTCAAGAAACTTCTCGCTCCTTGATAGTTCCAGCTTAATATCATTTAAACGACTGCCGGTGGTTTTTCTTTAACCACCAGATCTTTAAAATCCTTCGAAATTCTCTCTTCAACAGGTACCGTCTTCGAAGCAGGCGGTTGAGAAACACCGGACAAAGCTGTAGATCCTTTGACTGAAACTCCAATCACTAAGGCTGCTTGTTTTTGAATTCGAACACCTCGGAATGGACTACGCTCAATTTTCTTTCGAACCCCGAGAGACTTGCTAATCCTCTTATCTAGCCTCCGGGTGCCCCTGGCAAATTTGCTATACCCATCCCATGGCCCAACACGTTTGCTAATCTGGGGGCCCATAACAAAATCCCTTAAAGGAGAAATAATGTCCTCTGCTCCCAAAAACACTTTTTTGTCCACCTCTTCATCTTGGGCCTTCCTCCTCTTTGGCCCAACAGCAAATGTCTCAACGTTGGGGCCCATACCTTGGTGAGAAGCAACTTTTGGACTATCGATCTTATCTCCCCTGCTCCATTTTGCAGCGTATTGTTCTGCTGAGTTACCTTTGTTTCAGAGCTAGGTAGATCCTGTCTTGATTTCCGTACTGCATCAGATTGTTCCCAGCGGTCATTTTGTGCATAAATTTGATTCGCAAGTATAGCTTCATCCTCTGTAGATCGATACCATGATGCCCTTTGATGTACTGACTTTACGACCGATAGTCTTCGTTTTACCGGTGAATCTGCCTTCACAGTCGCATTCATAGTCTTCAAAGACTCCAATCCCTCCCGATCCTCCCTCTTCCCGAAAGATTTGCGTACCCACTCTTTCGTTCATTCTCTGGATACATGTTTTCCATAGATGCCTCACGAGCTTCTCCTACCTCTGAAAAAAGTTTGCGGCGGACAGGTTTCCTCTTTGAGGACGAAATGGACTCCCTCTTATTGTCCTCTGCTCGTTTACCATTACCGTTATGTCTAAGTCGACCCTCCTCCGGAATCTCATCTCTAGGTGCCCGTTTTCGTCTTCTATCCTCATCCTCTTCCTGCCTCTGTTACGGTCTTCTGTGATTGTGGTGAGACACCACACGATCTGGACAAAATTTGCTATCATGAGAAAGGCGGTAACACCGTTTACAAAACCTATGCAGCTTCGCATACTCGAAAGTCACCATAATGAGCTAACCGGAGTCAGATTCAATCTCCATCTGGAAAACCAGGGGTAGATCACATTCCAGCACCGGGAAAACGGTCAATTTTGACCCGAGGTTTTTTCGTCGTGCACTTTCATACCCGAGTTTTTACTTGTGACTTTTTTAAACCTGAACTCAAATGTAATTCAAATTTCATACCTGAACTAACATCCTTTCTGCCGAAATATACATTAACCTAAACTTCGTTAGTCAACCTTAACAGAATGATGACTAGGACGGCACGTGGGTTAAGTGGCTCGGTTTCGTTGGCTAAAAATGACATCATTTTTATTTGGGGAAAACACAAAATCGAATCCCTAATTCGAGAAATCCCCAAATCCTTCGATACCTTCTTCTTCTTCTTCTTCTTTTCTGTTCTTTAGACCTGAGCGAAACTGAGAGATTAGAGGAGAAATCGATGAATTAAGAGTAGAGAGGGGCAATTGGAGACGACAACACTGCAAAAACGAATTAATATTTTCAGATTGGGGTTCTTCACAGCAAAAAATGACGTAATTTGCGTTTTTGAAACTGAACATTATCAAGTGTTTTTCTTTTTGTTTCTTATAGAAATCTTAAACTTCATACACATGTGTATATATGTAGGTATATAGGTTCTAACGTGTTCAATTTTTCATGAGTAGAGAACAAGTTGTAAATTGGTGCACCAAGTGTTCGATGAAATCTTTGTAAGAGATAATTACATGTTTTTAATGTATTTTTTGTGCCGATTACAACTATATGGGTGATGTAACCTTCAGTGTGTACCATGGTGGGAATTGGGTGAAGAATCATGCTGGAGAGATTGCTTATATTAATGGTGAGGTTTTAACAATGGAATGTAAACTGGAAGACGTGTTTACGATGTTGTCTACTGAGTTGAGTGGGGGGTTTGTATGACCATAAGGTTTGGTACAAGATGCCATTTGAAGACAGTAAGGATAGGAAGAATTTGTGTAATGGTGATGTGGAGTTTACGAAGATGTGTGAAGCTTCTCGGTGGACAGAGTATATAGATGTGTTTGTGGTAAACACAAAAGAGCATCCAGGTGATGATGTGCAACATAATGAGCCATGTGCAGAAGAATTGAGAGTGGAACGAAATGCGGCTGCTTTTGGTGATGAAGAAGAGAGTTATGACTACCATAACACACCTCCAAATTATGATGGTGAAGAAGAGGTTGTTTCCTATGTTAGATGCAAACGAGGCAGTGGTGAGCTGAAGCTTAGTCAGGTGTTTGATACCTTAGAAGAGTTTAAAGAGGCATTGGTAGATTATGTTCTAAAAGAAGGCTGGAATATTCGGATGTCTAAATGGGGAAAAGAGAAGAGTTCGGCTATCTGTGCTATAGGAGATGGCTGTCTATGGAGGATATATTGCTCCTATGAAGAGCATGCTGGAAAGTGGATGGTGAAGACCTTTGAGCATGAACACAGTTGCACATCAGATGGATATAGCAAGAGAATAAAATCTGGTGTGATTGCAAAGATGTTTATGGATGATATTAGGAGTGATCTTGATTTCAGACCAAAAACTATGCAAGCTCAAATCCAGCAGAGGTATAATTTGATAGTAACAAATGACCAGTGTAGGAAGGCAAAGAAAAAGGCGTTGGATATCATCAAAGCTGAGCAAGATCTTCAGTTTTCAAGGTTTAGAAACTATCAAACAGAGCTGCTTAGGTAAGTGTTTGATTTTTTAGTCTTTGAAACTGTTATAATCCTCTGAAACTAATTTTTTTCCAATTATTTTGCAAGGTCTAACCCTGGTTCAACTGTGGAGCTAGACACATTCTTTGATGACGATGGATCAGAAATCTTTTAGAGGTTTTATGTGTGCTTTGAAGTGTTGAAGAGAACAGGGAAGCTCTGGTGTTGGCCTATCTTTGGCATAGATGGATGCTTTATGAAAAGCACCATTAAAGGTCAATCATTGGCAGATGTGGGCAGAGACGCAAACAATGGAATGTATCCATTGCTTGGACTGTTGTTGATGTGGAGAATGAACCTAACTGGGCGTGCTTCCTAAATAAGCTAAAGGCAGATTTGAATCTACAAGATGGTCATGGCATCACCATAATATCAGACAGACAAAAGGTAATATCATTATTATCTATACATTATTATTTTCATATACTCTCTATAAACTTTACATTACTGTTTTCATTTTCAGGGATTGTTGTATGCGTTGGAGAGAGAGTTACCTAGGGTGGAACATATGATGTGTGCCCGACATTGTTACATAGCGTGGAACAATGAAAAATTGATTTAAGAAACAAATCATCTAAAATTATGAGATAGGAATAACCTGTTCTTCAACGTCCACTTCGATTTCTCCTCTAATCTCTCTGTTTTGCTCAGGTCTGAAGAACAGAAAAGAAGAAGAAGAAGGTATCGAAGGATTTGGGGATTTCTCGAATTAGGGATTCGATTTTGTGTTTTCCCCGAATAAAAACGGCGTCGTCTAAGTAAAGCAATGAAACAACATCATTTTGAGACAACGAAACCGAGCCACTTAACCCACGTGTCGTCCTAGTCATCATTCCGTTAATGTTGACTAATGGGGTTTAGGTCAATGTTTATTTCGGCACAAAGAATGTTAGTTCAGGTATGAAATTTGAATTATATTTGAGTTCAAGTTTAAAAAAGGCACAAGTAAAAGCTCGGGTATGAAAGTGCACGACGGAAAAAGCTCGGGTCGAAATTGATCGTTTTCCCTTCCAGCACCACCCTGACTCGTGGCTCCAGTAAAGTAATCTCCCAAGCAACAAGCTCTCCCAAAGCTTCCCCTATACTTTTCACCGGTAGTTCCACACAATAATGGTCTGGGTGACCCACGATTTTGACCCAGAAAGGGATGGTTGCCAGAAAATCTACACGGACGGTTGGGACCCATCTCTCAATGGCATTCATCCGGCCATCAAAATGATACAGACGGTTGTCTAAAACCGCATGTAGGTCAGTCTCGTCCTTGAATCGGAAGTGAAAATGTCCTCTTCCCATCTCCAGGCCTTGAACTCGATCCTCACACTTCCATACGGTCGGAAGAAAGCCCATCAAAGCCTTCACTCGTTGTTCCTGAACCTCCATGTTCATAACCCGTCCTACCAATGTACACTCAAAGCGCTTTAGGATCTCCAAATTGTCAAAAGGTGGTAGTTTGATAGGATTCAAACGTTTCTTCTCCTGGTTCGGAGCCACCAATTTGCCCAGGTAAGATATTTGAAGAAGAGTAACATAGCAAGGTGAGACAAAAACTCTGAGAAAACACTCTGTAAACAATCCGAGGTAATAGCTAAATTGAGAAAGCGTGTGTTCAGACCAAAATCCCCGATGGTATTGATATATATACCTCCAAATAGTTCTGAAAAATCTCGTAATTGTAGGATGAAACACCCGATTTACTCGTATCCCTTCAATCACGACATTTTCTCCAAATGATTGACAATCCACAGATCTGGAATTTCTACCCACAGCAGAATATTGAATTTCCATAAATCGGATTATCGATATACCAGATCTGTATAGCAGATCCGATTGTATCTCACCAGTAATGATGAAGAGATCCACGATTGATCTCCGCCACCCCGAAAAATTTGCAACAAGCCAGAGAAAGGCTGCGACTAAGACGAGCATATTGTGCCGATCTAACAGCTGGAGACCTCCGGCGTCGATCCATGACCGGAGGCGTGAGTGATGGCTGAGCATCGATGGATCTGATTCAAAATGCTCAGAGAGAGAGGATTTTTTTGGATTAAAAACTAAATTTCCTCCATTTTTTAATCTGGACTTCGCTTATTATTGATGAACATTTTTGGAAAGGAAACTTGATGCAAGATTAGGTATCAAAATGAGCAAACCAAACGTCTTTCTGGGTTATTCTATTAATCAAATCCTATATATATTAATAGAGGAGACATTTACAAAAAATCATAGGTATCGTTCAAAGAACGTTCTAAGGGACATATCATTTAATTTAACCAATCAGAACATTTCAATTAAAACTATATGCCATGGTGGAAATCTCTATATATTCTCATTAATTTTATAACATAAACTCATTAATACATGTTTTACTAATTTAAACCCAACTAAATGTAATATTTTTGACTTATCATATCATCTATTTTTAAAAATTTCTGATATATTAACAAACTTTTTATTATTATATTTATAACAGTATTATCGATTGTGTATATATGTATTTAGATTAGTATACTATACAAATATTTTTATTATAATGTAGTCTATTATACATATTTAATCACACTTGCAAATATTTATACAATTCATTATTGAAACATATATTATTTTTCGTTTGTTATGTCCCACAACTTCATATAAATCTCAAATTTATCTGATTTATCGTATGCTCTATACTTTACATGAATAATGAAGATCAATTTTACACTTAAAAGATATTGAAATAAATAACATTTGAATATGTTTTGATCAATTTTACACATAATATATTGAAACTAATGGTATTAACATATGTTTGATCAAAAGTATTCAACTTTATTATATTTATGCACAATACATATCATTTTTGTACGTTTATAGATGTTAGAATTCATATGTTTTGTCATACACGTTTAAATATTAAAAATTTATATATGTTAAAATCGATTAGTCAACCTATTTAATCATTTAATTATGCGCTCAGGTCAAATTCTAGTAAATAAATAAAATACAAACCTAATCGCCATATTGATCATCTAAATTTAAAGTTCATGACTGCTTGTTAATTCATACAAATAAGTTGTATTCTTTATCAACAAAGCTTACAAAATTGATTCAAGAACCACAAAGTAATTACATCTTTCTGTAACCCATTTAAGTTTTGGATTTATGATATTTGCATCTCTTTTGACTTACATAAACCATACTGTATAGTTAAATAAAAGAGAGATCTTTGAACCCAGTCCCGAACATGAAACCGGCTTTTTCTAACCAGTTAAATTAGCTAGATTTTTTGTTATCTATATAACCGGAGATCTTGAACACATGTCTAGACTCATTTACCGGGTTCACAGAGGTATGGTATTTTTATCATTTAAAATGTTTATAGTGGCCAATAATAGCTAAAATCGAAGTGGAAATACTTGAATAAATTTTAGAATGAATTTTTCAATCATTTGACCACCATAAATTGGTTAACTAATCGGATTCTGATAAGTTATGTTTATCCCCTTATATATAGCTTATTATTTTCGAGTCTTCTCTGAAGAAGATAGGTAAGAGCAGAGCCTGCAAGATTGCCTGTGTAAAAAAATGCTCCAAGAGACATGGTTATTAAAGTATCATAGTGGGTTATTATATAACTCGATATCTGAAATTATGTGTCAATAAATCTGTAAAGCAACTTGAACATTAAAAACTAAGTTGCACGCGTAGCAACAATTTTAATTTATCCTGACTACAAAGGAAAAGGTATCCTAATGGAAGATGACGATGAAACAATCCTGATTCCAGAACAAGATACTTCAGGTTTGATTCAGGAATATGGATTGTCTCTTATAGGCAAAGTTCACAACCCCCAAGAAACAGGAGGTGGAGAAACTCATAGCGTACATGCCTCAAGACTGGGGCCTGGAAGGGAAAATAACAGCAAACATCCTCGGAAATGGCCGGTTCCTTTTCAACTTTGAAACTAAGGAGGAACTCCAATCTATCCTAGAAAGAAGACCATTTCACTGCAAGTTCTGGTTGTTTGTTGTAGTCAGGTGGAAGCCGGTCATCAAAAATGAATATCCATGGGATATTACTCTGTGGCTCCAAATGAGTGGGATTCCTCTATACTTCTGACTGGAAGGAACAATGCGCACTATTGGTGAAAAACTCAATTTTGTCCATGAGGTAGATGACATGGAGGCACGAGTCCTCATCACCCTTGATAGCAGGAAGCCTCTAAAGTTTTCTCAGAAAGTTGGGTTTCATACTGGGGAAGTAGCCACCATACAATTCAAGTATGAAAGGTTGTTTAAACACTTTCTCATTGTGGATTTCTCACTCATGAATTCTCCACATGTCCTATGCGGGTGCCGGAAGCTCAACCACGTCTAGTTGATGCTCGGCCTGATATCTTTAGCCGGCTTCATTCTGGGACAAGTTTCCAGAATTCAGGTGATGCGGGACAGGCTGTATAGAAGTGAGGTAAGATCCAATCACCAGAGAAGGCAAAGGAAAGCATGCGAGAAGGATCGCATACCTACTACTGGAACCAAAGATCCGTTTAGAAGAGAGGATCATAATCGTGGTTCCAATCGTGTTATCCGAGATTCCCGAGATAAGGGTCCGACCACCGAGAAACTAGAAAGGAAGTGGCTAACCCATATCGTTATAAGGACCGAGAGGATATACGCTTTTCCTGGGTTAGAAAAGAATAGACTGATGTATTCATATTTGGCACTCCTTATCATGCATTTCCCCTAGTTTTCACACTCATTTAGATTACTTGATCCATCTTTGTCTTCATATTAGGCTCCATTTAGTGTAAGTTTAGTTTTAGAGTCTAGGTCCATTACCTTGCATTGGCATTGCATTTTGAGTCTTTTTCAGGTACTATCGAGGCCTATGATCAAGGGGAATCAATTGGAGAAGGAAAAAGAACCAAAGGGGATGAAAAGGAGCCAAACACCATCTGATGTTCACAGCATCTGCGTGCCCAGCTCACCACGTCGATGCAGCAGGTCGATGTGAGACGTACCAGAAGAAAAGACCCCCTGCGGTCCACTGCATCGACGTGATCCCTTCACCACATCGATGCAGACTACATTTTCTGCATAATTCCGGGTTTGACCCGGTTTGTCTTGGATTGACCCGGGAACATCTCTTTTCCTATAAATACTTTTAAACACATTAAAAACCCTAGGTTTTTTCTGATTTTTCTTTATCCCTTAGGCAAAACCAAACCCTTTGGATCCTTGGATTTGGAAGTTAAAGCTCCAATTTTTTATGTTTGATTAGTGAAGTTTTCTTTATCTTTTCTCTTAATCTTTTATTATGTATTTCATTACTCATGTTTTGATGGTTTGTTTGAGCATGAGTAAATAATCTCTTAGTGGATTATGGGTGGAGTAGATTAGGATGTTTGGTGTATGGTTGGTGATGCTTAGGCCTAGATTTGTATGATTTTCATTGATTAGAGAGAACCCATAGCTAAGATTGAAGTAATTAATCAACTCTTAGATCAAGGTCTTTTCATGCCCGAAAGGTGTTTGTGAAAATGTCTAGACCAACTCTAATTCGTGCTTTTCATATCCTAGCCAATTAACACTTGATGTTTAGGGTGATTTGTAGACTTTTATGGGCAAATGAGTTTTATGGGCATATGCCCTAATGATCTCTTCTCACTTCAATAGTGACCGAAAGGATTGTCATTTTGGGTGATTAATAGAATGAGTTAGTACTATGTGAAAACTATCTAGCCTACTTCATAGGATCCATGTCTTGGAAATGGTTATTTATATTGTCTTGCATCACTAATCATAGGTTAAACACTCTTGGTCTATGATCTCTACCCAAAGTCCATGCCTTTATCTTATTTGATCATCTTTGTTTGTCCGGTAGACTTTTTGTTGACTTTCGTAATTTGCTTTCTTTTAAGTTTAATTTACTTATGCATGCTTTCTTTCATATTTATTGTTCTTGTTTGATAACCTTTTTTGCTTATTGCATCAGTTGCTTAGGTTTATTAGTGCTTTGCATTCTTATTGTCCTATTCAATTTCCTTGTGGATTCAATCCCTAAGTATTATAATGATATTTGCCATGCACTTGTGATTATTTAGGGTTAAAACTTAGTAGTAGTTTTCCTCCTATCAAGTTTTTGGCGCCGTTGTCGGGGAAATTTTCATTAGGCATTAGGATTTGAGTTCTTTTGAAGACTAAGTCACCTTACTATTAACTATATACATATTGTTGCTTTTGTGTCTTCTCTCTTTTGGCTTGTAGGTACCAAGTTACACAATCATGGAGAGGGAAATTGGACATTATAGTGGAGCCTACAATCACGCCCAAAGACGAGATGTTATCAACGAGATGAGCGCAAAATTGGACAAGTACTTTTATCTAAGCCAAAGCTCTATTTACTTTGTGGAAGGTTTTCAAAAAGGACTAGGCTTACAACCCCTACAACAACAAGGATACATCCCCAAGCAACAATACTCTTACCCAAACCAAGTTGCTCAAAACTTTCAAATTCAAGGTAATACACAACCTTCGTCCCAAGATTAAGAGATTAAAGGTTTGGTTGAAAGAGTGTTGGAAGGGCAAATCAAGGGTAATGAGGATATTGGAAAGAAGTTTCAAGAGGTCAACAATAGGTTTGATGGGATATATCAAGAGTTGGATGGTAAGATAACAAGCTTGGCTTCCCACGTGAAAACCATTGATTTGAAATTAGCCCAAGTGACTTCTAGCTCCAAAACACCAATGGGTACTTTACCGAGTAAACCCCAATCCAACCAAAAATCTTTTAGTGGAGTGATTATCGCGGAAGAGAAGAAGGTCTTGGGAGTTCATCAAGGACCCAATGGAATGTCATAACAAGAGCAAAATGAAAGAGATGTGGAAGAGATAGCTATGCTTCTTGGTTTTGCTAATCTTGAAGAAGTGGATAAGGTTGTTGAGGCCATGGGATTATCACCTAAAGCTAAAGAGGAAAAACCTATAAAGGTTGAGAAGAAAAAAACCCTTATCCAAGAACAAACTCCTTATGTTGAAGAATTTGTTAAGAACGATGAAGAGCTTAAGGTAAAAGCTCCCAAGATCATGATGAGAGAGTAACCCCCTAGCTTTGAACCCTCTCCTTATGAACCAAAAATTCCATTTCTTCGCCCGGTCTTTACCAAGACCTTAAAGAGAGTTCTCACAAGGTTCAAGAATGATTTGGAGGAAGTTGGAGTAAAGTTGCCCAAAGGAGATGGTATTGTTCAAATCCCCATCCACAGGCAACTCATCAAGGATGTCTTGACTAATCATGGAAAGGTCATGGATCTTATGAAGAAGTATGAGGATGATGGTGGAGAGACACAAGTACTTAAGACCCTCACTAAGAAAGAAAATTCGGGTACATTTTCTCTTCCATGCTCTCTTGGTGATTTGCAACTCGATGTTACATTATGTGATTTCGGTTCAAGTGTCAATGTTATCTCTTATGATATGTTTGAGACTTTGGGCATTAAGAATTTGAAAGGTAACACTAGCTCCATCACATTTGAGGATGCATCTTCTAAGTGTCCAATTGATGTTCTCGAGAGCTACCCGGTAAAGATAGGGAATTGCATTGTACCAACCGACTTCATGGTTGTGGAAATGGACTCCGCTAAGAGTATGCCCCTCATTCTTGGTACGCCTTTCTTGGCTACCGTGGAAGTGACAATGGATTTTCTCAACAAGAAAGCTATTCTGCACAACGTGAGCCCCTATGTCTCTTACCCTATCTCCCCCACCTCAAGGAAGCTTTGTGGCACAATCTCCTATAAAGAAGAAGAAGTTGGTCAATTGATGACTTTAGAGACCAAAGATGTGCCTCCCATTGTTGAACAAGAAACCCTTGCTAAAGGGAATGAAGAGAATCTCCAAGATACTTTTGATGGAGATGGTTTAAACTTACTCTTTGAAAACCAAGAACAAATGGTGTCCAAGGCTCTGGCACCTATTGATCTAAAGGAAACACCAAGTGTGAAGAAGAAACCCGCCCTTACCCTACGTCCCATTAAGTTGGTTGAAGGAGAAATTGAGTGCAAAGCTAAGTGTAAGGACGGTTTCAGGCCATTCTCCAAGGCTAAGATCATTCTTCCTCCCGGTATGAACAAATAGCAAGTTGACAAAGCCAAGAAGGCTATGAAGGAGTGTTTTAAGATTGAGTTGACGGATTGGGAACCAAGCACCAAGGAAGGTTCCCACACCATCTCCGATTAGAATCTCTTCAAACCGTCAAGCTTAGAGACGAGCGCATTAGGGAGGCAATCTCTTGGTATCCTTGTACATACTTTTATCTATGTTTTAGCTATTTTATTTGTGTTTTAGTGTGTTTGAGTTTGTAATAAGCAAGAGGATCAATCATGGATCATTTGGGGTGAAAACATGGCACTTTGGAGTACCATGTCACCTGCATCGACCAACCAAAACCACCACGTCGATGGGGCAAACAACAGCTCAAAACTCCCCCTGGTGCCACATGCATCGATGTGGTGAGCTCACCAAGTCGATATGACACGTCGATGCAGCATGCATCCGCCAAGGTAAGTTTTCTTTGACTTTTTTCTAAGTGTTGACTCGGTTTGCTTTGGTTTAGACCGGTTTTCTTTGATTTTAAACATTATTTCAAGCCAGTTTAGACCTTCTAAAACCCTCAAAACGAAATCCTCTTCCTTCTATCTCATTTCTCAAACTCTTTTGCATCTAAAAGCTCTCTTTTTACATTAAAGCTCACACCTTTCACACTTCTTGCATTCAAACTCATTTTATTTCAAAAAGGAAATTTGAAATCTCCACTCCTATTAGCTATTGTTTATCTCATCTCTTGCCAAGCACAAGGTATGCTCTCTCTCTTTCTCTCTTAACCCATCTCCTCCATTAAAGTTAATGGAAGCTTACATTTTGTTTTCTTGGTGTTGTTAGCTTAGGGTTCTAAGATTGCTTCCTTTTGCTTTGGTTAAGGTTTATATACTATGGGTTGTTGATTTCTTATGAGTTTGAGATGATTTATTGGTTCAATTTTGAAAATATCACCTCTTAGGGTTCTTAGTGTGAAAAGTGAAGAAAGTGTATGCAATTTTAGAGAATGTGTAAAAATTTTAGTGCTTTGTCATTCAAATGCTACCATTAATCAAGCTTAGTCATTACATTCCACTACATTATTGAGAAATTCTCAAATTGGCTTGCTTTGGATTTGAATGAAAATGCTAGTTTGATGATAAAGAAGGACCTTGAATTGGTATTCTTATACTTTCAATTGATTGGTTTGTGTTAAGTCTTGAGTTGATAGTATAATTGTCAATCTATTATTGCTACTTGAGCTTTTGAAATCATCATATAGATGGACACTTAGTGCTTTCAAATTGTGAACCTTTCTCATTTGAGAATTACCTTTTGTAGGATTAACCAAGCACACAAACCATGAACTCTTCATCAAGAACAAGACGTTATTCTCATCAAGGGACTTATGTTTTTGAGGAGTGGTCTCAAGAAGCTTTTCGGTTCTTGAATGAGCTAGACCGTGCCATTTTTTACCCTACCCGCTTTGCTTGTCGCGATACCATGTTAGAGATGGGATTCCAAGATCAAGTGAATGATCTTGTGGAAAAAAATGCATTTGGGAGAGCTAGCTAAAATGGATCATGAGACATATCCGGAGCCAACCAAACACTTTCTAGCCACGGTTCAATACATTGAAGATGGACCAAATGGGAGAGGACATATTCACTTCATGGTTGGACCAAAGTAATACTCAATCTCCTTCAAGGCATTTCGTGAAGTATATGGATTCCTCGAAGCTACTTTTGATACGGTGCAAGAATTCAATCAAGAGTCAACGGTTTGGAGAAACATAGCTATGGATGAGCCCTACTCATCTATCAATTCACAGATTTCTAAGGTGAGAAACCCTACCATCCACTATGCCCTCCGTCTAATGGCCAACACCGTATATGCTCGTCACAACCCAGGTGTCCCCACTTCAAACGAGTTGAGATTGATGTATGGAGCGATTCACTACTTCCTCCATGACTACCATGGGAGCCCCATTGCAAGTTACCCCAATTTCTACCGGGATTCCACATCCACGTTCTTCACAAATCTCTTGCAAACCCGCTTCCAAGTCTCTTCTGCGGACAACCATAAGATTTAAATCGGAGGAATGGTTACGCCACTTTTCGAGCACGTTGGCGTGAACTTAGACCTCTACACTCCTATTCAAGAGAGACCACAAATGGATTTTAACTACATGGTCTTGACACACACTCTTGCGGGTCTATTAGCTCTAAACACGCTTGTGTATCGCTTCATGGATGAAGACGAGACCCCTTTGTGTTGTTTCTTACCATGTCCAAGGTATTACAACACAAATTGCTTCCAAGTCCTGAGGTTTCCAATGCCACGCCGCTTCATGTTTGAGCCTCCTCCTCCCCAAGATTTCAATTCGGATCGCTACTAGCTCCAAGGTACCATTCCTACCATTGTAAATACCATATAGTTTTTAAAACCGTTTTTTTTGCATATCATTGTTTTCTTTCTTCCACCTTCGGTTTTGCTTTCTCACTGGGTCGGTGAGAAGTAAGTCCGGGGGAGGGGATTGGTTGCTAATGATCTTTTTAGTTGTTCTGTTTTCTTTTTACATATTGAGTCTCATCATTTGCATTGTATGATAAAAACCACAAAAATCCTAAAAATTTGAAAAAACTTCGAAAATACAAAAAGATTTTCTCATTTAGTTACATTGCATACACTTGTATGCTCATTTTAGGTTGCATTGTACATATGAGAATAATGATGAAGTTGCCTTGTAAAGGTTTTTGACTTACCATTTAATGTAAAACTCTTGATAATGTGTTTATTATTTTAGTGAATCGTAGAAAAGCTCTCTTCTTTGCATCTTGATCTCTTCGCTCGAAACTCTTGGTTTTGTTGATGTTTGCTAAACTTGAAACCAATTCTACCTTATTTGACTTAAATTGGACTTTAAATTCTTGCTTAGGATCTTGAGATGCATGCTCACGGTTTTCAAAGACACATTTGGGTTTTCTTATCCGTCTTTACCACTCTATTCTAACCCAAATGGCCATTCTCATATTTAATTTGGTTTCCCCACCTTAACCCAAACCTTTCATTTCAAACCCCTTGTTTTCTTGAGTGAGGTATTTTTATGAAAATGCATACACGCACAAATCTTGAAAAATGGGAACGACAAAGAAGGTTTTCCATTTGGCTAGTCTTTTAAGCTCGAGGCTAGCGAACTAGGAGGGTGTTTGTGATATCTTATTCTTGATTGGGTTTGGTCAGAGACTTGAGAGATCAAAAGAAAGAGAGAATGGTTGAAGTCAAAAAAAAAAAAAAAGAAAACCAAAGAAAAAAAAAAGAGAAACTACTCTAGGGAAAGGTTAAGTTTATAAAAGAAAAGACTCTAAGTGTTTAAGGCAAAAGCCTAGTTCCCCTCCATAAGCTTAAAATCAAAAGTTAGAAAGTAAAGAAAAGAATCAAGGAGGATGAAAGAGGAAAAGAAAAGAAAGAGTCTAGAAAAGAAAACCCCCTAAGAGTTAGCAAAAACAAAAGAAAAGATGAAGGTTTGGTTCTCAACCATTTACTTTGTCTATAAAAAAATAAAGTATCTAAGATCATGGGTAGAAAGTAGGTTTCTAAAGGCATAAGGGTTTGGATAGAATGGAAGCACTTCTTTGTATGCATCAATTGTTCCATTTCTCCCTTGCTTTAGCATGATGTTTTGCATTACTAATCTTTGAGAGTAAGTTACTAAAATGTTTTGAAACCGCCTTATCTTTTATATCATAAACCTTTTTCTTACCATGCGGATTGACCATGATCGATACCTTCTAAGCAAGACCGCACTTAAACACCTGATTGAATGATAAACAATTGGTAGATAGGATGGCATGCAGAGACTTAACTTTGAGCCTAGAAGCAAAAGTTTGAAGTTGCGATAGATGTGAGGAGATTGATTGAGTAGAGATTCACTTATGCGATAACTTTGTATTATCTTGAGCCTTGATGTTGAATGCTTTGTTGATTCCTTTTGGCTTTGAGTTCTCACTCTCAAACCTCTTCTCCGGAGTTGTTCTTACTTGTTTGCTTGAGGACAAGCAAAGGACAAGTTAGGGGGAGTTGATGTATTCATATTTTAGCACTCCTTAGAATGCATTTCTCCTAGCTTTTACACTCATTTAGATTACTTGATCCATCTTTGTCTTCATATTAGGCTCCATCTAGTGTAAGTTTAGCTTTAGAGTCCTACGTACATTATCTTGAATTTGCATTGCATTTTGAGTCTTTTTCAGGTACTATGGAGGCCTAGGATCAAGGGGAATCAATTGGAGAAGGAAGGAGAACTAAAGGGGATTAAAAGGAGCCAAACACCATCTGATGTTAACTGCATCGACGTGCCCAGTTCACCACGTCGATGTAGTAGGTCGATGTGAGCTGCACCAGAAGAAAAGACCCCCTGTTGTCCACTGCATCGACGTGATGACGTGATCCTTTCACCAGGTCGATGCAGCACGTCGATGCAAACTACATTTTCTGCATAATTCCGGGGTTGACCTGGTTTGTCCCGGGTTGACCCGGGAACATCTCTTTTTCCTATAAACACTTTTAAGCACATTAAAAACACTAGGCTTTTTCTGATTTTTCTTTATACATTGGGCAAAAACAAAACCCTTTGGATCCTTGGATTTGGATGTTAAAGCTTCAACTTTTTATGTTTGATTAGTGAAGTTTTCGTTATCTTTTTTCTTAATCTTTTATTATGTCTTTCATTACTCATGTTTTGATGGTTTGTTTGAGCATGAGTGAGTAGTCTCTTAGTGGATTATGGGTGGAGTAGACTAGGATGTTTGGTATATGGTTGGTGATGCTTAGGCCTACATTTGCATGATTTCCATTGATTAGAGAGAACCCATAGCTAAGATTGAAGTAATTAATCAACTCTTAGATCAAGGTCTTTTCATGCCCGAAAAGTATTTGTGAAAATGTCTAGACCAACTCTAATTCATGCTTTTCATAGCCTACCCAATTAACACTTTATGTTTAGGATAATTTGTAGACTTTATGGGCATATGCGCTAATGATCTCTTCTCACTTCACTGAAAAGATTGTCATTTTGGGTGATTAGTAGAATATGTTAGTACTATGTGAAAATGAGCTAGCCTACTTCATAGGATCCATGTCTTGGAAATGGTTATTTATATTGTCTTGCATCACTAATCATAGCCTAAACACTCTTGGTCTATGATCTCTACCCAAAGTCCATGCTTTGATCTTATTTGATCATCTTTGTTTGTCCGGTTTACTTTTTGTTGACTTTCTTAATTTGCTTTCTTATTGCTTTCTTTTAAGTTTAATTTACTTATGCATGCTTTCTTTCATGTTTATTGTTCTTGTTTGATAATTTTTCTTGCTTATTGCATCATTTGCTTAGGTTGGTAGTTTGGTTACCAAAACAAAAACTCATATTGACTTAGCTTTATTAGTGCTTTGCATTCTTATTGTCCTAATCAATTTCCTTGTGGATTCGATCCCTCAGTACTACATTGAAATTTGATATGCACTTGTGGTTATTTTGGGTTAAAAATTAGTAGCATTTCTCCTCCTATCATAGATCCAACCAGACCGAAGAAGAGCTAGAGACACACCTAGCGACACGCCTTTCTACAGAAGGAAACAGTCCCCTGAAGAAAATTTGGAACGACAAGTCCAAGGAGATGACAGCCACTTCTCTAAGGTTAAGCTTGGAGAAAGTCACATCAAGGCTAATCCCAAGAAGGACATCGTATCAGAGGAAGTCCAATCCCACCAATATGAGGGGAAGGACACAAAAGATGGGGAGATTAATATGCCCATAGAGAACACACATTTTCACTCCCATATGGAGGAAGATCGACGAGCTATTCCCCTCATCCAACTAATGTTTTGATTATTGGTGCTCTTAATGAAGAGGAAGCCAAAGAAAATGCGGACAATGATGATTTACCAGGGGATGACTTAGCCCAATTTGAGGCTGAAAAATCAACAGCCTTCAAATCTCAAAGTTGCTCTCATGAGGACAACCTCAATGAAACTATCAACATGTTTACGGCTAAATGAATGTTTCTAAATTTGTTACAGACCCTTTGGTCTAGAAACAGCCTTCACCAATGAAGAGAGCTTCCAAATCATTCGTCAAGTCCAACAGGTCTTATGAACAAGAAAGCTGAGATTCTCTGTAGAGGGTCTCCAAAAAGGAAGGGTATAATGTCGGCAGGGACTGCTGGTAATGAACAAGGCAGAGGCGTGCGTGGTCCTTTCTCAGCAAGCAAGGTTACTAAGGTACAAAAGACTCAGAGCTCCCAAGAAGATGTGGATGGTTCGGTGGTGTCCCATAAACTACCTAGTTATCCCATATGAGGACAACTAGTTGGAACTGTCGTGGGATTGGGAATGACCTCACAAATCGACGCCTAGAGGAGATACACAAGAAGTATCATCCAGGCCTACTGTTCCTATCGGAGACGAAGAACAAGAGGAATGTACCACAAGGCATTCAAGTGGATTTAGGTTATGATCGTTTGTATATCGTCGAGCCTCATAACTTAACTGGTGGTTTATCAATATTTTGTATAGACGAGTTTAGAGTGAATGTATTATTTTCCAACAATTGTTTAATTGATATTGAGGCTTATATTGATGGTGTTAAAGTTTTTATGACCTTTGTCTATGGTGACTGGTCTATGGCCACCGTGATTTAGAATGGGAACAGCTCACCTGGAGTGTGACTTCTAGGAATGGACCATGGTTCATGATTGGGGGACTTTAACGAAATCACGGGACATAACGAAAAAGAGAGGAGGTCGGATCAGACCCGATACATCCTTCCTTCCTTTCAACCAGATTATTACAGATTGTGGAATGCTAGAATTCCCATACTCTGGTAACTTGATGTCATGGGTTGGAAAATGTGGACATGCCAGAGTGCGGTGTAGACTAGATCGAGCTTTAGGAAATGAGATTGGTATGAGCACTTCCCCTTCTCTAAGGTCTAATACCTACGGTTGTGGGGATCAGATCATAAACCAATCGTTGCCGACATCATGACAAGGCCCCCTAAAGAGAGAAAAATATTCCGCTTTGACAAGAGATGGATAGATAAAGAAGGGATTACCACCATCATCAAGGATGGTTAGTACTCCTCTACGTTCCCCTTAGACGCAAATCTGACGACGAGGGTAATAAGTTGCATGAGACCACTAGGGATTTGGAGGAATGAGAATATACTCAATTCGGAACAACATCTCCTTCAGTTAAAAGAAAAGGTCGATAACCTGCACGACAACAACAACGCCACCATAGAGGAAATAAATGCCGCCACCTCGGAACTTCACGCGGCGTTAAAGGAGGAAGAAATGTATTGACGCCAGAAGAGTAGGGTCGTCTAGCTACAAGAAGGCGACCGGAATTCTAAGTTCTTTCATGCTTTAACAAAACAGAGATGAGCGAGGAACCGGATAACATGCCTTAAAGATGACCAGGGAACAACGACAGAATTAGAGGAAGGGATTGTGGCCATTGCCACACTGTATTTTAGAGACCTTTTTGGCACCTCTAACCCCACAGAATTGGACAGGACCCTCCGTAATGTCAAATCTACCATTACTGATGATATGAATGATGAGCTTACAAGATCCATCACAGAGGCGGAAGTTCGGATGGCCTTGTTTGCCATGCATCCAGAGAAAGCCCCAGGCCATATGGGATGACGTTGGGACATTGTAAAAGAAGACGTGACCCGTATGGTCAATGATTTCTAACTGAGTGATTCCATTGAACCGGGCCTGAACGAGACTAATATATGCATGATCCCCAAAAAGTATAAACCCCAGGAAATGTCTTAGTTTCGGCCGATAAGCCTGTGCAATGTTAGCTACAAAATCGTCTCCAAACTGTTATGTCAACGAATGAAAAAAATTCTCCCGTGCCTAATCTCTGAGATCCAATTGGCTTTTGTCGCAGGGCGCTTGATCACATACAATATTCTCAGTGCTCAGGAAATGTTCCACGCGTTGAGGACAAATCTGGGGGGTCGAGTGAGACGGATGGGAAATAAATTTGATATGAGTAAGGCTTACGACAGGGTTGAATGGTATTTTATCAAAGCGCTCTTACAGAAGATGGGCTTTTACCCGAGATGGATTGGATGGATTATGGAATGTATTGAATCAGTCTCCTACCATGTCCTCATTAATGCACATCCCAGAGGAAACATTAGGCCGGAGAGGGCCTACGACAAGGATATCCTCTGTCTCAATTTCTTTTTATCCTATGCACGAAAATGCTAATTGGCCTCTTAAAGGAAGTTGACGAATTAGGGAGGATTACCGAGAAGAGGGTGGTGCGGGCCAGCCCGGCGGTGTCCCACCTGCTATTCATAGATGATAGTCTCTTATTTTCTAAAGCGGATACCCAGGAGTTTATATAGATCATGAGTCTCCTAAAAACATACGGGGAAGCATCGGGCCAATACATCAATCTGAAAAAATCTTCGATTATGTTCGGGAAAAGAGTACCGGAGGCGACAAAAAGAGAGATCAAAGCGAGTTCATGCGGAAGGCGGCATTGGTACCTACTTAGGGATCCTAGAGGATATAAGTGGATCCAAGTGCAAACTTTTTGCCTTTATCAAAGAACGCATGTAGTATAAAGTTAGTGGATGGTCATCCAAATGGCACCCTAAGGAGGGAAATGAGATCTTAATTAAGTATGTTGCCCTAGCGCTCCCGACTTATGTCATGTCCATTTTTATTTTTCCTCTGGACACTTGTGAAAAACTCACAAGAGCTATTGCAATATTTTTGTGGAGCAATGATCCCACTCGACGAGGCATACACTGGGCCAACTGGGAAACATTTATACACCAAAGGAACACGGAGGAGCAGGATTTTGAGCAATCCACGAGTTTAACCTAGCATTACTAGCTAAACACCTCTGACGACTGCTTCAATTCTCGGACTCGCTATTAGCTAGGGTGCTTAGAGGAAGATATTACAAGTATAGTTCCCCCTCAGAGAGACTTCAGAGGAGACTCCATTGTATGGATGGAAGAGCATTATTGCGGCCAAACCATTGTTGGCCATAGAATTTAGGCAAAAGATACATTCATGCCTCACTTCGAGAGCATCGGAGGTCCCTTGGATCCCAACCCTACCAGCTAGACTGACACGCTCTTGAGTGCCTGTTGTGCACCCCCTCATGACCGTCCGTGACTTTATTTCCTTGAAAATGCTAGATTGGAATGTGGATATCCTTGAGCAATATGTTGTTACAGAGAACATATCATTCATCAAAAGTATACCGGTCAGCCAATCATTCCATAGGGATGAATTTTGCCGGAAAGGACGTAATAAAAAATTATTTAGAGGCGTCTCGCGAGAACCGCCCGACATAGTTTCACATGCAAAAGCAAAGTGTCATGCGTGGCACCTAGCCAACACGCACTCCCAACTGTTGCCATTGCATGGGGCATATGTACGCTTGACCAACATCTGCCTCGTCGATGGATTATTGCACTCCTCATATAGGTTCTCGGGATTACGATGGGTGTGGCTAGGAACAGATGGAGAACTTCGCCGTCTTGGTGAAAAGAATCAACATAGACGCCTTTCCTCTACCCATACGGAGTTGGAAGTGCTAATCTGTGCGATGAAGTGCCTCCTACAGTACACTCGATCTCAAGCTTTCGGAACAGATTGCGAGAATGTGACAAGGATGACTCTGAGACCAGAAGAATGACCTAACTTCTCTACTAAATTAAAAGAATTTGCGCAAATCAAAAGTCTCTTCTCTTCCTTCTCTTATCTTATATCACTCGTTTAGATATCCAGAGAGCGAACCACTTGGCTTGCTTAGTTCGCACTAGCCGCGGAGTTGTTACTTATATTGGTTGTTATATTTCGGTGTGGCTTTCCACACCACCTCAAGTTTGAGTAATAGGATAATCGTTTGTCGAAAAAGAAATTTTTTTTTTTTAATATATCTCATGCTTTATCTGAACATATTATATACGCATATTTGAACCCTCGTTGGGTAATTGGAGTTACTCCGTTGAAAGAAACCACACCTTTTTCCCAAAAATAATAATACTAACAACCGACACATGAATTGTAAACGTAGGTGTTCTTAAACTTTGATTCGTTATAATTATATTTACTGAAATTCACATTATACGTAGATTTTGATTTTAAATTCCAGATTTTACAATCATGGCTGTCAAGGAAAACAAAAAAAAAACTAATAAATTGACTATTTATTTTATATTACTATAATGCACATTTTGTTGTTATATGAAATATTTTATTGAAACTTAGATGGAATACAAAGTCAAAACATACAAACACAAATTTCGAAAATTAAACCGACATATAACAAGATATCTCCGAAAGCTCAGTTCTAAAACGGGAAATCTATGAACTTTTACGAAAACAAGCCAAGAACTAAAAACAGGGGTCACAATCCAAAAATGAAACAAAGAAAACAATGACTTGCGCTTGAAACCTAAATGACATGTTTCACCAACACCACACCCTAATTTCTGGAAAATCTAAGAATACCGATGAGGACGACAAGAAACTAAACAACAGCAAGAGAATCCCCCAATAGTGAAGTAAGATTACCTCCCAAACAAATTGTTCCAAAACTTATATTTTGATAAGAAAGAACCAAGACTAAGTGTCTAGTTCCTCAAACTTCTTGCGGAAGCGGCGATGTCAAAAATCCAACTTTTGGACGTCTCGTTAGAAGCCAATGAACTTACCAGATCTCGATCAGATCTTGAATGTAGTGGCAAGGAGCAAAACAAACCTCCAATATGATGATGACAGACTCGGATAAGAACGGCGTGAGATAGAACCAAGGAGGTCACAAGAAGATCACCAATAGAAACGCAAGAAAGATCAGCAAGACATGAACCAAATAGAAACCAAACCAATCGTTGCCCATGTGGCCATGTTCCGTACCAGTCTATAAAACATTCCAGACACACTCAAAACATAAGCGATGAAGGTCACAGAGAAACCCACGACCAGGCAAAGAAGGAACCAATACCTATGTCAACGGAAGCAAAGGACCAGTCACGAACAAAGACTGCAGATCGGCTCGCTGAAATGTTCCAGTTAAGTCCAAAATCCCAGACGAAACTAGCAGAAAAAAAAAACACCGCAGAACAGGGAAATTGCCAACACCGTAGAGTAGAGAGATCTGACCAGAACGAAATGGCTGAGGAAGACAGAGGCGAGGCCACAACCATATCAGACAAATGTGATATAAGCACCATATGGAGCTTCTAGCGATTATGGATCGGTTGCAGGGGTTTTAACAATTGGCCGATGGACTCGCCTCTCTTAAACAGAGAGGTAATATGATGGAGATGTGAGTGAAACCACACAGCTGGTGATCTAGCAGTGATACAGTCAGATGAAGACAAGAGAAAGGGGGATCCGCACAAACTCTTCGTTTCAGAACCAGAACTCAAAGACAAAAGCCTTAGAGAGAAAACTGAATGTTTATTAAGCTAAAAAACATGAGTGAAGAAGATAGGGCTGTTGAGACTTATATTGTCTCTTACATTATACCTAAACGGTCATAAAATATACAAAAAGGAAAGAAATTTGTGCCCATAAAAGAAAAGAGATGTTGACAGGCAAAAAGGAAAAAAAAAACAGAACGAAAGGAAATTGCATAAGCCTGAAAAAGGAAAGTCTTGAGCCAAATGTCTTTGATTGATATCTTCTGAGTTTGGGCAATATATAGCTCATTTGAAAGCTTCTGAGGCAGCTAGAGTCTTCGTATTAGATGGTGGAAGTGGCTGAGATACCAAATAAGGAACGTTCCCTATCTGCTTGCAAATAAGGCCATTTTTTGGTCTTATCTGTTTCGGACTGGTCTGAGCTGGTCTCTTCATTGTTCTTGGCGATCTGAGCTCCTTGGGCTTTTCTTAAATCATGCCCATTTAGTTCTTCAACATTCAATGCTAGACTGAGCTTCAAGTTGGTTTCGTCCTCCATTTGGTCTCTATAGGCTCTTATTGGTACTTTTTAGGTAATCATCAAGTTGTTTAGCCTTTGAGTTACATCTTCATACTCCGTTTGATTAAGTAAACTCTCCAATGATTTATTGAATATGTCACATATGCTCCTGGTCCTGGAACACGTCATTGGAGCTTCCTTCATGCATGGTACTTTGATTACCTCATATTCTGATTCAGCGTGATCTGGTAGAATGTCCTCATCATTCCCTCCCTCTTGAGAATGTTTTGACTTCAAAACCGCATCTCCTGCATCAAAAGGAGTTAAGTCAGCAACATTAAAGCTTGAGGAAATGTTAAGCTCACCTGGTGGTTCAAGACGGTACGCATTGTAATTGATCTTCTCCAGGAATTTAAATGGACCATCTCGTCGTGGTGTGATATTCCTTAATTTTTTCCTGTTTTTATCATGTTTTTAATGAAGAAACTACTTGGTTTTAGCCTTTTATTGGTGTTTTTAGTTTTTTGTAGTTGTTATAGTCTTTACAGGAAATTAGAGCAATTTGGGCTAAAAAAAATGCAAAAAAGCATTTTGGAGTTTCGATAGATTATGAGCATCCAATGGTTCGCATCAGATAGAGACCTTCTCACCTTTGGATCAAGCTCAAATTTTACCAGAAGATAACTGGGAGTGTTAGCTTCAATTAGCATATCAGATCGTGAATATCCAATGGTGCGATCTCAAGTTATGCTCAATTTACTGAAGACATGTCGTGCAGTCTCGAAGCACAAGCAGCCGCATGATGCGGATGTGCAATCGATCGGTCGCATATAGCGATCGATCGGGGTCCTTGAAAACATGAAATTTTCCATACTTTTTTGAAGATTATCTCCTAAATAACTTATGGATGGGTTAGGTAGATTAGGGTGATTAGAAGTTGGGTTATGGTGTATTAGGCTTATACTTTAAAGAATCCTTCATTTGAGATGCAATTAAGACTAGGATTGGAGTAGCTAATCAATTTCTAGATTCTGGTCTTTTTACGTCCGGAAGGTGTTTGTAGAAATATCTAGGAGAATCTCATATGAGCAAATCACATGTTAACCAATTGACACTTGATGTTTAAGGTAATTTGTGGGTTTATGGACATTTAAGTATTGCTTCTAGATTCATTAATGACAAAGCGAAAATTTATGATAATTAAGTAATTTAGGAAGGGGATTAGTGTCACGGAAGTGGATTATTTCTAATGGACTTTATTAGAGCCTAGCATCATTACCTAATAGATAATTCACCCGAATCAATTGCCTTATCCCATGATCCATATCTCTCTTAGTTGATTTCATTTTTGCTTTTAATCGTTTAGTGTTTGCATTTACTATTTGCTTTGAATTTAGTTTGTCTTGCTTTTGTTTATTGCATTTTTTTATCTTTTCTTGTTAATTAGCCTTTTAGATTTACATTATCGCATTTCACTTAGTAATTGCCAACTAGGAACTTAAGAAAAGCCAAACATACACATTGACTTAGCTTCTAGAGTTCTTTGCATTCTTATTGTCCTAATCAATTTTCTTGTGGACTCGATCCCTAAGTAGTACACCGATTTGTCATGCACTTGTGGTTATTTAGGGTTAAAACCTACTAGTAGTTTTCCTCCTATCAACGATCATAAGCAAATTCAATAAACGACAAGCAATCTAACCAAATTTTTAGATTTCTACCAATTGTGGCTCTAAGTAGAGTTGATAGATTTACCACCTCTGTTTGCCCATATGTTTGGAGATGACAAGTGGTTGAGAAGAGCAATTTTATACCCAGTTTTCTCTATAATGTCTTCCACAAATGGCATATGAACTTTGTATCACGGTCTGACACAATGGAACGGGGCATGCCTTGTAGGCGCACCACGTCCTTGAAGAACAAGTCTGTAGTTTGAGTTGCATCGTTGATCTTGGCACAAGGGATAAAGTGCGTCATTTTTTAGAACTGGTCTACGACAACAAATATGGAGTCTTTGTGTCTGATCTTTGGGAAGCCTATCATCAAATCCATTGAGATATCTACCCAAGGGGAGTTAGGAATAAGTAAAGGAATGTATAAACCATGAGGATGTGACCTGGATTTTGCTTTTCGACAAGTGATGCATCTAGTGCAGAACCGTTCTACGTCTCTCTTTAGATGTGGCCAATAGAAGTGCTCCTTAAGGACATCTATAGTCTTATCTACTCCAAAATGTCCCACGAGGCCTCCACCATGTGCTTCTATGGTTATTAACTCCCTCATCGATCCTTGTGGAATGAAAAGCCTTTTATCGATAAACAGAAGGTCCTCATGTTTGTAGAATGGTCTGAATGCTCTTTTGTCACATTCCTATTAGATTTGGCCAAAGTCTGGATCTTCTTTGTAGTCCTTTGATGTGTTCGAATCCCATCACATTTGCCTCCATTGTAGTGATCATAATATTTCTCCTTGATAAAGCATCAACTACCACATTTTTCTTACCTTTCTTGTACTTGATGATGTAAGGAAATGTCTCCACAAACTCCAACCACTTAGGATTTCTTCTCTTGAGTGTGGTCTGACATATCAAATGTTTGAGCGCCTCACTTGTACAAGCCTTGCTTAGTCTTGAAGGATGTCTTCCATTCATCACCTTCTCTCATCTGACCTGGTTATATATACTCTTTATATGCACCTTTGAGAAGCTGGTAGCACCACTTAGCTCATCTAACATGTCATCAAGTTGTGGTATTGGATGCCTATACTTTATGGTGATGTTGTTGATGGTTCGGTAGTCCACGCACATTATACATGTGCCATATTTCTTTGGCACCAATAGAACAGGAACTGCACAAGAGCTTAAACTCTCACGGATGTAACATTTCTCTATGAGTTCTTGCACTTGTTTCTCCAACTCATTGGCCTCATCTGGATTCATTCTATAAACAACTAAAAAGATCATTAGCAACCAATCCCCTCCGCCAGACTTCTCACCGTCCCGGTGAGAAAGCAAAACCGAAGGTGGAAGAAAGAAATCAATGATATGCAAAAATAACGATTTAAAAACTATACGGTATTTATAATGATATGAATGGTACCTTGGAGCTAGTAGCGGTCCGAATTGAAATCTTATGGAGAAGGAGGCTCAAATGTGAGGCGTCTTGGCAAGATGAACCGTAGGTCTCGGTTGCAACGTGTGTTGCAATACCTTGGCTGAGACAAGAAGCAACACAATGGGGTTCCATCCTCGTCCATGAAGCGATACACTAGAGAATTTGGGATGAATCTACCCGTGATTGTGTGAGTGAGCATCATCTAGTTGAGATCCATCTGTGGCTTCTCTAAGAGAGGTGCGTAGAGAGCTAGGTTCACGCCGACGCAGTCAAAGATTAGAGTGAGCATTCCTCCTATGTGTATCCTGGGGTCATCCATAGTAGACACACCAAAGCGAAGTTTAGATAGGTGAATGAAGAACATGGAGGCTGGATCCGCACGGTAGTCTAGATCTCAGTCTATGGGGTGTCCATGGTAGTCTTGGAGTGAGCGTCTTGTGGTTCCATACAACAATCTTAGCTAATTGGAAGTTGGGACAACCGGTCTTGTACGTGCATAAATGGTGTTTGCTATGAGACGGAGAACATAGCGAATTGTAGGGTTCCTTATCTTTGACATCCGGGAACCAATAAGTGAGTATGGTTCATTGACCGCTATGTTCCTCCACACCATGGATTCTTGATTGAACTCTTCCACCATGTCGAAGTTGGTTTCGGGAAAACCATAAACTTCACAAAACGCTTTGGAAGGGATATAGTACTTCTTCGGGCCAACCATAAACTCAATTTGTCCTCCACCATACGGGTCATCATCAAAGTATTGAACGTGGCTAGGAAGTGCTTGGTAGGCTCGACGTATATCGCGTAATCCATGTGAGCAAGACCATCCAAATGCATTCTTGTGAAAAGATCATTCACTTGATCTTATATTCCCATTTCAATCATAGTGCCACGACAATCAAAGATGGTATGATAAAAGGTGGCACGGTCTAACTCCATTAAGTAATCAAATGCCTCTTGAGACCATCCATTGAAAGTGTGGTCTCCTTGAAGAGAGTGGTGTCTTGGCCATAAAGGGGAATCCATGAGTTAAGTTCTTGATAGTGGATCCTACAAAAGACAATTGTCAAATGAGAATGGTCCACAATTTTAAAGCACAAAGTGTCCATCTATATGATGATTTCAAAAGCTCAAATAGCAACAATAGTTTGACACTTATACCATCAATTCAAGTGGTAGCACAAACCAATCAACTGAAATTACAAGAACACCAATTCAAGGTCCTTCATTTTCATTAAACTAGCTAGCATTTTCATTCAAATCCAAAGCAAGCCAATTTGAGAGATTCTCAACAATGTAATAGAATGTAATGACTAAGCATGGTTAATGGTAGCATTTGAATGACAAAACACTAAACATTTACACTTTCTCAAATTTTTCAAATTTCATACTCATTTATTCACTTTTCACACTAAGAACCCTAAGAGGTGAAATTCAAAATTGAACCATTAAATTATCTCAAACTCATAAAAAATCAACAACCCATAGTATATAAACCTTAACCAAAGCAAAATGAAGCAATCTTATAACCCTAAACTAACAACTCCAAGAAAACAAGATGTAAGCTTCCATGAGCTTTAATGGAGGAGATGGGTTAAGAGAGAAAGAGAGAGAGCATACCTTGTACTTGGCAAGAGATGAGATGAATAAGAGCTAATGGGAGTGGAGATTTCAAATTCCCTTTTGTAAATAAAATGAGTTTGAATGCAAGAAGTGTGAAAGGTCTGAGCTTTAATGTAAAAAGAGAGCTTTTAGATGCAAAAGAGTTTGAGAAATGAGAGAGAAGGAAGAGGATTTCGTTTTGAGGGTTTTAAAGGGTCTAAACCGGCTTGAAATAATATTTAAAATCAAAGAAAACTGGTCTAAACCAAAGCAAACCGAGTCAACACTTAGAAAAAGGTCAAAGAAAACTTACCTTGGTGGATACATGCTGCATCGACGTGTTGCATCGACGTGGTGACCTCACCAGGTCGACGCAGGAAACACAAGGGGGAATTCTTGCTGTTGTTCATCCCATTGACGTGGTGCATCGACGTAGTGGTTTTGGTTGGTCGATGCAGGTTGACATGGTACTCCAAAGTGCCATGTTTTCACCCCAAATGATCCATGCTTGATCCTCTTGCTTCCTACAAACTCAAACACACTAAAACACAAAGAAAAATAGCTAAAACATAGATAAAATTATGTACAAGGATACCAAGGGATTGCCTCCCTAGTGCGCTTGTTTAACGTCTCTAAGCTTGACGGTTTGAGGAGATTCTAGTTGGAGGTGGTGTGAGAACCTTCCTTGGTGCTTGCTCCCCAATCCATCAACTCAATCTTAAAACACTCCTTCATAATCTTCTTGGCCTTGTCAACTTGCTCTTTGTTCATACCGGGAGGAAGAATAATCTTAGCCTTAGAGAATGGCTTGAAACCGCCCTTACACTTAGCTTTGCACTCAATTGCTCTTTCAACCAACTTAATGGGACGTAGGATGAGGGTGGGTTATTCTTCGCACTTGGTGCTTCCTTTAGATGAATAGGTGCCTTAGCCTTGGACACAAGGTCTTATTGGTCTTCAAAGAGTAAGTTTAAACCATCTCCATCAAAAGTATCTTGGAGATTCTCTTCATTCCATTTAGCAAGGGTTTCTTGTTCAACAATAGGAGGCACATCTTTGCTCTCTAAATTCATCGATTGACCAACTTCTTCTTCTTCATATGAGATTGTGCCACACAGCTTCCTTGAGACGGGGGAGATTGGGTAAGAGACATAGGGGCTCACATTGTGGAGAATAGCTTTCTTGTTGAGAAAATTCATTGTCACTCCCACGGTAGCCAAGAAAGGCGTACCAAGAATGAGGGGCATACTCTTACCAGAGTCCATTTCCACAACCATGAAGCCGGTTGGTACAATGCAATTTCCTATCTTTACCGGGTGGCTCTCGAGAATTCCAATTGGACACTTAAAAGAAGCATCCGCAAATGTAATGGAGCTACTGTTACCTTTCAAATTCTTAATGCCCAAAGTCTCAAACATATCATAAGAGATAACATTGACGCTTGAACCAGAATAACATAATGCATCATCAAGTTCCAAATCTCCAAGAGAGAATAGAAGAGAGAATGTACCCAGATTATCTTTCTTAGTGAGCGTTTTAAGTACTTGTGTCTCTCCACCATCATCCTCAAGACATCCTTGATGAGTTTCCTATGGATGGGGATTTGAGCAATACAATCCCCTTTGGACAACTTTACTTCAACTTCCTCCAAATCATTCTTGAACCTTGTGAGAACTCTCTTTAGGGTTTTAGTAAAGACCGGGCAAGGAAATGAAAGTTTTGGTTCATATAGAGAGGGTTCAAAGATGGGGGTTCCTCTCTCATCATGATCTTAGGAGCTTTCAGCTTAAGCTCTTTGTTGTTGGGGCCGGTTTTCACCCCATCAAGATCAACGGTTATAAATACTAAGTGTGGATGGAAAGCCTAGCCAAACAAGCACAGGTTTCTGGTTGGATGACGAGCTGTAACCCCTGATTCTGCATCAGGGAGTAGTGACGACGAACCGACATGCTCGGCGAGAAGATGGCTCGGCAGCATGTCAACGTAAGTTGGCTCGATGACATGACACGCTAGTGTTGGCTCGGCAACATGACATGCCAGTGTTAGCTCGGTGACATGAACGCCAGTGTTGGCTCGGCGACATGACACACCAGTGCTGGCGAACCAGCAAACAGTGACGAGCCAACATGTTGGCGAACCAGTAAACGGTGACGAGCCAACATGGTGGCAGACCAACAAATGGTGACGAGCCAAAATGTTGGCAAACCGACAAACGGTGACGAGCCAACATGTTTGCAGACCAACAAACGGTGACGAGCCAACATGTTGGCGAATCAGCAAACGGTGATGAGCAAACATGTTGGCAAACCAACAAACGGTGACGAGCCAATATGTTGGCAAACCGACAAATGGTGACGAGCCAACATGTTGGCAAACCGACAAACGGTGACGAGCCAACATGTTGGCAAACTGACAAATGGTGACGAGCCAACATGTTGGCAGACCAAGAAACGGTGACGAGCCAACATGCTGGCCAACCAGCATGCGGTGACGAGCCAAAGAACTGACGAGCCAACTCCCTGGCTCGACATTAAGGAGACGCAGGCGACGAGCCAGCCCACCGATGACCCAATAAGGCAACAAGCCCAACATCTTGATGGGACGAGGCAACGAGCCACAAGACAGTGGTGGGCCAAAGCGACGAGGCAAAGAAAGAAGCCCACGAATTTCCACCGCCTTAGAGGAAACCGGGAAGAAAGGAAGTCCCGAAGAATAAGGGAGTTTTCCTTTATCGTTTAGGAAGAGGTCTAGCCGACTTATTTTTGTATAAATAGACATGAACACCTTCGAAAAAAGGGAAGAGCAATTTTACC
>OVBL01000984.1:0-280688 GCA_900406555.1 Pseudoturritis turrita | reverse complement strand
CGTTCGTGCGGTGGTTCCTTGGAGTAAGAAAGTTTCAAAGCCCCCTCCTTCTAGCGCCAAATTGTGGGAGTCGAAATCAACACAATTAGAATTTGTCGGAGGTTTGTTAAGGGGGATGAAATTTCTGCGGATGAACCACGAACGGAGAGATCCAAAGATGGTTTTTATTAAGTTGTTAAGAAAGCTGTTTGCGTACAAGAGTTTGAGAGCAAAAAAGTCTAGGGTTTTTTGCTAAGTAAAATTGCGGATCCCCTTTCAAAGGATGTACATAGATATATATACTAGTTTGAGTCGGCCAGGTCAATCCTAAAGAGATAAGGAAAACTTCCTAATCCTTTGGGATTTCCTTTTTAGCGAAGTCGGCTTGACTTCGTGGGCCTCTGTATCGTTGTAGGCCGAAGATGGGCTTGTTGTCTTCGTATAGAAATGACTTCGGCCGCGTCGTCTTCCGGCTTCGTGTAGACTTGATTTCGGCCAGACAGTTTCGTATGGAAATGACTTCGGCCAGGATTGTCTTCGGCAGCTTTGACTTCGGCCAGACAGTTTCGTATAAAAATGACTTCGGCCAGGATTGTCTTCGGCAGCTTTGACTTCGGCCAGACAGTTTCGTATAAAAATGACTTCGGCCATGATTGTCTTCGTTGGCCGAAGCCTTCGTTGGCCGAAGAAGTCTTCGCTGGCCGAAGTGCTTGTTGGCCGAAGTGGCCGAAGTCCACGTCGGCCGAAGTGGCCGAAGCCCACGTTGGCCGAAGTGGCCGAAGTGCACGTTGGCCAAAGTGGCCGAAGTGCTTGTTGGCCGAAGTGGCCGAAGTCCACGTTTGGCCGAAGTGGCCGAAGTGCTTTTTGGCCGAAGTGGTCGAAGTCCACGTTGGCCGAAGTCTACGTTGGCAGAAACACTCGTTGGCCGAAGCGGCCGAAGTCCACGTTGGCCGAAGCGCTTGTTGGCCAAAGTGACGGCTTGCCGAAGTGAAGCTCCTTTGCCAAAATGAAGCTCACCGAAGTGAAGCTTGCCGAAGTGAAAGCTTCTTCGCCGAAGTGAGGCTCCTTTGCCGAAGTGGAGCCGTGCCGAAGTGAAGCTTGCCGAAGTGAAACTTCTTTTCCGAAATGAGGCTCCTTTGCCGAAGTGGAACCGTGCCGAAGTGAAGCTTGCCGAAGTGAGGCTCCTTTGCCGAAGTGGAGCCGTGCCGAAGTGAAGCTTGCCGAAGCGAAGCTTCTTTGCCGAAGTGAGGCTCCTTTGCCGAAGTGGAGCCGTGCCGAAGTGGAGCCGTGCCGAAGTGAGCTTGGTGGCCGAAGTGGCATTGCCGATGTCACGGGTCCTTGCCGAAGTGGCATTGCCGAAGCCGTGAGCCCTTGCCGAAGTGACATCGCCGAAGCCATGGATCGTTGCCGAAGCCGTGGGCCCTTGCCGAAGTGACATTGCCGAATCCATGGATCGTTGCCGAGGCCACGGGTCCTTGCCGAAGTCGCGGATCGTTGCCGAAGTGGCCTTCGGCCGAAGTGGCATTGGCGATGTCACGGGTCCTTGCCGAAGTGACATTGCCGAAGCCGTGAGCCCTTGCCGAAGTGACATCGCCGAAGCCATGGATCGTTGCCGAAGCCGTGGGCCCTTGCCGAAGTGACATTGCCGAATCCATGGATCGTTGCCGAGGCCACGGGTCCTTGCCGAAGTCGTGGATCGTTGCCGAAGAGGCCTTCGGCTGAAGCCGCGGGTCATTGCCGAAGTGGCCTTCGGCCGAAGCCGCTGGTCGTTGCCGAAGCCAAGGGTCCTTGCCGAAGTGACATTGCCGAAGCCGTGGGTCGTTGCCGAAGCCACGGGTTCTCGTGCCGAAGTCTCCCTTCCTTTGCCGAAGTGAGCTAGGCTTGCCGAAGTCTCCTTTGCCGAAGTGACTGGGCTTGCCGAAGTGAGCTAGGCTTGCCGAAGTCTCCGTGCCGAAGTGACTAGGCTTGCCGAAGTGAGCTAGGCTTGCCGAAGTGACTAGGCTTGCCGAAGTGACTAGGCTTGCCGAAGTGAGCTAGGCTTACCGAAGTCTCCGTGCTGAAGTGACTAGGCTTGCCGAAGTGAGCTAGGCTTGCCGAAGTCTCCGTGCCGAAGTGACTAGGCTTGCCGAAGCGAGCTAGGCTTGCCGAAGTCTCCCTTGCCGAAGTGAGCTAGGCTTGCCGAAGTGAGCTAGGCTTGCCGAAGTCTCCTTTGCCGAAGTGACTAGGCTTGCCGAAGTGAGCTAGGCTTGCCGAAGTCTCCGTGCCGAAATGACCAGGCTTGCCGAAGTGAGCTAGGCTTGCCGAAGTCTCCGTGCCGAAATGACTAGGCTTGCCGAAGTGAGCTAGGCTTGCCGAAGTCTCCTTTGCCGAAGTGACTGGGCTTGCCGAAGTGAGCTAGGCTTGCCGAAGTGGCTAGGCTTGCCGAAGTCTCCCTTGCCGAAGTGAGCTAGGCTTGCCGAAGTCTCCTTTGCCGAAGTGACTGGGCTTGCCGAAGTCTCCTTTGCCGGAGTGACTGGGCTTGCCGAAGTGGAGCAAAGCTTTGCCGATGTGAGCCAAAGCTTGCCTGAGTGGAGACAAGGCCTGCCTAAGCGGAGACAAGGCTTGCCTAAGTGGAGACAAGACTTGCCTAAGTGGAGGCAAGGCTTGCCTGAGTCTCCCAGCCGAAGTGAAGCTTCCTTGGCCGGAAACGGAGCTGCTTTAGCCAGAATGGCCTCTCTTGTGCTTAAGTGGACTCGTACAGAAACGACTTAGGCACAATTTCGGCCTTGTCCGATTCTTCGTATTTTCATACTTAGCCATTTTCCCATTGATCACAGCTGGGCGGGTTTTGACCCCAACAAACCCTTTTTATATTCATCGGGTAAGTAGATCTTCTAGGTTGTCTCTCCTTGATTCGTACATATCCGAGATCTTCTGATATCTTTTCTTCCTTATTTGGATAGATTCTTTCTGTTGGTGCTTGATCCACGTCAGCTACTTTGCCACGTCACCTTATTCTGTTTGTTGCCACAGCTACTCTGTTGTTCCAACAACTCGTATCCTAATGCTCAAGTAGTCTCTCTTTCATTTATAACCAAAAAATTAAATTATTTTCCTACGTAAAACGACACTGTACTCATGTTCCCACCAAAACCCGCGTGTTCCTTGCTTGCTAGAACCGAGGTGTATAGATACAGAGATTCTTGCTATATAAAATTGCAATATTAACGTGCTTTGAATTCCTAAATATTGATCTCCAAAAACAAAATATTCTGAATGCAAAGCTTTTTCAAATATTTTCTTTGAGTTTTTGTATTTTACATTTCGGATCTTCTTAATATGCTTTGAATCAGTTTGGTCATATGGTTTTATAGTCCAATATCAGTTATAGATTTTTTTAGGATTTCTCTATAAATCACTCTTATTTTTACGTAGCCTCCATTGTATTTTGAAATATTATGAAATTGTTTTCTCTCTAAAAATATAATCAATCTCGTAGCTAACACATTATTGATAAACCACGTAAAACTCCATCATATTTTTTATGTTTCTATTTATTTTCTCATATATGTTATAAGAAATTGTTGCCTTTCATCTACTATATTGACCGGTACTTTGTAAATTTCATTTTTAGAGTTTTCAGAAATTATTTTACTATTAAACATATTTCACCTAAAATAATTTTGAACTGAATTAATGATCTGGAAAAAGAAATGATTTCAGTATCACGACGAGTGAAGACAAAAAGCACATACATATGAAGGATTTTTGGCATCTACAAAATCAGATAACAAATCTTAAGAATTTCTTGAAATGGAAAACCAGTTGTCCAATGAAAGTTTGACATATGTCTAAAGATAATGGAACCCATATATAAATGAATAGTGGGGTTAGAGATGTAGAACATGCGGACATAAACATTCGCAATGTTACTTCCACAGACATAAATGGTCAGAAAAGTTACACACGATGCATACGTATCTCTAAAAATAATGCTTTAGCAGAACTATGATGTAACCTTTTAGGTTATCCGCACAATAAAAATGAGAAGTTGAAACTTGAAAGAGATGTTATCCTTCTTTTTTTTTGGGAAATGAACAAAATAGAAGAATACAAATTTAATAAAGAGCCTTTAACAATAATGAATAAGCAAGTGGGAAACAATAGCCATGTAACTTGTGAATCCATTTATTTCTTTGCAGTTTCTCATAATTTCAGGAAAAAAATCCACTGTTATCTACATGATGGTGATGATCAATTTGACAGACATAACAAAAACAAAAAGGAAATCTGGATTTGAGCAAAATAAACCACTCTATTTTTGTTTTTAAATGAACTTAATACGAAGAATAACTCTCAAAGAATTGTTTTGTATCTGATGAGAATTAATCAAACATATACGTTGTTCTATCTTGCTGTTCAAGCAGGATACGAAGCATACAAATTTCTTGGGACGCAAGGTGATTCTCTCCAAACCCTAGCGTGAAGCTTAAGCAATTCCTTAGCCTTTTCTTTAGTCTTGTTCCCACAACTTACTTGAAGCACCAGACAAAGCTTCGCTACAACTCCCAATTGCAACATCTCTTGCAACAAAGAGGGCGTCGCGCAGAACCTCCCAACCGAAAGCAAAACCCTAACCGCCCTTTCACTAGTTATCTGCGAGACCCTCAATATCTTCTTAGACACAACCGCAATAGCCGCGCCATGATTCAAGAACTCGGCTCTTCCTTCTGCACACTGACATAACATATCAAGAACCACCATCGCCATCTCCGAATTCCTTCTCTCAGATGAGAAAATCTCATCCATTAAAAGCTCGATTATCATGGAGATCGCTCCAGCTTCCACAGCCTTGTGTCTATTCCTTCCCCATGGACATATGATCACCAAGATTTGCATTGCTGATTTCGTCGCCTTGTGAGAGATCTGGTCATGCAAGATCTGAACCACCTCAGCGAAAAGCTCACGTTCCAACAATATGATCTGCATTGGATCCGCTACTTCGAGGATCTTCTTGAGAAGCAAAGCCGCATAGGCTCTTGACTCGTAGATCCCACGTTGCATAATCTTAGTCAACGTCTTCACAAGATTTGTTCCTTTCTTATTGTTTAAAAGACTCTTGAGGCCTGTCTCTGAGGCGTCGAGATGATAAAGTAAGCTTAGGGCTTCGTCCATTAAGCACCTCGAAGAATCAAATCGATTCTCCAACATGTTTGACTGACACAAGTCGTTGAGATTCGAAGAAGATAGCGAAGAAGAAGGAGAGTTGTACGTATCTACTGAGTTGCTTACGATCTTTGCCAAGAACTCCGGAACTTGTGCGGCTTCTAAGCACCGTTTGTTCGTTGTATTCTCCGATACTATTTGACGAAGTCGTTTGAGGCATTTGACTTGGTTTTGATGTGAAGATGAAGAATCTTTGATGAGTTTTTCGATCTCGGATTTGCAGATCGGAGGTTTTGGGGTTGGGATCCTCTCGATACCGTATGATGCGTTGAGGGTACACCAAGATTGGATCAGACGGCGAAGAGTATGGTTTGGTGTGAGATCGGTTTCGGTTATGACTTGTTTGGTGACCGGACATGAGTTTTTCTTACCGGAGAAGAGCCATTTCTCGATGCTATCTCTGTCGTAGGTTATTCCGGTGGAAACTATCACCGGATCCTTCATGATATCTAGAGAGATCGGACAAAGGAAGAAGGAAGGAATCTCTATCTCTTGATCCATTTAACCCGCCGGAAAAATATGAAAAGAAGAAGTAAAACTTGATGTATAAATCGACAAACGAATCTAAAAAAAGGAAACTTTTGCTTCAAAGTGTAGTAGTTGAGATTTAGGAGATGTGAATTGGTTTGAATACTTTAGCAAGAAGAGAGAAGGAGGGTTGGGTTTTAAATATAAAGGATATGAGAAATATTCAGAATTATTACAAAAGTCAAAACACGGAAAATACAAATATTGTAAACTCTTTTTGGATAGCTGTCCCTATTTATTATTGTATTATTTTTATAGAACGAACGAAGAACGTATAAAGATTTGACTTTTTTGGGTGGTGTAACAAAAACCTAAATAATAATAAATGGTTTTCATAAAAAAAAGTTAGACGTATGAAGAGTGTTGACTTGTCAAAGAGATGCGATTACGGCGAATAAAGTGTAAATAGTAACGAAGTCATTGGTGGGATTGGTCGTGGCGGTGGTGAATACAAATAGTTTGTCTGCTTTGTGTTTCGTTTTTACTCACATGCCATAATTGCTGATTCCTCTCTTCTTTTTTTGCCATCCCCTATTTGACTTTTTTTTCTTTTTATTCTTTAAAAAAAAAAAATTTGGCTGGCGTATTTCAAAATTACAGTAAATATTACAATTATAAATTTATAACCGAAAGGTAGAGGAAGATTATTGTTTTTTTTTTTGTCAACGAGGTATATATATTTTTTTTGGTGCCGACAAAACCTAAAGTGCCATTAACGGTCCGTTGTTGGTTTTGTTACTTTTGTACTTTGTTTCAGGCTGCAACTTTGATGACACCTTTTTGACCCATACTCCCTTGTTATACTCTACTTTGTTCTAGGCGCTTCGACAATATTTCGGATATTGATATTTTTGGTTAATATTCTTTTTATTTTCATATTTACTTTGTCTTTGATCTTGGTGTCAATGGATATGTGTATATATTTGGCAAATGCCTAATACAATGAACCATGTAAAGGATTTTGTTTGGTTCTATTATCCTAAATTGCTAACAGCAAAACTTATTAATGCGGACCCAATTTCAAGTTGCGCTAGCCTCTAGCAACCACCACGTATTTAACATAATACTTTTATAGATGCACGTAATTTTTTTTTTTTTTTTGCAACATGAGAGAAGATTTATGAAAGTGTTGTTTTTAATGACTTAACTATGATAATGTACTGCAAAAAAATCGAACAGAAAGGACAGTACATTTTAAGATTAGAATATTTTTCATATTCTTAGTTATATCGAATTTGAAGTTTATATATGGGTCATAAAAATTTGTAAACATTATTCACATATTTAATGAAAAAACTTAGACATAATGGTATTCATTTCAATAAATTTTCTTTCTTAATTTTTTACGAATTTATCTTCTTTATTGTTTTTCATCACATAAAAAAAAATAAAGTATATAACGTTATCAGTGGCGGATCTAGAAATAATTTTTATTGGGGGGCAAAAATATTTAAACACAAAATCATCATTTACTTCATCTTCTTCAAAAAAATAAAATATTGAGTAAAAGTGCGAAGATTAGAAATTTTTTTTTTTTTTTTAAAACATCATTTAATTAATTCAGGCAATTATGAAAGAAAATAAAATAATCATAAAATATCGTATACATTTAAAATTTGTATAGAATGTGAAAACATCTTATATTTTAAAACAAACAGTTTTTTAAAAACATTATATATTTTGAAACGGATTGAGTACATTATGTTATTATCATATAATATTAATAACGGATAAAATACATTATATTACTATCAGAAAATATAAATAACATCGATTATTTAGATTCTAAACCAATATTTATTTTCTCGTATCATCTATCAAAAAAAAAATCTACTTTTTACCTAATCTCTTTAATTAGAATCTCAAAAAAGAATTCTAACCAATATTTATTTTTTAGTATACATAATATATGTTCGATTGTTCGGTGATAAACATAAGAATTTTATAAAAGTTAAGACAATATTTTCTTTGCATTTATATGGAATTAATCGACACTGATTTAGGAAAGAAGGAATCAATGGAGGCAAAATATATGTTTAGCATAGGTGCATTTTTTAAGCTTTGAAGAAACTATAATTGAAATAATTTTTATGGAGGCAGCTACCACCTCCTTGCTTTTACTGCATCCGCCCCTGTTTCTGATATAAATATAACAAAAGTTGTCAAAAAAAAGACAAAAAAGATTTAGAAAAAAAACAGCAATTGTGGGATATTCTGTTTCTGCGAGAAATCAACTTGCTCGATATCACTTGCGGTTTTTCAAGTCACATATTTCGATTGCAATGTCTTTGTGATTAAAATTCGCATACATTAAGAAACAAAGTCAAAACAATATATTGGTTATTTGATAACGTTTATAAATTTTTTTAAAAGAGTGGGATATTCTGTTTGTTTCTGTGAAAATGATCTAAATTTATATTAAAATAAGCAGTTTCTGATTATTTATACACGGCCTATTGACCAATACAAAAAAACACATGAACTATCGATATATTTGAATTTACTACATGACATTTTGAAAAATGGTCAATTCCAACAAAACCGTAAATGGAGTGAATTTTCCGTTAACGGTTGCTGACGTGGATGACAGGTGGAACACGGTTTTCGTCTGGTTTAAAATTTATTGAATTAATTTTTTTTATAATAAATCTGACTTAATTTATTGAATTTTTTTTTTAGAATGACTTAGCATGGATCGAACCCTGGTGGGAAGCACATATGTGAGGAGATACTACCACTAGGATAAGTTCGAATTATTGATCAATGTCAATTTTAGATGTACTTAATTGTTTTTGACGTTTTCTTCTTTCTTCTTCCTTCTTCGTCTTCTTCTTCTTCTCCATTTTTCCTCCTTAACCATTTAACTTCATGAGGTACGATTCTTCTGTAAAGCAAATCTCCTATCTCCGATGCCAGCACATGGCCTCGTTCAAAACGGGAAAAAGACCACCACTCCTCTTTTCCGGTTTATTCCGGTAAAGCATGTTGCCACTGCCATGATTGAAATGCGATTTAAGTGAGAACATGCTTGGTTATCGGAGAGTCACGTCGCTTCCCGTGATTTTGTTCACCTGCTAAAAAAATAAAAACCCAAGAAATCAATTAAAAAACCCATAAGAAAGAAACGAGATCCAACTCCAGTTAATAGGACAAAAAAAAGCAGAGAATCCATTGATACCATGACGACTCTGATCGATTTAAGTTGCTCCGGCGATCTCTGAGGGAGAATCGAGTGATCGATTTCGTAATAAAATCCAATTTTTTTTATTTAGCTTCTGAGTGAGAGAAGACAACGAAGAAGAAGGAAGAAGAAAGAAGAAGACGTCAAAAAATAATTTTTAAGTACATCTAAAATTGACATTTGATCAATAATTCGAACTTATCCTAGTGGTAGTATCTCCTCACATATGTGCCTCCCACCAGGGTTCGAACATATGTTTTGGTCAGATTTATTAAAAAAAAATTAATTCAATAAATTTTAAACCAGACGAAAACCGTGTTCCACCTGTCATCTACGTCAGCAACCGTTAACGGAAAATTCACTCCGTTTACGGTTTTGTTGGAATTGACCATTTTTAAAAATTTCATGTAGTAAATTCAAATATATCGATAGTTCATGTGTTTTTTTTTGCATTGGTCAATAGGTCGTGTATAAATAATCAGAAACTGCTTATTTTATAGGGGAATGAGCCGCTTTTCCGTAAAAGTGAAATGACTTTAGTCTAGTAGCAGTTGTAAGTCCACTAAAAACAGGCACCATCACATCTGGGATCAAATCCCACTCCCTGCAAATGTTAAGAATTAAGCTAATAGACCGGTCAGTTGTGGCCTAATGTTGACAAAAAAAACAAATATACTAAAGAGTAACAATTAAAATAAATTTATATGTACGATAAGGTTTTTTGTATATCAAGTATGATTTTTTATCAACATATTTGGAAGTAACGGAATCGAAAATTTATGATTTAAGTTTTCCGTCTTTTGAAAAATATAGGAAGAGAGATCATCCATAGCTTTTGACGAAAGCTAGTTATCCTCAATTCTTCTAACTTCTAAGATTCCATCTGATCTGATTTTTATCTTGTCATTATTTGATTGCTGGTTTAAGCCATTTGTCTTTTTTTACATGTCACTCTCTACCTATGTTTTTGTTTATTTCTAGCTCACTTGAGCTAATTATATAGAAACTCAGTCGTATTTTTATGATTTTAAATTTTGAAAAATATATAAAAGATATATATGACAAAATCACATAAATAAAATATTTCTATTTTCAAAAAAAAAAAAATCCATTTTATTGGAAAATAGAAATAAGTTAGGCAGCTCATGAGCACGACCCAGAATCATGAGCAAGTTGCAACTATGCTACGAATCAGGGATATATTCAACTACAAACTAATAAGTTATCTAATTAGACAATTGACTTCAATCTTGAGGATATATTTATTTGGGTTATGTACTATATACTGATAACTCTTTTCCATTCTTTGTGTGGCGGTCATTATATTACAGAAAATCAGATGAAATTTAAGCATATAAATACATAAACGTATATGTTGACAAAACAATATATATACGTAATACGTATACGTATGTATACACATTAAATATATTTGATTTAATTGATTAGTTATTTTCTTGATTCAAGTCTAGATGAAGATGGTTATTTTATGAATGTTCGTTCTAATCAGTTAGCCAATCAGACTTGTTATAAAAAAAGCCGATAGTGTGACATAATTGATAAGTTAATGGTCTGATCCTGATCAGAGAAATCATAGCCCCTTGAATACACTTCATGTGGTTGATTGAATGATGGTGATGATCCGTGATTTTTAAGTCAAACGATGATATAAATGGAGAGGAAACAGTTTGCGGATGAACTGATTTGTGTAGGATGTTTGTGAATGGATTATGAACGAGTTGAATGGGTTTTTTTGGACAAAACAAGGATTAAGAGAAACTTTCCAAGACTGCGGAATTCTCTTGAACTTTCAGGTTTGATTCTGCTTGGATATGACACACCAAAAGCAGTCACAAGTTGAGATCGTGATATTACACACACAAACTCATGATCAAACGAAATCAGAGAGAATTTTTGATAAGAAAAAGTTTGATAATCTTTTACAAAGAGAAGATCAGAATATAAAGAAGTCTAAGGGTCAAAGGAATGTGTAAATTCGTCCTAGGTAAACAAACACACATTAACTCACACAAAGACTGAATTCAAACTCAAAACAGGTTGTTCCCTCTTAGTTCTCTTTGGCCATGGGCTTTGGAACAACAATGGGCTGTGATCAAGAATGTGTGGACTTGCCTCATTAAAAACCTCTCTTGGAAAATCCATTGGGACAAAACCAAGAAGAGGGAAAAAGAGTACAAGTCACACACCTCCATTGTTGTTGCTTAAACGGCTTGAATCATAACCGATGTGGTTTGACAAGCTTCTTGTTTAAGATTGCCCTCAATTTGTTGTAGGAGTGTGGTGATAGCTTAATTTAGTCGCTTTGTCTTAGACCTTGTCATGGGGCCATTAGGAACGTGCAATGCTACTTCCTCTTTAGCTCCATTCTCTTCATCTTCAAGCTGCTCCTTAGCTCCAAGCTCCTCAGGTTCAAGCTGCTCCTTAGCTCCATGATCCAAGCTTTCCATGATCACATCATTCTCTCCCACTTGAAAAAGATTTGACCTCAAATATGTTTCTTCTGCAACAAAAGGAATAAGGTCAGCAACATTGAAGCTATTACTCATATTATACTTACCTTGCAAATCCAGAGAGTAGGCATTGTTGTTGATCCTCTTGAGCACTTTAAAAGGTCCATATATTCTTGGCATAAACTTAGATTTTCTCTCATTAGAAAAATGTTCTTTTCTGAGATGAATCCAAACCAAGTCTCCTTCTTCTAAGATGAGCTCCTTTCTGCCTTTGTTAGCATACTTAGCATACTGCTTAGTCTTCTCTTCAATGTTCTTCCTTGCCTTCTCATGAATTTGTTGCACCAATTATGCCTTCTTTTTGCCATCCATACTAACTCTTTCACTCATAGGTAAAGGCATTAAATCCAAAGGAGTAGTAGGATTAAATCCATAAACGATTTGAAATGGTGAAAATTTGGAGGCAGAATGCATAGAATGATTATATGCAAATTCTACATGAGGAAAATAGTCCTCCCAAGTCTTTAGATTATTCTTAATCAATGCACGTAGGAGTGTAGACAATGTCCTATTAACTACCTTAGTTTGCCCATCAGATTGTGGGTGACAAGTAGTAGAAAATAACAACTTAGTTCCTAACTTAGACCAAAGTGTTTTTCAAAAGTAACTAAGGAATTTAGTGTCTCTATCTGATACTATGGTCTTAGGCATGCCATGTAAACGTACAACTTCCCTAAAGAACAGATTGACTGTATGCATAGCATCATCCGTTTTATGACATGGAATGAAGTGTGCCATTTTAGAAAACATATCAACAACCACAAAAATTGAATCCTTGCCTGTCCTAGTCCTAGGCAAACCTACTACAAAATCCATAGAAATGTCATTCAAAGGATGCAAAGGAATAGAAAGAGGGGTATACAAACCGTGGGGTTGTGACTTAGCCTTAGCTTGTTTACATGTTGTGAACCTTTCACACATCTTCTCTACATCTCTTTTCATATGCGGCCAATGAAAGTGATCTCGCATCACTTTAAGAGTTTTAGAAACTCCAAAGTGTCCCATTAAGCCTCCACCATGTGTTTTCCTTACAAATAACTCTCTCAAAGAAGAATTAGGAATACACAAACGGTTATCATAAAACAAGAATTCTTTATGTCTATAGTACTTTCCAAATGCAAAATTTTTACAAGATGAATATATCTTTCCAAAATCAGAATCATTTGCATAAAGAGATTTTATATGCTCAAAACCAAGTAATTTAGTATCAAGAGATGTGAGTAAAACGTACCTCCTTGACAATGCATCAGCAACTACATTGTCCTTACCTTTCTTGTATTTAATGACATAAAGAAAAGTTTCAATGAATTCAACTCACCTAGCATGTCTCTTGTTGAGCTTTTGCTGTCCTTTGAGGTGCTTCAAGGACTCATGATCTGTGTGAATCACAAACTCCTTAGGCCAGAGATAATGTTGCCGTGTTTGTAATACTCTCACCAAAGCATAAAGCTCTTTGTCATATGTAGGATAGTTGAGAGTAGCTCCTCCTAGCTTCTCACTAAAATAAGTTATTGGCTTCTTATCCTGCATTAAGACAGCACCAATTCCTACACCAGAGGCATCACATTCTATCTCAAAATTTTTAACAAAATCAGGAAGAGATAAAACATGAGCATGAGTAAGCTTCTCTTTTAAGGCTTGGAATGCATCCTCCTGAGCTTGTTCACACTTGAATCCCACGTTTTTCTTGATAACTTCAGTGAGTGGGGTTGCCGAGGTGCTAAAATCTTTCACAAACCTCCTATAAAAGCCAGCAAGTCCATGGAAGCTCCTTACTTCTCCTACAGATTTTGGACTTGGCCATTCTATAATTGCCTTCACAATCTGTTCATCAACCTTAACTCCATCTGTGCTTACAACAAAACCTAAGAAGACAAGGTTATCTGTTCCAAAAGTACACTTCTTAAGATTGGCAAAAAGCTTTTCCTTTCTAAGTACTTCTAAAACCATTTTCAGATGCTTGACATGCTCTTCTAGGCTCTTGCTGTATACTAGGATGTCATCAAAGTACACAACAACAAAATATCCTATGTAAGCTCTAAGAACATGATTCATTAATCTCATGAATGTACTAGGTGCATTTGTCAGTCAAATGGCATTACTAACCATTCATATAAGCCTTGTTTAGTTTTAAATGCAGTTTTCCACTCATCTCCTTCTTTCATCCTAATATGGTGATATCCACTTTTTAAATCAACTTTAGAAAAGATGCTAGAACCATTTAATTCATCTAACATATCATCTAATCTAGGTATAGGATGGCGATACTTCACTGTTATATTGTTGAAGGCTCTGCAATCAATACACATCCTCCAGCTTCCATCCTTCTTAGGTACAAGCAACACTGGTACAACACAAGGACTCATACTTTCACGAATATGGCCTCTCTCCATGAGCTCAGTCACTTGTTTTGTAATTCCTTGGTCTCCACAGGATTAGTCCTATAAGCTGGTTTGTTTGGTAAAGAGGCTCCTGGAATGAAGTCAATTTGATGCTCAATGCCTCTAATGGAGGGTAAGCCAACTGGATTCTCCTCTGGAAACACATCTGTATATTCCTGCAATAGACACTTAATTTTACTAGGTATGGCCTGCTCAGGGTTAGTTAGACACATAAGAGTCTCTTTAAAGACAAACAGTAGATTAGGCTTTTGAAAACCACTCTCCTTTTGCTTACTCTCGGTGATCATGAGGTTGGATGATTTAGCAGCTTGTGTCTTCCTCATTTTCATGCTCAACTAGTCTTGATACACCTCATGAGGAGTCATAGGAACCAAGATGGTTTTTCTGCCTTTGAATTCAAAGATTTGGCGATTGGTGAAGCCATCATGTGTTACCTTGCGGTCTGATTGCCAATGCCTTCCAAGTAGGATGTGACTAGCTTCCATAGGCAGTATATTACACAAGATTTCATCCTCATATTTACCAATAGACAATGGTATCTTCACTTGGCTATTCACAGTCATTTCTCCATTTTCATTCAGCCATTGTAGCTTGTATGGTCTCGGATGCTTTATAACCTTTAAACCAAGTTTCTCCACCATGGTTTCACTAGCTACGTTTGTGTAACTCCCACCATCTATGATCAAGCTACAAACCTTGTCCTTGACCACACATCTTGAATGAAACAGATTCTCCCTTTGCTCTTGTTCATCTGTTTTAGTTATCACACTCAAAGCTCTTATTGCAACCAAAAGCTCCCCTTTAGATGCTACTTCATAATCTTCTGATGAGGAACTCTCCTCTTGCTGCTCATCCTCTGACTCTATCTCACCATTATCTTTAAGTATCATGATCCTCTTGTTTGAACACTCACTAGCATAATGACCATGTCTGTGACACTTCAAGCACTTGATATCTCTGGTTCTTATTGCAACAGCCTTGCTCTTTCCTTTCTAATCTTGATCCTCAACCTTTGGTTTGACAAAAGTCTTATAATCCTTCTGTATGCTGATCTTTCTTCCCTTTGGTAGCTAGGCTTTCCCGAAGTAAAACTAGGCTTAGAACTCCTTCTCGTAAGCTATTTTTCAAACATAATTGCTTTGTGTAGCAACTTCTCTAACTCCACATAGTGTTGAACCTATAATCTGTCTATAATGTCTCTGTTTAAACCTCCCATGAACCTAGGCATTGTGGCTTCTTGATCCTCCTGAATATCAGTCCTTAACATCAAGTTTTCCATCTCTTTGTAGTATTCTTCCACTGGTTTATTTCCTTGGACCAAATTTCTCAATCTGTTGTGTAGCTCCATGTGGTAGTGACTTGGCACGAATCTTTTTCTCATTATGGTCTTCATTTGAGTCCAAGTCTCAATTGGATAATCTCCTACACGTCTCCTTGTAGTAACCAATTGATCCCACCAACTTAGTGCATAATTCTGAAATTCGGTTGGTGCCACTTTCACTTTATTTTCTTCTGTATACTCTTGGCAATTGAACACGAGTTCAATCTTCTTTTCCCACTCTAGATACTCATCAGGGTCGTTGGTTCCTTGAAAAGAAAGAATACGTATCTTTAAACCAGACAGATTATCTCTAGGAAGAGCTTTTTCTTCTCTGTCACGCCTTCTTCTTCTATGGCTGTTTTGTTTGGAGGATTGGCTATAATAGCTCACTGATTCTCCAGCCTCTGTATGTTCTCTATGTCTTCTTCTTGGTTTCTCTCTGTCTTGATCAGAATTGACACGTTCATGCCTAAAGGCTTCTAGCTTTTCATCCATCAACTTAGTCATTGCGGCTGTGAGAGCTTCAAGCAAAAGCTTGTTGCTGTTTTCTCCTTCCTCCTCGTTCACCATGTCACTGCAATGATCAGAACACGAGAAACAAGTAAAAAGTTCCTTGCAAACTAATGGATCAAGTAACAAAGCAAATATTCAGAAAAAAAAAATTTTCAGAATATGAAAAATCCAGAATTTCTAACAGTTTTTTTATGAACCCTAACTGATCAAATATGAAAGTTGAAGAGTCATATTCCAAAACCACGAATTTCCTACTATTTTTAAACAGAAATATCAGATCTAACAAGTTTCTCACACATAAAACAGTAATAGAAAAAAAAACCCTAGAGTAATCTATACTCAAAACAGAATACGAACGGATTGAATGGATACAACCTGACACGAAGTGGCTCTGATACCACTTGGTATGATCCTGGTTAGAGAGATCACAGCCCCTTGAATACACTTTGTGTGGTTGATTGAATGATGGTGATGATCCATGACTTTTAAGACAAACGATGATACAATTGGAGAGAAAATAGTTTGCGGATGAACTGATTTGTGTAGGATGTTTGTGAATGGATTATGAACGAGTTGAATGGGTTTTTTTGGACAGAACAAGGATTAAGAGAAACTTTCAAAGGCTGCGGAATTCCCTTGAACTTTCAGACTTGATTCTGCTTGGATATGACACACCAAAAGCAGTCACAAGTTGAGATCGTGAGATTAAACACACAAACTCATGATCAAACGAAATCAGAGAGAGATTTTGATAAGAAAAAGTTTGATAATCTTTTACAAAGAGAATATCATAATATAAAGAAGTCTAAGGGTCAAAGGAATGTGTAAATTCGTCCTAGGTAAACAAACACACATTAACTCACACAAAGACTGAATTCAAACTCAAAACAGGTTGTTCCCTCTTAGTTCTCTTTGGCCATGGGCTTTGGAACAACAATGGGCTGTGATCAAGAGTGTGTGGACTTGCCTCATTAAAAACCTCTCTTGGAAAATCCATTGGGACAAAACCAAGAAGAGAGAAAAAGAGTACAAGTCACACACCTCCATTGTTGTTGCTTAAACGGCTTGAATCATAACCGATGTGGTTGGACAAGCTTCTTGTTTAAGATTGCCCTCAATTTGTTGTAGGAGTGTGGTGATAACTTGATTTAATCACTTTGTCTTAGACCTTGTCATGGGGCCATTAGGAACGTGCAATGCTACTTTCTCTTTAGCTCCATTCTCTTCATCTTCAAGCTGCTCCTTAACTCCAACCTCCTCAGGTTCAAACTACTCCTTAGCTCCATGATCCAAGCTTTCCATGATCACATTAATTAAAATATGTGATAAAGAATATTCATAAGATATAAGAAATTATGGTTTTGATTAGTAACTCAGGAAATGAAAAGAAAAAGTGTTATATGCCATTTTAATATATTTGGCAAATCACATGATTTTGTAGAATTTATATTCAGCAATTTAACGATTTTGTTAGTTTAATAACCAAATTAAAAATTAGATTTTCTTAAGAAATCAGAGAGTATATTTTTTCCATCAATATATCATTTTATTTTTATAATCTTTTTTTAGCTATTCCGTAAGGCAATAGTGTTAACATTTAAAATCTATATATTCCTATGTTAAATAGGGATATCAGTGTGTTGTTTATTCTGTTGTTATTCTGTGGTTATTACTTCTAAATTATAAATATTGATTTATTTGTATCATTGTATGTTCACATGCTAATCGTTTAACTTTTCTTTAATAGTCCGATTAACTCTTTTCTGACATTTTTCAAACCGAATATTAAAAGTTATGTTGATTATATAGATTCCGATCGGGATGACTTATAATTAAAAAAAAATGAATATCAAGGTGTCAAATTCGTCCCACCACTCACGTAAATATTAACTTCCGATGAGGACGTTCATCTATCGAAAACAAATGTGAACAAAGTACCTAATCAAACTTAAATTAAGTATTTAACTAATCCCCACAACACGGTCAAAAAATGACCAAAACGTAAAGAAACAAGCGGCCGTTTTAAAATTAGTTATTTAAAACGACTTTGTCTTTCGTGCCAAAAAAAAAAACGTTTTGATCTAAAGAAAAGTTAGAAAACAATGACTTGCCCTTTTTTGACAAAATGCAAGATAACTATACTTTCGGTCAATTTAGTGTGACCACGATATATGCCAATGGTAAAAAAACAAACATAGCAGAAATCAATAGAACAACACTAAGTCAATTTTAAGTATTACCACCATATATTTATTTTTATATCTTATAATATAATGTAGTTATAATTAGTATGCCAAGTTGGGAAATGGAAAGGATGGTCTTGCTCTATGTTGATTTGTTCTATACAATTTGGGCAATATTGGATAATATACATTGAAGCAGTCTATACAAGTTGATAAAGGTAATTCAAGTCTTAAGCCCGTTTCGGTGTGGATGGGTCCCATATGATGGAGTTTGCCACGGTGATTTATATAAATATTACTTATAAAAAAAATTAGATAGGAATGAGTTATATATGGGTTATACAGTATATGGTATATATATATAACTCATGGGACCAAAAATTGTAATGAAGTGTGTACAGCTAAAACCCGTAAAAAATGGTCAGAAAATAGACAGCTTCAACACAGGCTACCACATGGGATTTGTAATATAAATATATATGGACCTCACATTATTGGCTATTCTACATGTTCTTGGCCACATAACCAATTTATTTATTTTTGTTTTTCTGCTTCAATAGTTCCAATAAAAAAAGGGTAGGATTTGAATTAGTAGATTCGAGCAAGTTAATTGTAATAATATGTCCACATGCGTGTGTATAATTTATGTGTTTTTTTTTGTTTATCATGATTGTGAATGGTGGATTGATACACAGAGTTTTAACTCTAAAATATCATTGTAAGTGCACAGCAAACGAAATAGTATTTAGGGATCGAATCCACGAGAACCAAGTATCACACTACGAATCTATATGAATGAAACTAAGCTAAGATGACAATATGGTTGTTGTTGTGATGCGAAACGAAATAGCAATATTAAAAACGATGTAAAATCAATTAAAAACAAACGTTAGGTCAAGGAAAATTAGCAAGAATTCAGAGATCATGAACCAGACAATTATTCAGGGAACGATAAAGCACAGTCTCAAACTCAAACATGAATGTATAACCAATCCACTTTCGTAGTATCAACTACTTTATCTAGAAACCTAAGAATCTAAACTGTCGTTTGATTTTAGAATTCTAAACAAGCATTAGCGAGCAGGTTTGATATGTTCACAAATTGCCTTAACATCAGCTTTCGTTGGCTAAGGATAATTCGCTCACCTATGTTCTATCAAGCAATCTATAACACTTTTGATGAATAGATTAAACCCTAAATAAGAGACTAAGTGATCAATTTAATCTAAGCAATGAGAACAACGATAGGTGAAAACAAGATGATAAATCCCTATCTATGTCGGATTCAATGATTCATAAATTCCCTTGAAACACTAAACCTAACTATGAAACTACTCAGACATTGAAGCAGAGAAACAAGAAGGAGATGAAGAAAAACTCATGATCAAATAAATAGAAATCCAAAAGGGTTTAGAAATCTTCTCAAGAGATGTAGAGTCAGAGCTTCGTCTCCCCAGAACTTACAAAATCCAAAAGCTAAAAGTCTAAAAACTTGTGTAGAAAATAAAAGTGTCTAGAAAAAAAGTGTAGCCTCCAAAAGTGGCTTAAAATAAGTATATATAGGTATAGGTCAGATTTGGTGGAGTTTGGATGATTCTGGGGCTAAAAAGGAAAGTCAGAATTTGCCTTTTTCGTCTGGGAAGCAGATGGATCGATCCAGAATTGGATGGATCGATCTGGCTCGATCTGGAAAATTCTTGTGCGCCAAATCTGTCTGGATGGATCGATCCAAATTTGGATGGATCTGGACTGGTCTGGAAAATTCTTGCGCGCCAGATTTGTCTGGATGGATCGATCCAGATTTGGATGGATCAATCTGGCTTGGTCTGGAAAATTCCTGCAAACCAGATTTGTCTGGATGGATCAATCCAGATTTGGATGGATCGATCTTTCTCCTTCTGGTCTCATCTCCTGCACATGCTTCTTCTACTCGCCAGATTGACAGATTTTCGTTAAAAATGGCATAACTTTCTAACCGTTGATCGGAATGACTTCAAACCACCTCCAAATGAAAGCTAACTCAAGTCGTTATCTTGTCTCCAAATTTCATCACAATCCAATCAAGGAAAGCCTTTCAAATAACACCAGGTTTTCAAAGCTTCATCATGATCCCACATCTTCATAAGTCCAATTGCACCCGAAATTCCGTGTTTTCTCCAAAATGACTTAAAACCTGTAAAGACTAGATAAAGAAATAAAAGACTCTAAAAACACATTTTGACTCGATAAAACTATGGATATCATGGCTGAAAACCGGTGAAAACCATGATATATCATGGATACGAAAAGGATATTCTATTTTTGAATATATCACTAATCTGTTTTTTTTTTTAAACAAAATATCACTAATCTGTTATATTTTTTCGGGTCATCAATTTTTCGATATGTATCTATTTTAAAGCTGACCGAAATATCCACTGTCTAGATATATGTTTAAAATTTAGATATTCGACTGATTATCTGATTTGCTCCTTAAATATTATTAAAAAACTAAAACAAAACTTAAAAATATTGAAAAATCAATATTAATAAAAATAAATTGCAATATTCATCTTAAAATTCATATTTCGGTTTGTTTTCTTAGTGTGTTATAATTTAGTAGTTTTCTAATCGATTTTGTAAATAAATTTTCTCAAATTTATACGATATATAATAAACAGTGTTCTAAAAAGCGGTCTAGGCGGCCGCCTAGACGGTGCCTAGGCACTAAGTATCCATAGACCGTGGCGATTATCTCCTAGGCGTTGGCATTATACTTTTTTATTAAGTGGAGTTAGGCTGCCTTAGGCGATTTTAGGCGGGTCTAGGCGGTCTTACCAAAATATTAATCAATTAACATTTTTAATTTTTTTTTAGTGTAGTTTTTGAAATTTCTAACATCATATAATAAAATTTATAAGTTTTGACTTCATAAATACATGATTATAAAAGTTTATATATTGTTTGATATGAATTGAAAGAATATTTTGGTCTAATTCGCATATATGATATTTTAGGATGTTTTAAGTTTTGATATTTTTAAAAAAATTATGAATTTTTTGTATAATTTAAGCTTTGGATCTATTTTAACACTTATAAAATTAAAAATTTATTATTTATATATTATGGTATTATATATATTACTAGATTAGGACACGCGTAATACGCGGGGTTTTAATTATAACTTATTTATAAATGATAAAAAATAAAGTAAAACGTGTCGATAATCGATTAAATTTCATAAAGATAAAATTTATAAAAATATAAAAAATATATGTTAAATCTTGTTGATTATGGACCGTTGCGTTTGGTAGCGGTTAGAACAAAACATATTATATGCCGTAAATATATTAGTAAATAAATTAGTAAATAAATTAACAAAATATATTAGTAAATAAATTTAAAAGTATTAACAAAATATGTCGTAATCTCATGAATATCAATTTTTTATATGCCGCACTAATACTTTAGAAATTGGAAATCATTTGTCTTATTTTCTTTTTTTAGTTTTTTTATTTAGTATTCCCTTTTAATCTTTTAATAATATGTTTTATTTTCTTTTTTTGACTATTATTTCATTTTAGTTACACTACAATTATAAATAATTTGTCTAATTTTCCTTTTTTAGTCTTTTTGATTTACTATTTAATTCTTTTTAATAATATGTCTTATTTTTTTTTAGACTATTATTTCCTTTTAGTTACACTACACTTTGATTTAAGAAATAAATAATGTAGAGAAAGAAAATTTATATTTTTATATTAATATATTGATACGTGTCACAATCTCAATTAAAATTAACACATGTCACGATCTGGTGAGTTACGATTTTGCCTACGTGTCACACTCACGTTGGGCAAAATTTAAAGTAAAATAGCTTTGATCGATTTGTGGAACTCTCGAATTCATGATTTGCTTGAATGATGTATTTTTTTTCTTTCCTTTCTCGATTAGTTATGACATTTTTCTTTTTTTTTTGTTTTTAAACGTATTGACATGAAACAAATTTTTCTTTTTAAATGATTTTTTTTTTTACCAATTTTTTCTTTTACTTTTTTTTAATAACATTTTTTACAAATTTTCCCATTTACTTTTATTTAATGACATTTTTTTTACAAATTTTTCCAATGATGTATTCTTTTCCTTTCTTTCTCGATTAGTTATGGCATTTTTCCTTTTTTTGTTTTGAAACGTATTGACAGGAAACAAATTTTTTCTCTTTTTTAATGATATTTTTTACAAATTTTCTCTTTTACCTTTTTTAATGACATTTTTTACAAATTTTCTTTTTATCTTTTTAGTGACATTTTGTTTACACATTTTCCCTTTTTTAATGACAATTTTTTTTACAGAGGACATTGACTTTTTTTGTTACGTTATGACATTTTTCTTTTGCGATGATGTATTTTTTTAACTTTTAGATAACAAAAAAATATTATTTAAATTAAAATTAACTTTATACGTTAGTATATTAACACGTGCATGTCATCATCTTAATTAAAATGACACATGTCACGATCTAATGAGTTATAATTTTGAGTGTATTCTCCTTTATATAATAAGATATTTTTTACAAATTTTTTCTTTTACCTTTTTTAATGATATTTTTTACAAATTTTCTTTTTACCTTTTTAGTGACATTTTGTTTACAAATTTCTCTTTTTTTAATGACAATTTTTTTTACAGAAAGACATTGACTTTTTTTGGTTACGTTAGGACATTTTTTTTTTTTGCGATGATTTTTTTTTTTTAACTTTTAGATAAAAAGGAAATATCATGTAAATTAAAATTAACTTTACAATAAGATATATTAACACGTGTCATCATCTCAATTAAAATGACACATGTCACGATCTAATGAGTTATAATTTTAAATGCATTCTCCTTTATATAATAAGATTTTTCTTTTGCGATGATGTATTTTTTTTAACTTTTAGATAACAAAAAAATATTATTTAAATTAAAATTAACTTTATACGTTAGTATATTAACACGTGCATGTCATCATCTTAATTAAAATGACACATGTCACGATCTAATGAGTTATAATTTTGAGTGTATTCTCCTTTATATAATAAGATATTTTTTACAAATTTTTTCTTTTACCTTTTTTAATGATATTTTTTACAAATTTTCTTTTTACCTTTTTAGTGACATTTTGTTTACAAATTTCTCTTTTTTTAATGACAATTTTTTTTACAGAAAGACATTGACTTTTTTTGGTTACGTTAGGACATTTTTTTTTTTTGCGATGATTTTTTTTTTTAACTTTTAGATAAAAAGGAAATATCATGTAAATTAAAATTAACTTTACAATAAGATATATTAACACGTGTCATCATCTCAATTAAAATGACACATGTCACGATCTAATGAGTTATAATTTTAAATGCATTCTCCTTTATATAATAAGATACTATATATTAAAAATATATAATATATATATTGATTTATCTTATAAAAGCTCAGACAATTTTAAAAATTATCTAGTTTTCGATTAGACGGTTTTTCCTTAAGCATTGATAATAAATATACGGTTAATATAGGTCTATTTGTCTTTGAGGAAGAAGAAGAAGTCGGCGCGTGATGCTCTGCTTCTCCTCAACGACCATGTGTTTAAGTCGATACAACAGATTCAAAAACCCTTCTGGGCCTTTGCTGACATGGGCCTTCAACACAACTCAGCAATAGGGCTTTCTGGTAAGCCAGGATTAAATAAACATAAGTCAAACCTCAAATTGATATGGTATGGATAAACATATTTTAAGTTTATCTATATAGATAAACCTCTTTTAGTCAATGGAGCCAAAGCATATACGTCATTCCGAGATCGCTAAAATGGATTAGTTTTAGACTTTTGGTAGACCATACTAGTTTATCGCATCTCATAAATATTTTTGTAAGAGTCTAATACAAACCAGACTTTTAAAAAGAAGATAGGATAAAGACTATGGGTCATGGGTGATCAATCTAGTAAAATCGGATCAGAAAAATCAATTTTAAAAACTGAACCAAATTTCAATTCAATGTTTAGTTTATACCCTTTTTATATTCAGAAAACTGAAAGTAAATCAAAAACAGAGGTTGAAGAAGAAACAACAAAACGAGAAAAAAGAAGACGTCGAAAAAAAAGAACAGAAATTTTTTTGTGTTTTTAACTTTTTGATTTCTTTTCATAAATTGTACATGTATGTGATACAATACTTTTATAGACATTTTTCAGAGTTAGATTTATTTCATCCTCTTAGGACGTAATACACACATTTGATCAGGTAAATATTTTTCTACGCAGGTTGCTCTGCAACTTTTTCCTGCGCGTGTAACCGGCTGTAATTCGTCATTTTACACGTGCCTGTGTGTAAGAGATTTGGTGAAGACATCCGCTAGTTGATGAAAATTCGAGATGTGACAGGTTTCAATCACACCGAGAGCAACTTTTCGCGAATGAAATGATAGTTCACTTCGATGTGTTTGGATCGACTATGGAAATTTGGATTAGCGGACAAGTGAACAGCAGAGAGATTGTCGCAGAAAAGAAGAGCTGATTTACTCTGAGACACACTAAGATCACGAAGCATAGATGAGACCCAAGTAAGTTCAACAGCAGTGTGAGCAAGAGCTCGATACTCTGCTTCGGTGGAAGATCGAGAAACGGTGGGCTGCTTCTTAGCAGACCAAGAGATAAGATGAGTGCCAAGAAAGGTATAAAAGACCGTGGTGGAGCGTCTTGTTTCTCGACAACCAGCCCAATCACTGTCACTAAAGGCCAGAAGAGATAGATCTGCATCTTTGGACATATTTATACCATGGAACTTGTGCCACGAAGATACCGTATGATACGATTAAGGAGAGCAAAATCACCAACTGTGGGAGCATGCATCCTTTGACAAACAAAGTTGACAGCAAACTGAATGTCAGGATGAGTCAGAGTAAGGTATTGTAGCTTGCTAGCAAGACTGCGAAAGTAAGTGGGATCCGAGAAGAGGGTTGAACTATTCGAGACTGTATCTGGTTGCAAAGGAAAGGGAATAGGCATCGGATTACAAGATTCCATCCCAGCAGCAAGAAGAATCTCCTCTGTGAATTTTGCTTGATGTAGAAAGAGACATGAATCATGAAAGACAGCCTGAATCCCAAGGAAATAATGCAATATTCCCAAATTCTTCATAGAGAATTTGTTGCTAACTTGGGTAACAAATATTTTGAGCAACTCAGAACAGCTTCCAGTAAGAATGATATCATCAACATAGAGCAATACCACCATAGTTTTACCATGATGATGATAAACAAAGAGAGAAGGATCAGCCAAGCTGCAAGAAAAGCCAAATTCAAGTAAAAAATTAATGAATTTTTAAAACCAAACCCGAGGTGCTTGTTTTAAGCCGTATAAGAATTTCTTCAGTCGACAAACATAATCAGGATGAGAGCTACTTTCAAGGCCAGGAGGTTGTTTCATATAAACAGGCTCTTGAAGATCTTTGTGGAATTCTTAACATCAAGTTGAGTTATAGGCCAGCCTTTGGCTGTTGCCAAGATGGAATTCTTAACATCAAGACTGATCAGAGACTACAGATAGAGATTTTTGCCAAGATGCAAGAAGCTGAGAGGTGTAGGCTAGAGTAGAGGAGTGATAACGACTCTGAAATGGGAAGTAGTGTTCATCAAATATGGCATGTCTAGTGATGAAGACACGACCTGTAGGAGGATATAAACATCGATATCCTTTGTATTGAGCATTATATCCCAAGAAGACACACTGAAGAGATTGAGGATCAAACTTGTGGTCAGAGTAGGGTCATAGGTAAGGGTAACACGCACAACCAAAGGTTCATAAGGCTGTGTAAACAGGCTGAGATCCAAATAGCATCTCATGAGGACTTTGACAAGGAGTGACAGAAGAAGGGAGAAGATTAATAAGATAGTTGGCTAGGTAAAAAGCTTCAACCCAATATTGAAGAGGAACTTTCCATTAAATAGTATAGCTAACCCCAATTCAGTGATATGTCGATGTTTTCTTTCTGCCAAACCATTTTGTTGAGGTGTGAAAGGACAAGATATCAAATGTTGAATTCCTTTTGCTGAAAAATGTTCTTTCAACTGGTTGCTGATAAATTCTCCTCCTCTATCACTTTGGAAAACTTTAATATGTTTGTTAAACATGTTTTTAACCAGATTCTGAAACTGAACAAACACTGAGAATAAGTCTGATTTAGATTGAAGAGGATACAACCAAGAGTATCGAGAGTAATTTTCAACAAAAACCGCATAATACTTAAAGCCCTGAACATAAACAAAAGGAGAAGGACCCCAAAGGTCACAATGAATCCTCTCAAGAGGTTCAAGGGCATGAGAAGCATAATTAGAAAAAGATAGTCTTGAATTTTTCCCCATCTAACAAGGTTCACAAATGGAGTTAGTGTTGCTCTTGTTGCTAGAGATTTCGTTGTTGTTCTTCAAGAGTTGGAGGATTTGTGGATTTAGATGTCCGAGCTGTTGATGCCAAACATCATCACTTACAACCTGTTGACGTGAAGAATAGAACGCCATTACACCTGGATCCTCTAACTTGTACAGGCTGTCATGCATGTTTCCCTTTGTCAACACTTTCTGAGTTTGCTTATCCAAAACACACACATTATCAGCATCAAAGTAAACACCACAAGGGTATTCATCACAAAGCTTTGAGACATATAACAAAGGTTTTTGAATCGTAGGACATACGAGAACGTCATTGAGAGGTAGTTTACCTGAGGTAGTAGAAAGTGTTATAGAGCCAACATGAGTTATAGGAATGAAGGTACCATCAGCTACCATAATGCTCTCTGGTCCAGAATAAGAGGAGGTGTCATGAAGATGTTTTGTGGTGTTGGTGATGTGTGAAGTTGCTCCAAAATCAGGATACCACTCATTTTGATGAGTGCCTGAGATATTCATAGCAGCAGGAGCCTGAGGAACATCAGTACTTGATAGGAGTTATCAAACATATTCCAACATTTGAGAGCGGTGTGACCACTATGGCCACAAATTTGGCACACGGAATGGTTGTAATTGGAGTTTGGTTGAGCTCCAGACCCAGACACTTTCTGAGTAAACCCACAACCACGAGTATAGAACCACCAAATTGGTTTGAATGAGATCCCCGTCCTCGATGAGTATAGAACTATGTGTTGTAGTTGTTCTGGTTTGAACCAGATCCACCACTGCCATTTGCTTGCTGGACTTGAAAGGCGATGTGAGGAGAAACAGCTGGAGAGACAGGAGCATAAGATTTTATACGATTGTCAAACCCTTGAAGCTGAGAAACCACATCAGTGTAAGTGAGAACCGGTGGTTTATTCATAGACACTTGCATAACCGTAGCAAAGGACTCATACTCTCTTCTCAAACCTTGAAGAAGACGAAAAATCTTCATAGGTTCAGAGACTGGTTTGCCAATGAAATTGAGAGAATCACACAGATTTTTGAAATCTTTGAGATATTCAGACAGATCTCGATTTCCCTTGGTGAGAACTTGAAGAGAGGCAAGAAGATCAAACTCTCTTAAGATAGAACATTTGTTAAAGTTTTCAGCTAACATCAACCAGACATCTTGAGCTGAACGTAAAACATAAAAAAGACCAAGAACACTTTCTGACAAAGTTCCAAACAACCACGATTTAACAAGCTGATCCGTTTGGAACCAAGCTTCGTAGTCGGGATTACTAACCTCGTTAGAAACACCACCAAACTTAACACGAACTTCATCGGTTGGGGGGATTTTCTCGACCATTCACGAACCCCATCAACCTCTGACTGTTTAACAACTACTCTACCTGAGTCTTCCATAACATATAGTTTCTATATGTGATTTTCAACGTAAGAAAACTGGACACATTGATGTGAGACGGAAAAGGATAAGACTCAAACGATCCTTCCATGGTGAGCTCTGATATCATGAAAGTAAATCAGAAATAGAGCTTGAAGAAGAAAAAATAAAACAAGAGGAAGAAGACGGCAAAAAGAAAGAACAGATAATTTTTTGTGTTTTTAACTTTTTGATTTCTTTTCACAAATTATACATGTATGTGATACAATACTTTTATAGACATTCTTCGAAATCAGATTTGTTTCATCCTCTTAGCTATTGACACCTGGACGTACTACACACGCTTAATCAGGTAAATGTTTTTTTACGCATGTTGCTATGCAACTTTTGCTTGCGCGTGTAACCGTCCTGCAATTCGTCCTTTTACACGCACATGTGTGTGTACTCGCTTCTCTTCTTGACTTGGTGAACAAGATCTTTCATTTGGGCTCTTGATTATCTTCTCAATTGGGCTTGTGTATGAAGACATTTGGTCCAAGACTTTACTTTGGCCTTCAACACTCGGTTTCTCATTATCGATGCTCTCCTTCTCACTTTCAAAAACCAAAACCAATATCAAAATCGAACCACGTGAAAACATTTACCAAGCCAAAATTGAAATTGAAATTTCATTGAAATGTTCAGACGAAGGGCATATGTCAATCGAAAACGATTACGAACTGATCCAAGCCAATTCAAAATAGATTTGATTTCATATTACTATCTTAATGGTAGCGTATTTCAAGTTTCTTAAGAAAACTCTTAATTAGTACAAATTTTCGAAAGATTTTCGTCTGAGAAATGCTTTATGTAACCACTATTGGGACGTGATAGATTTGTAGTCATCTCTCGAGGTACAAAAATTCTTTTAAAATGATGATTTTGATGATATAAAAAATATTATATCGTTTTTTTTTCAACAATATGCATTGTGCGCATTTGAATAAGGATAATGCAACGATGACGCTGCTATAAACATTTATATTACATGGCATGCTCAAATAATAGACCATTTCATGTATTAAGCTTACAAGAATACTCTTATACTTAACCTCGAAGATCTTTTAATCTATAGAGAAGATGTTGAGAGAAGATAAAAATGTATGCAAGTATTAAAAACTCTAAACTCACATTTATCGTATCAGGTATCCAGCTACTGCGTATTTAAAAGTTGGTTTTTTTTTCTTTTGGTAATGTCAAATGTGAAACTAATTATTCGTAATTCTCGATATTATACTCTTGAAGACTTGAACCAAGTCAAGACTTTAAATGGGCCTTGTAGAACAAGAGTATCAATGTTGAAAATTACGAACAAATGGCCTAATTAACTTGGTTCAAGAGTATCAACATAATTCTCGACATTGATACCGTAACTTGGTTAAGAGTATCAATGTGAGAATTACGAACAATGGATAGAGATATTAGATTTCATTCATCACAAAAAGCCCTTTTTCTCTATAAGTATTTGTTTCTTGTTCTATAAGTTATATAAAATTCCACTGTTTGTGGTAATATACGAACACATGCTTTTCATCAAAACATCCTTAAAAGTAGTTACTTAGTTAAAAGATTTGTCTTGACTTAGCAATATCCTTGGCATAAAAAGCAAAATACTTTACTAATAATAGCTTCTGCATCATTATTATAGTTACCAATTCACTTCTAAATATCTCACCCTATCATACTAATTGGGGCTTTTTCTTTTCAATTTTGATATCTCTTGGCACAAAATCGAAACTTTCATTGTGTAAAATCTGATAATTTCATTATTGGGAAAAGATCAATCAAATTACAATGACTGAAATTTTTGATCTCTCATCCCAAAATCAAAAGTGGAAGATTTGAAGTTTTGGTCCTTTTGGAGAAGCTTTAAATTGATGACGAAGGAGATTTAGGGTCTGGGTCCTCTTGCTTTTTCGTTAAACAGCCATGGATGATACAACAATTGCAGTATAGTGCTAATTTTAGCTCAGCCATGGCGGATTCACTATTTTTATCCAAATTGATTAGTTTTATTCTTTAACCCCAAAGAAAGAGAAAAACAAAAAATCTTTGACAAAACACGGTTAATCAATCTTCGTGCTTTCCACTAACCATCCCTTTTATTTTCTCCAAATTTTCCCGGAAAATCTCAAGTTTAAAGAGAGACGTAATCGGAGAGAGGAGAGAGACACGACGATGCCTTCTCCTCCGGAAGAAGAAACCCAACCCAAAACCGATTCGGGTACGGGTCAAACCTCCGAACGCGATACCAATCAACCACCACCGCCTCCGCCGCAATCTCAACCGCCTCCACCGCAAACGCAACCGCAATCATACCCGCCCGTTATGGGTTTTCCAGGTTACCACCAAGCCCCTTACCCAACTTATCCAAACGCACCTTACAATCACCAACAATACGCCTACGCGCAAGCCCCACCCGCTTCTTATTACGGGTCATCTTACCCGCCCCAGCAAAATCCGGTTTACCAGAGACCCGCTCAGTCCAGTTTCTTCAGAGGAGTCGTAACCGGTTTAATCGTCTTAGTCGTACTCCTCTGCATCTCCACCACCATAACCTGGCTAGTCCTCCGTCCTCAAATCCCGGCTTTCTCCGTAATCAATTTCTCAGTTTCTAATTTCAACGTAACCGGTCCGGTTTTCTCCGCTCAATGGACGGCTAATCTCACCGTGGAGAATCCAAACACGAAATTGAAAGGCTACTTTGATCGAATCCAAGGATTTATCTATAACCATAACGCGATCGGAGAAGACGATTTTTTAGCGACGGCATTTTTTCAGCCGGTTTACGTGGAGACGAAGAAATCGGTTGTGATCGGAGAAACTTTAACGGCGGGGGAGAAAGAACAACCGAAAGTTCCGAGTTGGGTCGGAGAAGAGATGAAGAAAGAGAGAGAGACCGGAACGGTGTCGTTTAACCTGAGAATGGCTGTTTGGGTCACTTTCAAGACCGATGGTTGGTCGGCTCGTGAGAGAGGTCTTAAGGTGTTTTGTGGGAAATTGAAAGTTGCGTTTGAAGGAGGATCTGAAAACGGTGCCGTTTTATTGCCTAAACCTCTTCCTTGTTTGGTTTACGTTTGATTCTTCCTTGTTTTTTCTTTTTAATTCTTCTAATGTTTAATTGTTTACTATACAAATTCATAGAAAACTCATAAACCAAGTTTCAGAAAGAACAAAAAAATTCAATTCCATTAAATCAACTACTTGATCGTCGCTAAAATGTGTTTTGGAATAAAAAGATATCAAAGAGATTTAGTGCATCTCGAATACATAGATGAAACCTGAATTCAAAAGTAGGAACTACAAGTGAAGGGTAAGAGCTTCTATAAGATTCTTGGTCTTGATTCACATGAAAATTTAAAACAAATGCTAGAACCAAGCATAAGGAGAAAATTAAAAAAATTAAAAAAAATATGGTTGAAGAAAATTTACTATAATTGTTTCTCGGTAGATTCATCACCGACGAAGCTGTCGATTTTCTTTTGAAGTTTCTCGACCCGATCTGCCCATATACCGCTAATGAAGATGATATTGAGATCTCCGGACCGTCGAATCCTCCCGACCCGTCAGACCTCCGCACCTCTTCGTCTCCCTACCAGTCTGCAACCTCTGTCCTTCGTCCAATTGAGTTAAGCATCTACATCTCAGTCACGGTTTCTATCCTTTCTTTTCACGTCTGCCGAGAACTGTTTCGCAGGCCATGCGTACTGCTCCGGTGATCTTTCCTCATCTTCTACGACCATCCATCTCTCTCCAGCCTCCTCTCCCAGCGATGTAATTGTGTGGGCCTGGCCCAATTAGCTTTTTGTGAATCAGCTTTACCTTCTGGCCCATCCTCTAACCCACCACATGTCCACAACCCATAGAGAATTCATTTTCGAACCGCCGACGCGCTTCCTCCTCCACAGCACTAACCGTATGAAGCTTCCTGTCCTAGATTCACCCAGCCATCCATCATGGTGGTGTGATGTTGAATTTGGGCCCTTCTGGATCTCTAGTGAGCCTTTCATTGCCCAGTCCGTTGAGGTCCATGGCCTTTATTCAAACTTCTACCATATCGGACATGGAGATATCTTTATCAGCCTCCTTCTCTCCCGGGAAGAGATCGTTTCCACCTTCCTCCCTCTACGGGGAGAGAACTTTTCCATCACGTCTCGTTTCTATGAAAGGTGGTTCTTGCTCGGTCGCAATACCGAGTATAATTTCCAACATACTCATCGTCTTGTCTTCTTGTGTAGCGGTTTTCACGGGTCAGAAGAAGCAACCGGTTTTATTTCGATGCGATCTGGAGATGAGGATTGGTATTCCACGTCACACTTTAAAGTGACCAAATTTCAACATTCCGGCTATGCTGTGAATTTTTTACCGACTCATTTGAGCCTTGTCTCAAATTCGCTGTCAATCTACTATGAAGAACTATCTGCTCTTTCTATTATAGTTTGTTTTATTGTAGCAATCACAGAAGATGCTTTTCCCTCTTCTCCATGTATTCCCAAATTTTAATTAATGAAATTAAGAGTTGTCCATAAAAAAAAAAATGGTTGTGGCCGTGGGAGCCTATGGATATTTTAATGTGAACCATTTGATCCAGCTCATTCTTGCTTGATAGCCATCACCAATTTCGTGGATTAAATAAGAAAAAGAACCGTTATAACTCTTAAATAGAAAATTTCGTAGGTTGATGAATCTAAATAAAGTCGAGATAAAGAAAATCTTGAATGGGGTGATCAGAGGAGAAAATTCGAAAATGAGTATTATGACTATTGGAATTTCTCATGAACACGAGCCACATTTGTTGGACTTGAAACGTGACCAAATTGGTCTGGTCTGATAACTTTTAATCCAAACTTATCAATTTATGGCAAACTTAGTCATCATCTGGACTATGGGTCTGATATATGATGATCATAGCCAAAGATGATGAATTGGTCCGGTCTTCTTTTTTGATCAGTTGTTCAATGAACTGGTTGATCAGATAGAGTCGGTATATTGGAAACATGATCTCCTTGATTTGGAATGTCGTCGTCACTTGAAACTGCGTCAAAATGCATATAGAACTCTTACCTTGTTTGAATATTTCAGTTTCCACTTGTAAATCTAGCTCCAACAAAAAAATACTTTAAATTTTTGTAAACCAATCATGCGATTTTCGAGGAAATGTGTAATGGAGTAAAAAAACGTTAAAGAGATTTGAGTATATCTCGAATAAAGAAGCTTATATCAGTTTAAAGGATTTGGAATCATTTTGATGCTACTAATTGCTTGTTTATCAAATATTTTACATCTTTTTTAGTCTCACCTTTTTAAACTTAAAGGACTTCTATTTTTTTTAGCGGATGCTACCAATAACTAAAAATGAAAATTAGAACTCTAGAGTGTCACTTAAGTTTTTTAATTCTATTGTGTTTTGTATTTAAAATAAGTTTGTTGTTCTAAAGATTCGTTGGTAATGCATAGATTCGTTGGTAATGCGTAATTTAAATAGAAAAATAATAGGGTTGGTGGTTTGTCTTTATGTAATGAAACCTAACAAATGAAAATGTAATGAAGAAAAGACACTTTGCATTATGATCAAATGAAACTTTAAGAAGATATTCGAAGTCTCTAGTTGAGCTGTGGGGATAGAAGCTGTAGCCTGTAACGTGGCCACGTTGGTCCCACCCTATAACGAAGAAAAGGCAGAGACGTGTTTTGTCATCGAGTCAATAGTCAACATCCGACGCAGACACAACACAAGAGGCATAACAATCAATCATGTAAATTACTGCTCAGACTATTAAAACACATATTGAAAAGATCTATCAAATAATTACTTATGTCCATAACCTTAAAGGTTTATAAAATTGTTGGACAGTTATATCGAATGTTCGGAATTATATTATACTTTAGGATAAATATATTATTTATATGGATCAACTAGTTAATTTGTGCTTAACGTTTGCATTCACTTGTTATAGAGACGAGTTGGCCATCTATGGACCGTTTAGGTAGCTAGGAGTAGTACATATATTATATAATTAAAATATTTTTTTACGGAACTATTTTATCAAACCCTTTGCAAAAAAAAATGGAGTTGAATTCCGATGTAAAATACCGTAAAAATAGATTTTTAACCACTTGAATAAAGACACTCCTTCTTATGTTAATAAAATATTTGATGCATTATTCGATGTAGAACCAAATATATATCTATACATTAACTAATCAACAATCACCAAAACAAACTCAAAAACCTTTCTAGTTTAAACATAACATCATCCGAAGAAAAATACATCACCTAAATTAGCCAGTAAAATATATGTGTCCCAAAAGTGAAAATTCTTTAGTCATCTGTTATTGAAAAATTAACCTCCAAAGATTTATGATTAGCATCGATCTCCAAAGTTAGTTTTGCGTACATTTCATCAAGTCTATTTTTTTTTTCAGATTCCAGCGGCCTTCACTTTTTGGTCTTGTATTTTTCTTCCACTTGATCCAATGTTTGTTGTGTAACATATCACAATTTTTCAAAAAGTGTAAATACTATGGCAATTTTATCTAAGAAGTTTAAAGCACCGACATTAAGTATGATATATGCATTGAATATAACAAGGAACTATAGTAGAATGTTATTTCCACGTGGGAACATAAACCGTAAATTCCGATTGCCGACCTGCCAATTTTACCCCGAACACGATAAACCGGACGATAAGATAGCCAAATTGCTCTACTAGAGCCAACAATAAAATGACACGTATCTAACTCAGAATTTAAATGGGTTCATTTGCTCACTAACCAAAAAACGCTAAAAATTAAAAATCTAGCAAAAAAACCCTAAAATAAAGGATTGTAATGTTGACACATGGAATATGTTTGCTTAGATTTTAGGTTTGGTTTTTTTCTTGTGTTATTTGGCCAAATTTCTCAATTTAAATTCTCTGTTTTTTTTTTTGGTCACAATAATTCTCTTTGATTTTTCTAAAACTGAATTTTCTTTGAGTAACAAAATTGCAATTGCAGAATAAGAATATATGCACATGCGCCATGTTCTTGTTTCGACTAAAATAAACAATAACACCAAAACAGACGAATTGTATTTTAACCGAATCAATCATGATGGAAACTTCCATCATCGCAACAAATAAAATATAAATTATCGCGCCAGATAAAACCTCACTAAATGTTAAAAACCATTTCCCAAAAATAATGCATAATATATCCACGTATCTATTTTGTACCATTTTTCTTTATTTTTGGTATACATATAAACCATTTCTTCTCATTGTTTCCCCTAACATATACTGAAATACATTACAAAAATGTACTACATATTTACAAAAGCATGGTGGATTAATTTCTTAAAAAAGCGTAGTTACAAACTTAAATGTAACGATAAAAACACAAAATAAAAATAGTGTGGTTTAGTGGTGGTGTTCGGTAAATGACTCGTATTCTAAGGCCTTGAATGGAGCGGAACTAAAGACGGTCGGCACACAATGTGGGGAGAACCACACTTTTTCCTCCATTCATAATTATTATGAATGCAATTGATTTTTTAGAAAAAAAAATGGATGGACTGCATGTGGATCAAATTAACAAAGAAAATGTTTGATCTGCTTGTAACAGTAATAACACAACATATTTGAAGTGTTCCAATTTTTAAATATGCGGTTCTTTATTTTTATTGTTTATTTTATTTTATTATATAATAGTACTATACTTAGTTAATGATACTAAAATACTAAATAATGTTTTAACAGTAATAACACTACAGTTTATGATATATAAGCATTGAGCAATGTTGTTATTATAATACTATTCACGTAATAGTAATAGTAATATATATATATATTTATTTATTTATTTATTTATATGTGTATTATTATACAAAATAATTTTTTTTATAATTTACATTCTAAATTATTTTAATTATTCAAACATTCGTTCCACATTAACAAATAAATAATATTGTTATTAAAATACTAATATTAATGTATTATTATATATTTGTTACATTTATAAATTTTTTTTTAAAATTAAATAATTATTAAAAAAATTAGTTATGCAAAATAAAATAACAATTTTATATCTCATATAAACTATTATAAATATGCACAATATTTTAGATCGTTTTTATCCACTTACCATTCAAACATATATTTTGGATCGCTAGATCTATTTGATCCGTATTTGTACCGTTTGATCGGTTTGATTCGTATTTATTCCGTTTGATTCAGAAGATTTGCTAGATTTGCTCCGTTTGATACGCTTTCTCCGATCGGACCTAAGTTTAAATCAGAAGACAAATTCTACCATCTACTATCACTATTTTATATTTTTTCTTGGTTATTGAAAATAATTTAAGTAACAAAAATATATGATTTCGATACATAATCTACTCCACTTTGAAAAAAAAAAGGTTAATTGGTATCGACTCTCGAGTCTATAGTCTATATACACAACGCGCATACGTTGGTTTTAACTTTTTACACACGAAGAGAATATAAATTATACACGACCATCTCTCTCACACACATTTTATTTTTCTCCCATCATCACTAGCCACGACCACAAAAAAGAAGAAGAAGAAAGATATCATATAGAGAGAGAAAAAGAAAGGTACACCAGTGGCAAAACCGTAAATAAAAGATGTCGAAAGATTGCGGTAACCACGGTGGCGGCAAAGAAGCAGCCGTCCGGCGAATCTGCGGTGCCGTAATCGCTTTCATCATAATAGTCTTATTCACAATCTTCCTAGTTTGGGTCATACTCAGGCCAACTAAACCAAGATTCGTCCTCCAAGACGCCACCGTCTTCGCCTTCAACCTCTCCCAACCAAATCTCCTCACTTCAAACTTCCAAATCACAATCGCATCTCGTAACCCAAACTCCAAGATCGGAATCTACTACGACCGTCTTCACGTCTACGCTACTTACCGGAACCAGCAGATAACTCTCCGTACGGCTATTCCTCCGACGTACCAAGGCCACAAAGAAGACAACGTTTGGTCTCCGTTTGTTTACGGGACCGCTGTTCCGGTCGCGCCGTACAACGCCGTCGCTTTGGGAGACGAGCAAGGTCGTGGGTTCGTCGCGTTGATGATACGCGCCGATGGTCGCGTGAGGTGGAAAGTTGGGACGTTGATCACCGGAAAATATCATATACATGTTCGTTGTCCGGCTTACATCAATCTTGGAAACAAAGCTGCTGGTGTTCTTGTCGGTGAAAACGCCGTTAAGTATACGTTGGTTACTAAATGCAGTGTGAACGTTTAGAAGTTTGACGGCGTTAAGTTGGCTTTTTTTTCTTTTTCTTATCTGTAATAAATCTTTTTTTTTCTTCTTAAAATTACCAAACTTCTTCCACTAAAGGATAATAATTCTGTTTTTATATCTTTGAAATTTCACTACTCTTGGTTGTTTATTGATTATAGAATTATTACAATCACGACGGTTTGTGGTTGGATTTAATTGTAAATCCACTAAATTTGAAATAAATGGAGGATTGGGTCTGGTTCTTTTGAATTTCTTTTTTTTTTCCTTTGTAATTTTACTACTTTGTATTCATCAAGAATATTTGTAAATTATTATATCCGTAACCACATAAAAGACAGTAACTCAGTAAGATTCGCTATTGTTTTTAGGTAGTTGTATATATTTAAAATATCTAAGGGGATTTTTTTTTTTTTTTGTGACATCTAAGGGAAACTATTTAAACTTTAATTTCTTCAAGTTGTAAAGTCGCAATGTGAAGAGGAATATTTCGTTGGTAGAGAGAAATGATTCGAATGAAATATAAATGATGAAATTAATTAAAATTACACGGTCCGGATATATGCTCATAATCTTTTGAAGGATAAAGTAATATACTTTTTTGATGGGAAATGTCAGGAGGTCTGAAATGTCAAATAATCGAAATGGTTTTTAGTGATATTGATAAACATTTGTTTAATTTTTTTTTTGTTAAATGGTTTATATACAACTGTTCTTCAATCTGTAAAACAGAAGAAAATTAATACAGATACTCTTTATTAAATGGCTGGGAAGTATCTTATTAAAATTGGAATTTATATCGCCGATGATGCTGAATTGTTGATCAGTCTGAATGCACAACCAATTAGATCATTAGAATGCGAATGATTTAGAAATTAAAATGTGTACAAGTCTTTGAAACTAATTTAATCGTAGTAGGCAAAGTGGTTGGTGATCCGTTCGATTGGCAGAGACAAGGAATCAAATTCACCAGTTTGGATTCTACATTGGTCAAATGTAAAACTCCAAATGACTGGAAAAATATCAGTAATATATTTCAACTCTCAAAATTATTCTGAGTTTGGATTTACCACTATATATCCTATTATGACTTACGAGTAGCGAATAATTACCGAAAATTTTCAGTTTATAGTTCGAAACTATAAATAAACGATAGGCATAAAGAAATTGGGCCTTCGAATTTCGTTTTCGGCCCGTAAATTTGCGATGGCACAAAAAAAAAAACCTAAGGGAGGCTTTTCAAAAGGAGAGAATCGATGAGGTCCAGAAATCCCAACCATCGTGGGAAAGTGTTCTGTTAATCGCGATTACTGGATTTGGGTCGGTGAGATAATGTTTCTGAATCAGTTTTTTCCCATCCGTCCGTTACCACTTCATACCGGAGATTGCAATTACCGTGTGAATTGGTATTTTGAGGTGCTTAATGCGCTTTTTGTGGAATGTAGTTGCGGAGAAAGACCAGCTCGAAACCAGTGTAAGACAATACAGTGTTCTCTGTTTTCCTGAATTTGTTGATTTGAAGAAATTTGTATCTCAGCGGAGAACACAAACTTCGCGATCTTATAGTTTCAGTGTTATTTGGAGGTTTGAATATACGAATCTGGTTAGAAAAAAAAAGTCGATTTCAATTCGTTAGTACCTCATACTGGAAGATTGAGATAAATGCACTTGTTCCGCGGCGAGCAATCTATAATCCAATGTTTGTTGTACTGATCATGCATGCCTCTCTATGGATTTGAGAACATATATAGATGATCATTTTTACTTCCTAGATGCTGTTGCTTATGATATTATGCTCCTGGTTGTCTCTACTAGGTGCGAGATGAAGTGTCTTTTGCCTCTGGTCTTTTATTTTCTGATATGGAAATGGCCTTGTTCTTGATTGCATCAATGACTCCTAATTGGATATTTTGCTCTTTTGATTTCAAAATCCGTAGGTGGAATGAAGGTCAAAGCTAAAGGGGATGCGTTTTTACCTTACGCTGCTATGTTTCCGGGACACGATATTGCAGTGATGCAAGGTGCTATGCCATACAGCCAAGAAATGCACTACCGTGATCATATATGTTTTGATAAGCCTTTAATGGATGTACTTTTTCTGAGAATAGTCCAAAACACGAGGAACTTGGAATCAATGCTATACATGTGAAGCTCTGTGCCACTATTGGTATCAAAATCGACCACTAGTTCTGGTGGTCAGTTTTCCTGAGAGCTCTTTCCCGTTCTAGCTTAAAAATTTGGATTTATCGGTAAGCAACTTTATCTGGAGTGTTTTATTGTGTCTTGAATACTTCACTCACCTTTGTTCTTGTGGTTTGTCAGAGAGTATTACCCTGAGGGTCAGAGGAGATATCATTGAGCCATCTTCGTTAGCGTTGGCTCGGAAGTTACATCCAAGACAACCTGATTCCACAAGTAAGTAAGCGTACTTCTCTCCATTTTTACTGACTGAAACATACATCTTATATCCGTTCTGACTCTTTCTATAGCTATTAATTATTTCTATTCCGAGTGCGTGAATTTTTGGTGAATGTAGCTTGTGGTATAGTAATCTTAGTTTTTATTTTCTAACTTAGCTTTTCTTGTTGATCACTCATCTCAATATTAGTCTTCAAATCTTGAGTTTTCTACCGCTTCAAATATAAAAACTAGTGAAATCACATTTTGTTATGGAGAAATATTTTTCTTTACTTTTTTATGGTGTTAGCATTCTTTATAGGTTGTTGATCAAAATAAAATTTAAAAACAGAAGGGAAATTCGTCAAGTCGGTATCAGTTTCTTGCCTCTGTTCTTGATCCGTGTCAATTTTTTTAACCGATCGGCGCTCCTATATATACAGATACTCCACACTCAGAGTCAAACTTTCCTGACCTAACTTCTTATAGACGTAATCACCAAAGGAAAGAAGCAACATCGTCTTGGATTTTCTCCAACGGCATTTGAATATCAAGAACCTAAGATTTCTCCATCTCCAAATCAAAATCTGAAGAATGTCGTCGACTGAAAATCTCAGATTGCTTCAAGAGTTTGATCGTCACGTTGAAGAAGTAATTTTCACCGCTGATTGCATCGCGTGGAACGAAAAAAGGGTAAACGCGAAATCGTTTTAGGGTTTTCTTTGTTCTTTCTACTTTTCTAATTTAGTTATTGTTTATGCTTTATCGTTTTTCTTTGGATTTTAACGATGATGACGATTCTCGATTTCTTTATTCTCTTTTTTTCTAAATCAATGATTGTATATCGGCGAAAGTCAAATCTGTATTTTTTGTTTGATTTACCATGAATTATGATGTGTAATCGTATATATTTATCGTACAGCGAAAGTGAATCCTTGATTTCTCTATTATTAATAGATGATTTTTTTTTTTTTTTTGCTAATTATAATGTCGTATCGTTACTTGTTCTTCGTACTTTCGCTCGGATTTTTGTATTATCTTTTTCAATTTGTTTTTTCTGTTGAATTTTAGTACGAGTAACCGATTTTTCTCTAACAATTGGGTTCTGCGTCGACGATCAAGAACTATTTTATCATTTTTTCTTATAATTTAATGATAACTCATGATGTTCTTCGTTATGTTATCTCTTATTTGTTATGTTTATTAATGTAACGAATCATTACGCTAAGCAAGTGACACTTACTTTGTCTAACAAGTTGAAATTTGTTTTTCCTTAAAAAATGCGATCTTTCTACTCTCCCCGATACAAGAAATTTAACGATTTGTTTTTTTTTTAATTATCTTTGTTTATAAAATTTAACGATTCCTTATTCTGTATCCTACTAAATGGTCATATTTTATTTAATTCTTATTTTTTTTTCTGCAGTCCTCGCAAATCCTAAATGTGTTACTGTTTATTGTCAAGAGAACAATTGAGCCAAGGTTTCAGATAATTCTTCAGCCAGCCTGGCCAGGTTAGTATTAATTTTTAATTGGGCATTTTCAAAAAAGCTATTTGTTTTATTCTTTGGAAAATAACTATTTCTTCTTAAACTACGTTAATATTCTTGTTAATAATACGTTAATACCATGGACTTAATCATCTGAAATAAGTTTAGTGCTATTTATCATCGGATGTTCTTCTGCTCACGCACTGATTCATTTATGAAACGCTAAGATCCGTCTCATGTTTGCCTTGGCTTACTAGTTATAACATGGACATCATCATCCTATCAAAATGTTTAAAATTATCACTTTTTGCTTACAATCTCGTATTTAGGATTAATCACAGATTAACATTTTATCAAAAAAATGTGTCAGCTGCAAGTGTTGTTCGTTTACATTTGTTGATGACCTGTATGCGTAGTTACCTAATTAATAAAGGTATACGAATTATGATGTGTATCATTAGTGATGCGGAAAAGTTCCAAGTTATTTGATTTTTTTTTCAATGTAATATACTTGTTAGTATTTCTTTAGTTTACGAACACTGTCAAATAATATATTTATACGTTGCTTCGATATTAAGGATATCCTTATTTTCTCTTAAGTGTACTTGTATAAATTAGCAATTTAGAGTGTTTGATCTTTTAAAATGGGCTAATTTTTCTTTTGTTTAATCAATTGCTTTTTTTTAGTGAGCACAACAGAACCTGATCTTTGTCGTTTCCGTTTGGAGGAGAGCTCCGATCAAATTGGTCGTTTTAAAGAAGTGGTGGAGACGAGATTTTTGTTGCCAAGTCAGCAGGGAGGCTTTGTAGTCTTCTTCAACAATCAAGAAGACTCCACACGTGCAGCAGAGTGCATAAAAAGGTAATGAAATGATTTTATAATTTGGTGATATATTTATATGATTTAGATTGTCGACTGATTGAATTTTATATACTATTATATATAAAGGCTAGTGGATACAACTGTACCAACCAGAGGCACTACCGAAATTACCGAAGAGCAGAGAGACAGTGGAATTGATCCAAGATTTAACGTTGGCATCCGGACAAACGTAGTTGCTAGTGGCACACCCGAGAACAACCCGCAAGTTTGGGATGAGACAGTTTATCTTCAAAACACAAGAGTTATCATGGCTATGATTGCGGTGCTTCTTGCGACGATTGTGCTTTCGATAGGACTCAACCCACCATCATCTATCGACACGTTGGGCGTCAAGATTATTTTTCAGATCACGTTTTGGATCGCGGCGGTTTTCTCTTTGGCAGCCCTATTGGTACTAGGAGTTGTGACACCTACATCCTTTGAGATGCAAGTGCGCATTTTTCGATGCGGATTCTTTGCAATATCGGTTGCAATGGTATGTGTGTTGGTAGCTTTTGGTGCAACCACAATATCAATTGCAACAAATCTGTTCACGGGCATAGTCGGAGGCGTCATTGGTGTGATCGGGCTCATAATGTTTTCCTACTTCACGTCGAAAACAGTGAGAGACTTCATCTTCACAATCAGCGAATTTCGTTTGACGCAGCATGCCAATAATATTCCATATGGGCTCACCAGGCTTTAGGTTTTAGACCAAATGTACATATGTTATACATATAGATTTTGGGGTTTTGGATTTTGATATTGTATAGATACGAGATATCCCTATAACTGTATAAATGCAGTATCAGGTACGATTTCTTAATTCTATTATTTTGTATCTTGTGGAAAATTAAAAAGCAAAAACTAAAACAAAAAAAAGAATAAAAGTGCAATAAAAACCATGAGGTATAAATTTAAGGGAAAAGCAATGCCCTGACATCTCTTGAATCTTTATCTTCTTCATAGAAGAATTTAGTGTGCACCTCTTTAAGTAATTCAAGAACATTCGCCAACCCACCATCCTCAGCGCTCTCATCTCCTCTCTCTTCCGCATAAGACTTTGGGTCACTTTCGTCAATGTCTATATTCAACAATGTTTTCTTAAAAACGTCCACAAGTTTCATGATCCAAGTATTGTTTTTCTCACGCTTGAAATAGTGGTAAGGCACGATTTCCAGCAGGTTTGTTACATCATCGGGCCACCAATACCCGTGCTTATCGTCTAGGATGACAAGACCACGCTCGTCAGCCAAAACGAGATCTAGATTCTTCATCTCGCTGTCTCTGTTTGTGATGATGCGTTTCTCAAAGTAAGTTCCGTGAGGATCAAGCAACGATATCACTTCTTGGGCGTGTTCAGGGTTACAGAGCTCGAATACATGCATCTTGAACAGCTTGTTCGCTTCACGCAAGAATTTGTGAACGAACGGTCGTAGCTTAAACAAAGCCTCACCGTGATCTTGGAAGACTTTATTTGATCGCCACAGATCTGACCTTGAGTCGACTTCTCCGGTTAGATATTTCTCTCCGTCTGAGAGCAGTGAAACCCGTCGGGAGTCGTAGAGCGTGCCGTGTAGACCAAGGACTAAAGTAAGTCTCTTCTCCTTTAGAGATTTGATCCAAACATGGCGTTTTATAGTCCCCACATATTCGGGACGCAACTCTAGACCGCTGACTAGGTAATTGAAAGGTATAAGAGCATGGCTTCGAGTGTCCACAGCTGATCTGCATTGGCTACAGAATCCATGTCGAACAATATCATGAACACAAGCCATTGTTAAACCCTAACACCCTAATTTTAAGGATTGGCAGATATATAAAAGCTGTCACCGAGTCGGATAAGTTGTTCTCTTCTTTGTTTAAGTTAATATATGTTTTGAGTAAAAAATAAACAAATACATGTGTACCATACTAGTACTACCATGTTAACGATGACATGTGGACTATTATTTAGATTTAGCAACAATGTAATATCCAAAAAAAATAGACGGATCATAACAATTTTCGAGATTCGTTCTCTAAAATCACGGGGAAAGATATTATTTTCCCGCGAACAAATATCAGAAAATCCTTTTTGGCTAATGTTTTCGTTTTGTTGTATCTGATTTTTTTCTTTTATAAACAAAAACAATATTGACATTAAAATCTTAGCAAATAAGATCTTCTAAGAAATTAGCAACAATGATTTTGTATAGAAACTCTATAAATTAATATTCGATAAATTAATAAATAAAATAAATTAATAAATTTTTCTGCTCTGAGTTGGGTCGATTCAAAATATAACACAATTCGATAAAATGATAAATTAATAAATTTTTCAAAACTTCTATACAAATTTGTGGTTCCATTAATATCACAAAATAATAATTAGTATATATTTCCTCCATTTCATAGTAAGTGATATTTTAGAAATTTTTTTTTTTCAAATTATATTATATTTTCAACTACCAATAAAATATCAATTATATTTTTATTGTTTTAACCATTTGTATTCTGCAAATTATTTTATCATTGGTTGAATTGTGTTTTATAATGAATTTAGGATATTACTCATAAATTAATAACTCTATAAATTAATAAAATATTATAGTCTCGACATTATTAATTTATAGAGTTTCTACTGTAGTTTTAATTATTAATTTAGACCGTATTTACATCTTTTTCATTTTTAGAAATATAAAAGCAATTTATGTATTTACAAATCCAATGGCTTAGATTCAAAACCAACAAACTAGAGCAAAGAAGGCAGGGGATATCAATGATCCAATATGCGGCTAGTGCCATAAACTTTGAAATAACCAAAAACTCTTAATTAGAACTAAATTAGAGGCCGTGAATAGAAGTTCAAAAGAAAGAACACGAAAATTATATAAGAAAAGCAAGAAAATATAAATCCCATTAAACTATGTAAACTCCTTGGCGTAGAAGACGCGGGGCAAGAGAGGACTCACGTCTTGATATCCTCCATTAAAGAATAACTGATGAAGTACCTTAAGGGGTCTCAAGATGACTTTCAACAACAATTCATTATCATCATCAGGAATTTCCTCTCTCTTTCCCTCCGAGTCCACAACTTTATTATCTCCTTTCAATAACATTTTCTTGAGGAATAAGTTAAGAGTTTTTGCTAGGACACCATCCTCGTTGCTACTTTCTTTGAAATACTCGTACTTGGGCATCTTAATCAGGTTAAGGTGGTCTCGCTTCACCCACAATCTATGGTCATAGTCCACGATAAGCACCCCAAGTGGTTCCGCCAAAACATGTTCCAATGACTTCAAATCACCGTTGCTATCTCTACTTGTAATGATGCGATTCCCAAAATATATCATATGCGGATCGAGCAACTTGACCACCTTCTTTGCATGATCAGGGCCATAGTTAGTGAACACATGCATGGTGAAAATCTCCTCTGCTTCCCGCAGAAACTCACGGACAAAAGGCCGAAACTTCACCAACGCATCGCTTGAATAGAAATTCTCCTTAGGTAAACGGAAAAGATCACCTCTTGATCCCGAATCAACCTCTTTGATCAGATGATACTTGTCCATCTCCGATAGTTTCGACAGGTTGATGCAGTCGATAAGCGTGTGTTCTAAGCTAAGAACCAAGTGAAGTTTCCTCTTTCCCAACCCGATCCTCAACTTCTGTTTCTTAGTGGCTGCCTCGAATTCTTGGCTCATCTTCAAAGAATTGGCCATGTAATTGAAAGATCGGGCACAGTCCCAAATATCCAAGAAATATCCGCATCGGCAACATAGACCGTTTTGATACATCCGATGAGGACAACTATGGAAAAGAGAGGTCGTTCTTGCGACCCTTGTATTCGCGTCAAATGTTTTCACTCGGGATTTGCATCGACAACAGATTTGACGGTGAACAATCCAGTGCTTACATGGAGCCGCCATCGATATTCTCAGATTTCTTCACATATAGTATTAGTTAATTAAACCCTAATAAATACTTCTCATCGAGCCAAATCTGTTACGTAAACACTCCCCGAAAAAAGTGAGAAAAAAAACAATACTAAAAAAATATATAGGATTTGGTAGATTCTGATATAACCAATATAATATGTTTCGGCCACCCTGATAATTATTGGGCTGTAGAAAGAAAAAAAATTGGCCCATTAAATATTAATTTAAGCAAAAAAAAAACTAAAAAGTAGGTCTAGGCATTCGGATGTTCGGTTTGGTTCGGTGTCTTTCGAATAGAGAAATTTAGGATCCATCAGGTATTTTGTATTTTTGGTTCGGTTTCGATTCGGTTCCAATCGGTTTTGGGTCGGTTCGGTTCTTAGTAAGAACCGATAATTATCCGAAAAAATTCGGTTCTCATTCGGTTCCGAGTATTTTTTACCCAAACTATCCGAAAATATCCAAAAATATCAAAAATACCAGAAAAATAATTTAAAAAATATGTAAAAATTGAAATAATACACCTAAATTGGTTACTCTTATCCGAACTATCCGAATATTCCTAAAATATCCGAACTAACTAAATTAACCGAAAAAATAACAAAGAAAAAATTATAAAATTTATCCAAATTATCCGAACATACCCAACCTAGAACCAAAATATCTATGAGTTAATTTATGTTTCGGGTATTTCGGTACCCGTTCGATTCTTGGTTCGGTTCGGGTTCAGTTCCGGTTTTTCGATTCTAAACATATAGGACCCATCGGATATTTTTTTTTAAATAAATTCGGATTCGATTCGGGTAATTTCAGATCGGTTCCGATTCAGTTTTTCGATTCTGGGTATTTTGTCCACCCCTACTAAAAAGGGTAAAATACAAGTGCTAGAATCAAAACATTGACCTCCAGACTTTATTGCACAACTCTAACCGACAGAGTTAATGAACAATTTCCCTAAAAATTGGCCCCTACAAATAAATAAAGACTTTAAGACTAGAAGCACATGCTTGACAAGGTTTTAGCTATGGTCGGCTCTGATTTTGGCTAAAAGCGCGGAGTTTAAAAAATTGTTTTTATTTAAAAATATACTAATTAATATATAAAATAAAAACAATTCAACTAATTATAAATGAAACTGCATAATACTATTGCTTGCACAATATCTAATAAAATTAAAAATTGTATAGAAATGTGAAAACATCTTATATTTTGAAACAAGAAAAAACCTCTATAACATTTTATATTATGAAACAGAGGGAGTATATATTAATGCTTTTATGTATGATTTAATATTAAATATTTACGATATACGAGTAATCTTTTCAATACGGTTATTACGTTATACAGTAAAACCTCTGTAAATTGATAATGTTGGGACTCTGAAAATTTATTAATTTATAGAGTTATTAATTAATCGATAAATTAATATTTATTAATTTATAGAGTGATTTTTCTACTCCATGATTTTTTGAAATTTTTCCTTTATGTAAAATAAAAACTTTACCTAAAGTTCATACAAATTCTTTTAAAATTATTTTTTATTTAAAATTTCTTATATATTGTTTACATATTCATTTTATTCCATATTATGTTAATAATCTCGGTTATCATAATAAAATAGATACTAATAACCTACTTGATTATCCATATAAAAATGAGAAAAAATTGCGGCTAAAATTCTTGGTATTGATGATGAAGTTGAAAACGAGATAACAATACTTTTGAAAGTATTTAATCATAAAAAAATAATTATCACGTCTATAACTCTTCAACTGGATGCAAATCAAGATGACAACACTATGAATTTTTGATGCAATAAGAAAAATTAGAGATTAGTTCCAATAAGATTCCAACTTTAAGAAGAAAATATACAACACTAAAGTCATACATTACTAAATTATCTTTTATATATATATCCCTAAGATTTATGTTATTATTTGGACTATATTTTACAAAAGAGTTTCAAAAAAATTATTATCTTATTATTTTATCAAATTTTATCAATTTTTATATTGATCCAATTTGAGACCGGAATAATTTATTAATTTATAGTAATTATTAATTTATAGAGGTTGTACTAATAGTATTAGAAAAAATGAAAAAAATAAGAACAGAACCAAAGCCTAATCCATTATCCATAATGTTACAAATTTACAATAGGGTATCGGTTCAGTTACTGATTTGGTTAAATTACGGTTTGATACTCATAAGAAACCAAACCGGATAGAAAACGAAACAACCTTAGTTGACTCCGTATCTTTGACCGGGTCAATCTCCGGTTAACCGGCGAACTCATCTCTTTAGACTCATCCGTACAAACTCTCCTCACCTCTTAGAGAGATCATCACGAATCGGAGAAGGCGACGGCGTGTAAAACGGCGGCGAAGCACACGGAGTAGAAAACGGCGTCGTTCCGTCGTGATCATAGTCGCTAGAATCAACCTCGTCGTCGTTTTGATCCGTCACGACAAACCCATCTTCCAACTCGTCATCTTTAACATGATCCTCGATAGATACGCTTCCACGTGGCTCGATCTCAGCCGTACGATGATCAGTCTCGCTACTACAGTCTTCAGCGATGGTAAACAGAGTCTCGGAAGGACCGGAAAGTAGATTTTCTCCCGTGATTGACCACTTTGACGCCACGTCATCGATCGCTGGAGCGGCTGCCGGAAGCGGCGGAGCGGTGGCGGATCCTATTCGGAACTGTTTGTTCTCGAGACAGAAGAGGAAGAAGTAAAGAAGCTCTTTCGACGGCGGTGGTGTCGCCGTCGGGTCACCGCCGCGAGAGGAAAATGCGTCGAAATCTGATCCGGCTATACTCCGACGACGAAACCGGCGTTTCCACCATAAAACGTAGGTGAGCTGTGCCGTGACCGCCACGAGACAAAACGCGAACACCGCGACGAGTACGGTTGCGGTTTGGCTTAGACCCATTTCGAGAGATGTGATCTAAAAACTGCGTCGTTTCGTTGTCGTAATTATGATTTGTGTTTTAGATAAGATCATAAGAACAGAGAAACTCGAGAGGGGTAATTTCGTAAACAGTAACCAATTATTGGGCAGTTGAAGTGTCACTATCGGAAAAGAGTTGCCGAGTAGGTTCCGGTTAGAAAGATCATTAATAGTCAAATCGGGATTGAAAGGGAAAGTGTACAAATCTACACGACCCATCAATTTTTCTTCACTCTTTGGAGCTCTAAATTTTTGTAGTTATAAACTTATAGTTGACAAAAAAAAAAGGTCTATAATTTTTGGTTAACTACACAATCAGGAAACTTGAAATTACATGTGGGAAAAAAAGAAAGAAAAATTATATGGTTCACTCGTGAAAAAGAATAGATAGCATCACGTTCAATATAGCTATGCGACTTTAAACAAATCAGACCTTTGGGCCATTCGATTATTAAAAATAGCCCAAATGATTTTTTAATAGCCCAATTGATTTATTAATTAACAACGGCCCATTTTCGCATACCATTTAGGGTTTATGATTACATCAATTTTTGTTTCAAATATTAGATTTCTGACAAGTTATATTAATTCAGAAAATTAACCGTAAACCCATTAAAGGATACACAACATAATGACATACGAATATATAACAATATATTCTAGTATATTCTAGCATATTCCTATTGAGATTAGGTTTTACATTTTGTATAAATACTCTGCTTTGTGAATCAATAACAAATTTTTTTTTCTCCAAATCAAAATATAGTATCAAACCTAATTTGTTGATCCAAGTAGAATGATTTAAGAAGAGTTTATTACCAGTTTTGGAGTGGGATTCAATTCAAGATGGGACGGAAAAGTCATCATCTCGAAAAATGTGTTATAAATTTTACATCGGAAATTGTGATGTGATCTAAATAGTACATAAAGATATAAATCAATTTACTCATTGTTAATTGATTTTGAATTGGGAATCCATGAAATTTGAGGTAACAGTTTTTGCTTCATATAAGTATAGCCGGCTGACATAATTTTTAGTTGGATTCATGTGTTGCATACATTCTAATAAATAACTTGTGCTCTCTTAACTTTCTTATTTAAATAATAAAAAACAAAAGCCACCAAGAGGAGAAAAGTTAGTGTTTTTATGGTTTTTTTAAAGATAAAAAGCGAATTATGTTGAGATCAAAGTTTAGGTCTCTAATGACTAAATGCCCATCACAAGGCTCTTAAAAGCTTAAAAAACCCCAAAAGCAGAGAGATAGAATTTAGCTTTTTACTCTCTCTTTTTTCTCTTCTGCTTTAAAAGGCTCACCCACTTTCTGCAATTCTTGTAAATAAATTAATTATATACTTTTCCAAAATCATGCTTAACTTTATCTTCCTTCCTGCTTTTGAGGATAAACTTTAGATTCCATGCATGAATTGATGCACATATTTACACACATATACGCATACATATCTAATTTGCAGATATATTAATGTGGATATCTTTGTTGTGTCTACACATGGGTGTTTCCTTCAAGTGGTACGAATACGATTCACATAATCATAAAATGCATTTAGACATTTACCGACAAATCGTTGTATACAATTTATGCTTAAGTTTTCTATTTGAATATAATCTTACAGATCCAATCAGTTTAGGGTTGAATTATAACTTCTCTATAAACAGTTTTGCTCCTTTTTACTATTTGTAATATGAAATTTTTTTCTCCATGCATTAATAAAATCGGTCTCATTTTTCCGTGAAGATGGCCAATATCCCGTTGATAAACCACATAAATTTGTTGATGTTCTTTACGTTTTTTGTTTGTCTCTCAATTACATCCGTTATACTTATAACAAACGAAGTGGGTTAACTGAATAAAAAAACTTTGCTGCATGGTATTATTACTTTTAATTGTTTGGTAGGCGTGTATGTATATTGGAAGGTTGAAATTTATGAGGAAAAAATAAGATGCATGGGTTTAGTAGAACTTACCACATATTGAAGCAATATAATTAAATACATATAACCAACTAAAAAACACATTTAATTTTGGGAACATGATATATATTAGTAGAGGTTGACAAATTATCAAAAACATCCAGTCTACAATCCGATATTCATTCACAGACAGTATGAATTTTTGAGTATCTCAATCCATAATATATATGATTCATTATATAATTAGATCAATGTCATATATCTAATAGACAACGTATATATTCAAGGTAACTGCTTTTTGTCAACACTACACAACATATCTAAGCGGAAAAAGTTTACCTTATTTCAAGCTAGTGAAAGGAGAGATTCATTAAAAAAGTGTGATCCATACATATTCTAATCCCGAATCCAAGGGATGTAATAATACCTCAAACTTGTGAGATTTAAAAGAAAACTAAAACTCGGAAAGGCAAAAGAGAGAGCAGTTTAAGATTCTAAGGTGGTGGCTTCTTCCTTTCTCTCGGGAAAAAAAGAAAAGAAAAGATGAAATGAAACAGAGAGGCAATAAAGATTGTGGAGATCTTTAATATCAATCAAGCTGTCTTGGATTCTAAAGGAAACAATGACCATTTTTGTATACTTTATGTTTAGACTGATTAAGGGATAACTGTATGGTTTGTCTAGCTAGTTTATATATATATATTTTGTTTTGTCTAGTTTATATTCCATATGTTTTTGTATACTTTATGTCTTAGTTGAATGCACATTTATTAAAAAGATTTGTAAAATCAAATTAAACTAAATTTAAAATAGATCTGTTTTATAATTAACGATCAAAACAAATAACAGTAAAATATTGTTGCCATAAATAAAACTGATTGACTTTTTGTATTGAGAAAAAAAGTAAACATCAACTGTTTTGAAATAAAAATAAAATGGTAAAACTTCAAGATATATCATTAAATATTTCATAATTAACATAGTTTTTTTTGTTGTTGATAATTAACATAGTTAAAGAAAAAATTTCGTAAAAAGAGAATAAGAATAAAATAGTTTATGATAATGTAATTGGGTATAAGGTAATTATAATAGTATATTGTTGCACTGCATGTTATGCTCTTTCTTCTAGCTTCTAGTTTATCTCTTCTTTTTATCAAAAGTATTGTGAAGGAAACCTTATTTTGTTTTTAAATATCTGAGATTTGGGTTACTTTGGGCATATATTATTTTCAGAATTTCATATTTTTATTGGGGATATTAAATATTCTTTTGTAAGATTATTTTGGAATATCTGATAGATAAGGATTTTAAGAGAATACTAGATTTTGTTCCGCGTCAAATGCGAGATTAGAATAATAAAAAAAATCTTTAAAAGTTTGTTAATATATCAGAAATTTTTGAAAATAGATGACATGGTAAGTCTAAAATATTACATTTAGTTGGACTTAAACTTGTAAAACATGTATTAATGGGCTTATGTTATCAAATTAATAAAAATATGTAGAGATTTTCACTATGACATATAGTTTTAATTGAAATATTCTGATTGGTTAAATTAAATGACGTATTTCCTAAAACGCTTTTTTAACGATACCTAAGATTTTTTGCATCATGTCTTCTCAATTAATATATATATAGGATAGTCAAGTTTTTGTTTTTAATCAAGTGAATAGAATTTAGAATTTATTTTGTATTATATAAATTAAGTTTCTTATGCAGAAAAATGTTAAATTTACTCTGTTGTTTCGTATGTTTTTTTTTGGGTAACCAATCAGTTTCAAACTCAATAGAGTTTATACGGTTTGTGATCGTCTTTTCGATGAGCTTGATTAGAGAGATGGATGGCTGTGCAATTTGCCCGTGGCGCCGTTGATTCCTTTCACGCCAGAGGTGGTAGATACTTGCTTGGAAGGCATAGCGGATCAGAAACAGAGCTTGCTGGGATCGGGTCGATGTGAGTAGGGCCACAATCGGATCCCAAGCCGCGGTGTATTCAGAGCCAAGGAGTCGTGAAGTGATTCCCTTCCACACTTCCCCAGAAATGCCGCATTCAAAAAGAGGTGGTTACGCGTTTCTTCCATGTGAAAAGTACACTCAACAACATGACCTGAGCCCCAATTCTTTTCAAATAACATTAAAAACAAAGTTGGTGTTTTATGTTCATAATTTTTTATTTTTTTTACATGAATGGCTATTCTATTATTCAAACTTGAGATGGTGTATGCCACACCGGAATAAAACAATCTATAAAACTACTGATGAAAAGATAAGATTTAGCTAGACGAACCAGGTGTTCAGCCTTTAGAATATTTGCGCAGGATAAAAGTTAACGAAAGGGAGTTAAAAAGCCTTATGATACGCTTGAATTCCTTCAGTTGCGTTGAGAAATTTGGCCATTTCTCCGGTCTCTCGCTAGATGAAAACGATCAATTTTATTTGTAACTTGCATGGCAATTTCACGAATCTGCCCAATTGCATGAAACTTTTTTTTTCCAATTGCATGAAACTTAGGTCACACACTTGTATATCATTTATATATAGAGATATGGAAGAAAGATACAAATTTATATGGCAACAACTAAAAAACATTTTAACTGATGGGCAATTAATTTTCCGCCACTCCGTCTTAAAATTTAGCAATTTTTTGTTTTTGTTTTTTGTAGCCAAGTGTTTTTCAAAAGAACAAAAAACCTAAATTATGTAAAATATCGACAATTTCTTTATATAAAACTTTGTAAATTCCGTAAGTTCAATCCAAATAATCTGTCAACAATTTCTTTTAAAATTTCAGCCCTTTTTGCGTCACTTTTCCGCGAATATAAATTACCATTTACGACCATAATATGATAGTTTTACATTAAGGAAAAAGATTAAAAGAAAATCTCAAGTTTCCCATACCCATATCCTTCTAGAAAGTTCCTAACAAAAAAAAAAAAAACTCCAACTACACGTTTAACCCAAAGTATTGTCCCAACAAAAGAGAAATTGGTAAGGAAGACAAATGACGCATGACCATACTATGTAATGCGAATGATCATGTTCACGTACTGAACCATGTTACATGCATACATGCAAAGATGCTATGTTGATGAACACTTGAAATGAAACCGTGCATCCACAGCTTCGAGTAAGCCAATCTCATCACATGATTCTTCTTCACAAACTTCATCATCTTCAAGAGAGAGGTTAAGATCGAGTGCGACACAAGTAGCAACGTTATTCTTGTCCTCAGATTGATCTGAACCGTCCGATTTCTGATTAACCGGAGGAGAACAAGCTCTTGATCTTGAACTAAATCTTTCGCAGCTCAAGATCACAATCGCGTGTTTAAGCAAAGCTTCTTCGCCACTCGAATTACAAACTCTTCCTCTCTCGATCGCTCTCTTGAAACCCATTTGAGATAAATAATCAGCTTGCTCTATATCTTCAACTAAGAACACTCTGTTCGGATTAAACGAAACAGCTTCAGAGAATCTCTCAATGTAACTCCAGCTCTCTTCATCTCTCGACCTCTTGTTCCTCAAATCTTCTGCGGAATCCAATCTTTTCGATGAGAAACTGCTCAAACAGATCGAGACAAAGCTGTCTTGAGATCCGAACACAAGTTTAGCCAATTCTCTAGCGATCTTCTCTTTAGCCTCTACATCAAGACCTTGAAAGAACATCCATGTCTCTTCTTTTACATCATCGTTTCCGTTGATATTTCTAGTACTCGATCCTGACCTGCATTTCAAGATTGTTTTCGCTATCTCCGCGATTATATCTTTCTGCCACGGTACCTTGCTTTCCAAGGCATCACATAGAGTTGCTAGGTTTTCATCATTCATCTCTTTAAACCTGGAAGAGGCATGTTCCACCTCCATTGCATCGCTAGAAGAAGCCGCAGAGTTGATTGTCGAATTAGGATTCGAAGAGAAAATCTCTGTCTTTTGCTCGTTGTCATGTTCTGGAATAAACAGTCTTAAGTGTGATGTCTCAGCAGGGATCACGGAATGATGATGACGATACTTGTTTGTCTCGATCACGGGCCAGTCACCGTTTGTCTGAACATGATGTAGAGTACTCGAAGGTTGAATGGAACCACCAGAAAAGGAAGAAGTAGGAGAAGAGAGTGTGAGTGTTTTTATAGATGATGGTCTCTTGTGGATTGAGTCGCAGATTGAGTTCCACTTAACCACAAGTTCCTTTATAGAATCTGAATCCTGCCAAATCCAAGAATCAAACATAGACGCTCTTAAAAAGAAGAATCAAATGAGAATGTGAATTGATTTAGTGTTTATTCAACTCACAGTGTGGCTATTCTGATTCTCCTTCTTGTATTGTTGAAGCCACGCCGGTAAAGCTGCAATGGTTACATTGCTATTGCTGCATTGTAAGAACCGAGCTTCTTCCTTAAACTTGGCGGAACATTCCTCGCAGCAACTGACCTGCTCCTCTAATGGCTGCAGAAGCACGTTCTCAGATTTCTTGACTTCAAGCTCACTGATTTGAAGCAAAAATGGTGATTAGTTAAGGAGTGTTAAACTTGGTTTTAAGTCTTAAACTTGAAGACAAATGAAGTAACTTATTTTCTCTAACCTTTTCTTTATCATTTAGAAAGCAGGTCAAAATTATATAAAACAAACAAAAGAAAAAAGGTACGAAAAGATGCACGTTGTTACACCGTTCTTTTAGACGATCACCAAATAAAGCAAAAACACTATAGGTAAATTGTCCTTCTCGAAAAAGAGACAAAATTAAAGAGTTAGAACATATCCAACAAAATAAATAAAATAAACCCATAATCTCCATATTCTTTTGATTGCACATTATTAACTATTTTCAAAAGAAGAAGACTTTATTACCTCTCGGAGACGAGACTCAAGCGGAGGCTACTACTAGTCGCCGGAATAGTGAGAGTAGTGAGACACCAGAGCGACTCAAGCGAAGGTTGACCAGACTTGCATCTCACGTAAGTCTGTGAAGTCGCAAGACCCATTAACCAAAACCTCCCATGATCTCCCAAGCCCAACCCACGAGCCAACTTCCCAATCTCCATTATCATATGTTCCACAACACAGTAGTTGTTATTATTGTTGTTATTGTACACTGAAGAGCCTCTGGTTCTAGACTCTACGAACCAGTTAAGATCTCCCAGATTTAGAATCACTCCTTTTCCAACACAGCTTCTCACGAGTGTCTCTAGCTCCTCCAGCTTATGTTCCACTTCTGCTCTACTCGGTTGTCCGAACGATGAGAACGATAAAGTTATAAACTTTACGTCTTTTAAAGCTTCGGGCACGTCTTTTTTGTCGACTTTCTCCATCACTGTTCTCACAACTCTGTCAATAGTGTCTAAACACTCTCCCACGATCACGAAATTCCTTCTCTTTTTGTCGACTAGACTGTCAATAACGATCATGACATCCTCGTTTCTGACAGGAGTTAACAACTTTCCTTCTTTAGGTTTACTCGAAGACGTTGTTTTGGCGCAAATCTCTAAAGAAACAGCTTGCTCGACCTTGCTCTTTACTTGAGGACTCGAGAAACCAGCTTCTCTCATCACTCTACTCACGCTAGGATCATCGAGGATGGATATTATGAGCTGCTCCACCTCAATCTTGACAGCTAATATCGGTTGTTGCTGGCTCTCGATGGATCCACGTCGCTGGTGAGCCTGCGCGCGTTTGAAAGCTGCACCGAGAGCGTTAGAGATAGAAGGGAAAGGGGAAGTTGGAACACCTAACATAGGACTCCCCGTGGAAGTCGGGAGGCGGTTTAGAGCCACGTTGAAGCAGAGCTCGAGGGCTCTGCATTGAAGAGGGTGAGTGTGAGATTGGAGACAAGCTGTTCTAAGTAAACCCGTGGGAGCAGAAAGCATGGTGCTAGCCACATGGAGAGGTGTGACCTGAGCATGTCCTCTCCGTCTAGCTAAACCCATGGCTTGTTTCACCACGTTTGCAGCTTCCGGCGTGAGGGCTTGCTCCACCGTGCAGCCTCCAGCTCTCATGGTGACAAAACACCCTAAAGGAACACTAAGCTGTGTGTGTGGGGGTGGTAGCACTAGTACTGAGAAGTGAGAGTTCTACAGCAAAGGCTTCAAGGGTCTTGGCTTCATTACAACAAAAACACCCAAAAGAAGAAGGATCTGTCTATCCACTGTTTCTGTATGGAAGGTGGGGCTAAGTCTTAGAGAGAGAGAGAGAGAGAGATCAAAGGGAAGTGGTGAAAAGAAAGAGGGAGAGAAAGAAAAGGGTTTTGGTCTTCAAATATATGAGGAAGGAGAAGGAGGAAATGTGTATGCTTTTCTTGAAGGAGAGGCAAAATTTTGGGGTTTTTTTGGAGGGTCCAAAGTGGATTTTGTAGTGCAAAGTGGAATGCATGTGATGACAAAGCAGTATCAAAAGGCAAAGGTAACTCAGCTTTGCCCATATATTCTTTTCTTTCTCAAATTTCACAAAAAAAAAAAAAAAAACAGATGTAATGGGTACTGGAGCTAAGTGGGTCTCTCTCTTTTCTGCAAAGTGTATCACTTATTTAGAAAAGAAACTAATTAAAGATGCAAATCATCATTCACTTATATAATTATTTATATAATACATAATATCCCCAAGAACCCTTGTGGAAAAATATTTGGGAGAATCACACTCTCCTTTTAGCTAGCACCTTGAAGCTACTACTAGCCAAGTCCCAACACTTTTTTCTAGATCCAGTCAAGTAAGCTAAACTCAAGACCACATGTAAGCAACAATATAGGAGCCACAAAAACAAGGGAATTAACAGATTTTTGTAGGAAAAGTATACGTTTATAGCCAACTATGTCTCAACAAACATAGATGAAAAGTGTCAACATATAATCAATGATGATTAAGTGTATGAATAGATTTTACTATCTCATTCCCAAGTAACAGAAGTTATATATCAACAAGAAAAATGAAGGACATCTTTGTGTAATAGATACTTTTGAAAATTTTATATGAGAAATGGAGTATTTACTGTAGTAAATTTGGTAAATAGATATTTTTTTATTATTTGTCTAATAGAAGATAATTGATGAATTGACATTTATATCTTTTCTACTAATTTGCCCATCTTCTTCTCAGATCCATTAACACTTTATTTCTAAAAAAAATAGGAAAGCAATTTATGGCCACCATTAGTATATTGTCGAAAACCGGAAGTGGTGTCGAAAGAGAGAGGTCGTCGGTGGAGATTTCTATAATCGCATGGAGATGGAGAAGATAAGAACGAAGCGGATGGGATGATAGTCTTTGCTCGTTACACCTTCGCTGATGACAACGCCTAGCTTTCGTCATTTTCCGACGAAAATGACGAGAGGAAACTAAGTACTTTTTTCTTCTTTTTTGTCTTAATCCCAGAGATTTGAATAATTGTATTAGCTACTTACTAGTAAGTAATTGAATCTCCTTTTGGCGACTAACCCTTTCTCTAATTTGGAATTTATTTTTTAGAATTAAATCTATGCATGTTGGATTTGCTCCCAGAGAAACTTTGATTATTTATTGTTTTAATGAACTAAAATGGGTTTTACGCTTTTAGCTACTGATTGATAATATGACATTCTCCGATTTTGTTTTTAAAGAATTAATATAAGTTTTAGTTACATGTTCCTCTTATTCTTTCTTCATGTTTTGTTAATTGTGGCTGATTTTACCTTTTATTATGCCAAATTTTATAATTTTATAGCTCTATTTGTGGGAGTAAAGTGCAGATTTTGTTTTTTTTTGGTGTTTTAGGATATATTTGATGTATGCTTAGACTTGATTGTGAAAGTGTTCTGTGAATAGTATTCTGCTTAGACTTAAAATCTTTCTCATTATTTATTTGTGCTAAGTATTATGTGAGTAGTATTTTGTTTATCATAATCGTAAGTGGTAACGCCTTATATGAAGTGTTCTTGTAGACTCACATATGGATTGGATTATGAAGGGAATGTGTGTGGTAGCAAGAATCATCCAGTACGACAGTGGTGGATGGTGTACGATAGTGGATGTAGGTTAAAAATGGTGGACAATGTATTTGGTGGTGGACGATAAATCAGGAGGTGAACAATAAATGGCGGTGGACAGGAAATGATGGTGGTGGACAGAGACGGAGATGGTGATGGCCGATGAATTGGGGGTAAACAATAGATGGTGGGGGGACAGAGACGGAGAAGGTGGTGGATGGTAGTGAACAATCTCAAACTGGTGTACACCAGATGGCGATGATGATAGCGGTGGAAAGAGACGGAGACGGTGGTGGATGACGGTATTTCGACTGGTGTACACCAGAATATAGGGTGATGTAAAATGGTGTGTACGAGGATGGCGTACACGGCAGAGTAGACGGTGGTGTTGGTGTACTAAGCGGAGGAGGACAGTGAATGGAGTGATGCATATGATGGTGTACGTGTACGCGAGATGATTCAACGACTAACATTGTATTTCTGAAAGTGTTTCATTGTCTTTCTAAAATCTTTGAATTGTACGATCATCACCCTCTTAATGTTTTGGCTCTAGTAATTACTCCATTACTAGTCACATTTGATTGGTTGAATGCATATTTGGCATATCCCTACTTATATCGTTTTTATCCTTTGAATATGTTTTTGTTCTACTATTTGCATTATTGTTATTTTTCACCTTTTGACAAAAACTTGTAGGTGAGATAATTTGGCAGCAAGATCTTTTCACTAATTTAGCAAATTGTTGTAATTAAACTAGATTTGTAATTTTATTGGCTCATGTTAAACGTTGGAACGAGTAAGGCTTGGTGTCCTTCTATGTTTAATTAGTGACCAAATCAAAACACAACCATAAAAAAATGATTATGGTTTGTAGAATTTATTTTGGCTTCAGATACTTATTTTTAACATCGAAAACTTGATAAAGGTTAATTCTATTTAATATCAAGAACTTGATAAGCTTAACTGATATGTGTGCATTTCTTCGTACATCGTTCACGTACACTATCCCATATATCGTGTACACCATCATATAAACATGTCTACTTGGTGGGAAAAGACATGAATCAACAATGGCGGTTTGTGATCTTCTGTTTGCTCCTATTGTTTCTAATGGTGGACGCGCTTGGCAGACGGCTACTCTTCAACGACGTTCTGGGCATCAGTGATGTGCTAACGGCGTTCAAAATTTCCGGCAAGTCGGATTGTAGTCTGTGTGCTTGGCAAGGCGTCTCTTGCTCTGGCGATGGTCGTGTCGTTGGTTTTGATCTACGAAATGGCGGTCTTACCAGAACCCTAAATCTAAAAAAACTCACGACGTTGTCAAATCTCGAGGATCTTTATCTGCAAGGGAACTCCTCCTTGGGAGACTCCTCCGGTTCTTCTTTCGAATGTTATCTCCAAGTTTTGGACCTAATTTCAAACTCGATTTCAGATTATTCAATGATGGATTATGTTTCTTCGAGTTGTTTGAATCTGGGTTTTGTCAATTTCTCGAATAACAAATTTGTGGGAAATTGAAGTTTGCTCCATCGACGATCAATTACCACCGTCGATTTGTCGAACAATTTCTAATCAAAGGAGATTCTAGAGCTTGAGTTTTTTGGCGTTTCTGAAACATTCCGATCTATCCCACAGTAATTTCTCCGGATGATTCTCTCATCTCTCGAGCCACAATAATGGCATTATAAGATGTTAAAAAAAAACAATAATGATGGCATTATGGTAAATACTTTAATAGCCGAGGGTTGTTATTTGTATGAACACATAGACACTTTTCAAACGTGTCTAAAACTCAAATTTTGAATAGTAAAATGTCTATATCTCATATTATACCTTTGAAAAGTATCTATTGAACAAATTTTCTCAAAAATGAAATACCAAATTCTAATCCAAAAGATAATCAGAAATCATCCGCCTGATAACCGATATAAAAGACTTGTAACTGGTTATGTAGTTTTCAACCTATCAAAATATGTAAAAGAAAAATGTTCAAGACTATGTTTCCTCAGCCAAGTAAGTAACACATGGAATGATATTAAAATCAGAATTTTAAATTAGTTTCCTAATGTTATCAAGCATAACCATATTTGCCAACAGAGAAGGATAACTAGCTTGGTCTTTGTATCTTCTAAAAATTTTGCATGGTATTTAGAAACTCAACTCCCTAAAATATCAAAACACTAAAAAGCAAATCAAACCATCTGACCCATCACAGACATTATATATTTATGCATCATTCGCTTTCGTTACTTTCATAAAGTGTGTAGCTTTTGGACCATATATTTCATTTTAAAAACGAGAGAGAAGAAGAAGAAACGAAGGTGTTTTGAACAAGAAAAAGATTAAAAGAAAGCGCACAAGGCAGTAGTCTCTTGGTGGGGACAGTCTTTGATTGTATCTGCTATCAATAAGACCAATCATTTTCATGTGCCTAATCAAATCAAAGTTTCAGATCAGTAACAGGAACTCACAAATCATAATAAAAAGAAAATAAGTTATCCAAGAACAACAAAAACAAGATATATCTATTAATCATAATAGAAGCAGTGATTCATTATTTTATATAATTGCAACATAAGAGATAAGAAAAAGTTTGATTCTCGTACCACTAACCAACATCTCAAGCCATGTATATATATTTATATTAACTTGATAACACTTGACTTGATATATATACGCACACAAAGCTAAACAGATGCAGATGCCTATCAAATCTTTTCAAGAATCCATTGACAAGAAAACACATTCGTTTGAAGGCCCCATAATCTAAACAGTGATTAAGGAATGGTGAAATGAAGAAATGATTCCGCGTATGGATTATTCAAACATGAGATCATTGCAGTAATTGGTACAATGAGCTTTACCTATTATACTTCTACTTTGATGAAAACATATATCTCTCTCACATGAAGCATGCCATTGCATAGAAAGAAGAGAAAAATGCACCACCATTCAACTTGCCTAGGAATCTTCAATAAGATTTATACACTTTGGTAAGAGAATCATATAAGCTATATTCCCACTATAAATTTATGTATGTCCTAAAATACTAATAAAATAGCAAATAAATTATCTTTTCTTATGATGAATAATTGAAGAATAGAGTATAAAAATTACAATATCCTCACAAGAAACAAGAAATCTTCCTTTCATTCCCCAATCATCTTTTGTTCAGCTTTTCTACTTGTTTTTTTATGTAAGCCTTCACCTGAAAGCCACTATTCTCTGATACAAGTACTATTACACTCACTTCCTCTCCCAATGCTTCTATAAAAGAAGCTAAAGTATCATTTACCCATGCATATATGTATCAAACTCAAAATGAGGAAAACACAAGAATTTGTGCCAAAAAACAAAGAGAGAAATGATCCTACCAATCATTATTCAGGAAAAGCAAGTGAACGTTTTGAAAATCAAGCATGATTATATGTATCTGGAATATATAAGTAGACACAAAATTATCTCGAACGTAAGGCCACTATTCACAGGAGAGCTTTGATTTCTTCTATTTATCATGAACGCTAATAGCAAACTATATATTCAACTCGTTTACACATCAGAATACACAGACCGATAGCGCGAGGGAATAGATCCTTTAGTTTCTAAACTCCATTTGTTCAAATTTCAGGTTTTCATGAGGTTACTTCATGATGTGCATAAATGCTTAGTTACAGAGGAATTGTGGGACCAAATAGTAAAGTTGTGAGAATAAACACAAACTGATCAATTGTTTCTTACTGGCTGTCTGCGTTTAGGACAGACAAAAAAAGAAAAGGAAAGGAAAGGGGCTTTGTTTATTAGCTTAGACCCAAAAGAGATCAAAGGAAGACCAAAAATCATTTGAATGCAAAAGTGTTTTGAATGATGAGAGCAAAGGAATATATATGGTTGCTTCAGGCACACCCAATCAAACCCTTTTCTCCTTTAATAAAAATTAGCAAACTTTGTTTGCCCTAACTAAAAGATTCAACCTCTGCCACAAAAGAAAAGAAAAAATACCATTTTGCATAAAACCAGTCCTTTGGAGAAAGTGTATGACCAAAACAGTCAAATGTGAATGCTTTAAACAAGGATCAGACCCCAGATGATTCTAAAGCACTAATTGGGTTTACGAGAAGAACAGAAATGTGAAATCAACCCATCCTTCGAGCCCACTTGCTAAAGATTTAGCCAATGTAGACATCAAACTTTTGAAGACTTTAGCCTTTACAAAACCAACACAGAATATTTTGCATCAGATTTTGAAAACTACTTACTGATTATTTGCTTGTTTCATGTTGTAGGACCGAACAGAACAATTAGAAAATAAATACAAACTCACCAATTGTTTCTTTCACACTGTCCGCGTTTATTAGAGGAAATAAAGGAAAAAGAGAAGGCTTTGTTTTTGAGCTTAAACTCAAAAGACATACAAAGGTGAGATCAAAATCATTTGAATGCAAAAGTGTTTTGAACAAAAGAAAGCAAAGGAATATAGATGGTTACTTCAGGCACACCCAATCAAACTTTCTCCTCTAATCAAAATCAACCAACTTTGTTTGTCCTCCCAACAAATAACATTGAGCCTCTGTCATACAAAAAAAGTCATTTGTGTAAACCAATCCTTTCAAAAAAGTGTGTGACCAAGATGGTCAAAATGTGAATGCTTTAACCAGGACCAGACCCCAGATGATTCTAAAGCACTTATGTGCGTAAAATACAGCGTAAACCATGATCAGTCTCTCCATCCCACTTAAATAAAGCTTTGAGTTAATGTAATATCAGCTTTTGAAGAATTTGGCCTTGTACAAAATGATTTGCATCATAATTTAAAAAAATAAAATAAGATATTGCTTTTCTTGAGTTAAATTGAAACTGGTTTTTCAATCTTGCATGAGTTTTCGCGTGTCTTTTTGTATGACTTTTCCAAGTGGCCGGTTTCTATCAAATCAAACCCCTTTTCCAGGAATTTTCATGGGAACACATACAACCAAAGAGCCTCTAGTATTCTTTTTAAGCAAAATCAAAATAAGGCAATCTTATGATCTTATCACAAAATCAAGTATTAAAAGCAATATATGGGATTATCTACTCAAAAGGGGATCCCAATTTGTTTTTTGAGCTTTCTTAGCATTCAAAATAAGCATCTTTATTCTCCTGGGTGTGGCCATGTGGGGGGAAAAAACGAATAGAAGAAGCAAAGATAGAGAGAGAGATATGGGAATAGTTTAAGGCATAATTCTCCTTTGGATGGCCTAACTTTAAGAAAGAAAGAGATAAACTTTAAAGATTAAAGGAGGAATGGAGAAAAGTTGTCCTAATTTTGACATGACAGCCTTCTTAATCTTATGTTATGAACTTTATTTACAACATGTTAATTTCTTTATTCACAAAAAGAATTTTTTTTTTTGCCTAGCATAACAACATTATTCAATAATCCCACAATCTAAAAGAAAGGTTCGCTTTAGTTCAAATATATTTGAGTCTTACTTAAGAATCTAAACCGGTGGCATATATTCTTCATCGCTTGTTCCCTAGATTTTCCAAGAGTTTAAATATAAAATGGTGGCAAATATATTTGAGCCGCACAAGTATCATATCATATCGTCGGATAAGTATGTGAATCCATAATGTCAACGAAATCGAGCATATGAAATTATGCAGTGAACATGTGTTGGAAAAGTCCTACCACAAGAAATACCCGGCTTTTATGATATGACAGCAGAAATAAAAGAACAAAATTAGTTGAATCATGATCTCTAAGCAAAATTCTTGGATATGTGGTCCTAGATAGCAACTAAAATGTCAAAAAAAATAACTTGTACATTGGACTAATACGTGCTTTAGAAATGCTAAACTTAAATGTGCATACCGAGTTAGCAGCGGAATTAGATTAATAATTATGATGCTTCGATCTACATACCAGACATCAAAACATAAAATTTCGATGATTTACTATATTCATCATGATCACATTAAGTTTTGAACATTGTGGATAGTCCCAACAAACAGTGGATATTGATTCAACTACAGAACAAAAGATTAAGATTCCAATCCTGAAAAAATCAGGTAAGTGACATGAGCTCATACCAACCTAAACTGTGAGTTAATAAGAGGATATACTGAGAAGACAACCCATGAACAAAACAATCTCGATGTTTGTGGCACCTTCTCGAGATTCTTTTTGCACAGGGAAATCCGTTTGGCACCATCTTCAAATGCACCATTGGATAGGTGGCACTTGAAGACGGCTCCCATTTATGCCGTCGGACTTACCGCACGGCGGATCACCCAGGAGTCACAATTGTTCACTGCTTCATTAAGTAAGTAGATGTTCTAGAATTATTTCTTGATCATTTTCTTCCTCCGACCAATTTGAAAACCTGAAATATGATTTTTTCATTTTTCTTGTTTTTTGTTTTCTGGTTTCCATGAATGTCCGAATCGAATTTTGATTGTTTTATGCTTCCTTTTATAATGATTTAACCAAAGTTTTGAGACATTTTAAGAAATCATTTGGTTTCTTAAAAATAATAGAATGCGATAGTTGATTTATGGTAAGTGAGTTAAAATCATACTGCATCTAGCTCTTGCCTACTCTGTCAAAATCAATGCTAAGTTACCAACGCATGCTCTGTCAAAATCAATGCCAAGTTACCAACGCAAGAAATTTCAAAAAAAAAAAAAAAGGTAGTTATATTCTTTCTCGGTATTGCTCTTCTCTTGATCATTTGTTTTCTATGTATTTACTGAACAAATTAATCTAGATATGTCTACGACAGAAGTTAATAACGAAACTTTCTCTATATTTTGGAAAAACTTTTTGAGTGTAATTGCCCTAGAACTTTGAATCACATATTCACTCGAATCAGTGACATTTCAAAATGATTTTCTCTATGACAAAACATATGTGGAATTTAGTGAACGTACTCATGTTGATAAGTCTATCTATTAATAATAGCAATCTTAGAAAATAAATATTTTTGGGTTGTGTCATTGCGAAAATAACTATTTTATGATTACTTCCAAAAATTGTGTCTTTTCGATATAACCGCTTTTTCAAGGATTACGTTTTCCCGATATAATTGTTTTATGGTTATTTTCAAAGGTTGCGTCTTTTCGATATAACCGCTTTATGGTTGTGCTTTATGGTTATATCATTTCGAAAAAACCGCTTTATCATTATTTTCAAAGATCTTTTCGATATAACCGTTTTATGGTTATTTCCAAAGGTTGCATATTTTAATATAATCTCTTTATGGTTATTTCCAAGGGTTGCGTCTTTTCGAAAAAAACCGTTTGACCTGTATATTTGTGTTTTTAACTCTTATATATTTTTTTCGTTTTTTTATGGCTACTAATTTTAAAATTCACTCAAAACATAACAACGATAAAAAAAAAAACGTCATTCTATTATTTAAAAATTATTCAAAAGTATTGATCATTTTACTATTGTAGAAGTTCAAAAAATTCTTGATTTGTGTAAAGAATTTTGGAATTTTTTAGACAATGCATATTTTATGGCTAGGATTACGTCTTTGGTTATTAATGCTACGGTCGCGTCTTTTCGAAAAAACAATTTTATGGTTATTAGTGTATCTTAGGATTGCGCCTTTTCGAAAAAAATCGTTGTTTGATTATTAATCTCTAAGGTTGCGTCTTTTAAAAAAATACTATTTTATGGTTATTAATGTCTCTTAGATTGCGTCTTTTCGAAAAAATCGTGTTATGTTATTAGTTTCTAAGGATTGCGTCTTTTCGTAAATACTATTTTATGGTTATTAATGTCTTTTAGAATTGCGTCTTTTTGAAAAAACCGTTTTATGGTTATTAATACATCATATGGTTGCGTCTTCTTAGTAAAAACTATTTTGTGGTTATTAATGCATCTTAGGGTTGTGTCTTTTCGAGAAATTTTATTTTATGGTTATTAATACATCCTAGGATTACGTCTTTTCAGAAAAATAGGTATATGTAAAAATGCATCTTTTCGAAATTTTTTTTTTATAGTTTACATTCTAGAGTTACGTCTTTCGAAAAAAATGTTTTATGGTTATTAATGCTAGGGTTGCGTCTTTTCGAAAAAAAATTGTTTTATGGTTATTAGTGTCTCTTAGGTTTGTGTTTTTTCGAAAAAATTATTTTATGGTTATTAATTTCTCTTAGGGTTGCTTCTTTTTGAAAAAACCGTTTTATGGTATTAATGCTAGGATTGCGTTTTTCGAAAAACTGTTTTATGGTTATTAATGTATTCTAGGGTTGTATTTCTGAGTAAAAACAATTTTGTGGTTATTACTGTTGTTTAGGGTTGCGTCTTTTCGAAAATTTTGTTTTATGGTTATCAAAGCATCTTAGGATTGCGTCTTTTCAAAAAATTGGTATATGTAAAAATGCATCTTTTCAAAAAACTGTTTTATAGTTATTATATTTCATATGGTTGCATCTTTCCGAAAAAACTGTTTTATGATTATTAATGCATCATAAAATTGCGTCTTATTAAAAAAAACATTGTATAGTTATAATTCATCATAGGTTGTGTCTTTTTAGGAAAAAATCGTTTTATATTAATGCATCTTAGGGTTGCGTCTTTTTGGGAAAAATCTATTTTATAGTTATTAATGAATCTTAGGATTGTGTCTTTTAAAAAAACGGTTTTATAGTTATTAATGAATCATATAATTTCGTCTTCTATGAAAATCTTGTTTTATGGTTATTAGTGCATTATAGGATTGCGTCACATTTTCATAATTTTTTTATACCTTTTCATTTATAACCAATTTTTCATAATTCTAAAAAATAGTTTACAATGTCGTGTTTATATATATATATATATATTAAAAAAATATTTAAGATGTTAATATCTTTGTATTGTTTATCTTTTCACTGTATAATTTCATTTATTATTGTATTAAATAATTTTCTATTTAAAATTTAACAAATAATATTTTTCTCCGCGATTTTGCGGAAATTTGAATCCTAATTAATCTAATATAAAACTTGTGAAAATAAATTTATTTAAAACCAAACACAAACTCTTTTTTTTTTTCTATCTATAGTAGTACAACAAAACCTATATTACACAAAAAATTCCGATGAATTCTATGTTTTCAAATTTCTAACACAACTACAAAGATCCACTAATATCTTGTAGATAATGGTGTTTTATGTAAATATATGTCAAACAAAGGGGTCCACAGTCCACTATTAGTTGCACACTACAGAGACGTGTCGAAGACAACCAGCACAAGACTATTCCATCTTCACCTTCCATTTAGCCACGCCATCGATCCTAAACATCTAAATCCAACGGTTAGATAATACACGCAAAAAAAATTCGTGGCGTACGCAAGAGACCCAAAAAAAATTGTGGCGTAAAGGCCAACAAAGATGAGGTAATATCGATAAGCAGCATCTAAGAAAAGTAAAACCCATTTAGCTAAGGCATTTGTGTTTTTAACAACATGATTTGCGAGTCCATAACCACGCAGAAGCCATTATCGCTCAAGACATAACCCATATAAAGAGAGAGATAATAACGCAATCATCTAGATGAGCATACAGATAAAAACAAACCATTTGATAAAGAACTATTCACATAAAAACACTAAAATGATAACGAGCATATCTAAATTGTGTCTGTGACATAATTTCTATCCAAAGTGTTTTATGTCATTCATCAAAATCAAGGGCGTGCTTACCATGAAAAAAAATGAAGCATTTGTCTCAAGGCCTACCTAATTTTAATAACATTTAAGGATCCCAAAATTTAACAAACTAGTTTTAGCATAATATTTATAAAATATTGTTTATTTAGATATCCACCTCAATTTAAAACCGATCATAGAGAAGAATTTTTCTTTTCTTTAGTCAATTTTATTAATCTTCTATCCAAATTGTATTTTTTCAATTCGAACTTTTTTAAAGAACAGACGCCGCTGATTCATGATTGAGTTATGTTTCTGTCACTACTTTGATTCTCTCCCACAAAAGGTATTTTTTCCGATTGACTATCTTTTTTTTGTTAATGTTTTAGAGATTATCTATTATTTATATTTTTCAATATTGTATATCGTTTAAAACTAAATTATAACTATCACAAAAAATTATATATACGAGGTCTCACTTTTTAAACTCGCCTCAAACTTCAATAAGCCTTGGCAGGGCTAGGTCTGGGCATATAATCTGAAACCAAAACCCGAACCCGAAACCGACCCGAAAAATAGGGTTCGGTTCGGGTTCAAAATATCCGATCGGTTTTCGTGTATAGAGTGCCTCGGATTCGGTTTCGGTTTCGGATATATCCAAAACTGTTGCGAATATCCAAATATACCTAAATCCTAAATCATAAACCCTAAACCCTAACCCATATACCTGTAATAGCCTGTTCGGCTTCCCATTATCGAAACCAATCCCTAAAATATCAAAACCCTTAAGTGTTCTTCATTTCTTTTCATCAAACTGGAAAATCCAGCTCCGAATCGCAGAAGAACAACATCTCCTCCATCAGAAACGTCTAGAAATCAATCCCAGGTATGATTCCTCCATCAATTAGGGTTCAATTTGATTCGAATTTGATGTTGTTTAGTTTCATATTCGATTTTGATTATGAATTCGTATAGTTTCGATTAGGGTTTTGTTTGTGTTTCGATTTAGTATCGATTTTGTTTGTGATTCGATATGATATAGTTTTGATTAGGGTTTAGTTTCTGATTCGATTTTGATTGTGATGTATCGTTAGTTTCGATTAGGGTTTAGTTTCTATTTCAATTTAGTATCAATTTTGTTTATGAATCGATATGATATAGTATATATTAGAGTTTTCTATTGGATTCGATATAGTTTGGAGTACTAGTTGTTCTGATCAGGGCTATGTGTTTGTTTCTGACCCGATATATAGTTATCAGTTGTTCTGATTCGTTTTTGTTTCTTAGTTTAGTAGTTGTTGTCTTTCACTTCTTAGGAAGTTTTGAAATCATAGATAAAGTTTCGATTGTGATGTATCTTTGGTATCTTATTATCAGTTAGTGTTAGTTCAAATTTTGAATGATGAAGTTTGATTTTGATTAGCTGATAGTTCAAGTTTTGTCTAGTACTCTTATTATCAGTTAGTTCAAGCTTTGTTAGTTTGTTTTGTTAATACAGGATCTGAAACTGATATTGAAATGCTTGATAATCTACAGAAAAAGTATGTATTAGTTCTCTTCCATTTTATTTACCTATTCATTCTTTGATTATATACTAACATTCTAACTTTGTTTGGCTTTTTCAGTGTTTGAAGAATCAAATATTCAAGATGATCATGATTGAATCACAAACAAATCACTTAAAAAATGACCAGGTAACATCTCTGAGTTTCTATATGTTTCATTTATTGTTTCTGTGAGATCGAGAAATGAGAATCATTATGACTTTGTTAGTTACTTTTTTATGTAACAGGAAGATCAGAAGATGGACAATGTCTGATCTTCAATTTGGAATTAATGTTTATCTTGGTTTAATTCGGCTTAGGTACTTGAACAATTGGTTTTGGTTATTCTTAGTTTTTGGTATGTTATACTAGAAAACTAATTTAGAATCTCAAGTCTTGAACATTATGTTGCTAGTCTTGTGGCTTTGTATTGTTAGATTGGATCATTGGAATATGTTTGGATTATTGATTCTGATTGTTTGCAATTTGTAAAACATTGATTCAAGTTAGTTTGCTTGTTTGCTTGTTTACAATGTGTATGTAAAACACTGATTCTTAAACATGTTTTTGAATTTGTAGCATTTTCGATTTTTCTTGTGTTTTTCGGTTTTTTGTTTGTACGTAGTTCGGGTACAAATACCCGAAAACTACTGAACCCGAATAAATTTCAGTTATTTTCGGTTTTCTTTCACAAACCCAAAACCGACTCGAACCCGAAAATAACCGAACCGAAACCGAATCGAAATTCCAAAATAACCGAATGGATAGTATATTCATATAATCGAAAATCCGATACCCGAATTAACCGACCCAAAACCCAAATGCCCAGGCCTAGGCACCACACTGATCAAAATACTAAACTGATAACGAACATGGATCCCAATTATGCATGTGACATCATTTCGATCCAAAATGTTGTACACTTTTCATCAAAAGGTGATGCTAAAGCCTCCAAATCAGGGCTGGTGGATCTGAGTGTGTGCAAACTGTCGAATCAGGATTTCTACATCGCATCGATCAATTCGACCAAAAAAAAATGGATTAAGCTAAGTAATCTTCCAACAATAGAACGAGAACAATTAGGTTTAATCATTCTCTACAATTTTAAATCGACACAAATTTTAGAAAATGGAGAAAGTTCCGATTGTATGCAAAACCAACAAACGGATGAAAAATCAAGATTGATTTAAGTCGAAGAAAGCTTTGCCTAAGATAGAGTAATCGACAAGATAAAGGGACTTTAATAGGTCCCAAAAGCTTAAAGAGATAAATTATTTTTTCATATGTCCAGTTCCAGTCTATCTATTCTCTTGCCATTAGAGTCTTTAAATACAAAAAGAAACAAAGAGATCCTTAGAGTCTTACAAACTAGGAGACATGAAGAAATGGAAAAGTGGAGATCAATCCTACAACTTAAGAAATAATAAACGTTATTTTTTTTCTCTTTACCAACTTCTCTGGTTCGGTTTTCTTGATCGAACCGTTTGGTTCGCATCAATACTCCCCCATTCAACATGAACTTTGTCCTCAAGGTTCTTAGGAAAACTCGTGCATCTTTCCAAGTTGCTTCTATTGGTGGAAGTCCTTGCCAATGTACCCACACTTTAGTAACATGCTTATTTCCTTGTCGCTTTTTCCTCTTCTCTGTTTGTGGTATTTTTTTCTTCATTTTTTCCGTCTGTGTCGTCCTCCTCTTCCTCCCGTTATCATAGCAGAGACAAAAAAATTTCGTCTCCATTGAACTTGTCTCACCGGCACTCTACCATGCTCTCTCAAAGGCCTAACTCTCCCACCGTTGCTTTTTGCGCCATTTTGTAGAGATCGTGCAGATTGTTGCACGTCACCACCACCTGGACTTCCGCCACTAACTCTGATATTTCTTGTCGTCTCCACCAGACGATTCATGGTCTCCTGGAGATTTCTAAATTCGTCCATCATACCACCTTTTATCTTTTGGATCTCATCATGTATTTCACGAAGGATGTTGGCCTTCAAATCTTCAACGTGTTCCTTGTAACTTCCCATATCTTGATACCACAACGGGGTCCGAATCAAGCTATGTTGAATGTGAAAAAGAAAGATAGAACAGCTCGGATACCAATTAATAGGTTCCAAAAATTTAAAGAGATAAATTATTTTTCATATTTCCAGTCTATCTATTCTCTTGTCATTAGAGTCTTTAAATACAAAAAAAAACAAAGAGAATGTTAGAGTCTTACAAACTAGGAGACATGAAGAAATGGAAAAGTGGAGATCAATCCTACAACTTAGGAAATCATGAACGTGATTTTCTTTTCTTTTTACCAACTTCTCCGATTTGATTTTCTTGATTGAACCGTTTGGTTCGCATCAAACTTTAGGGTTGTCATCACTTGGGTCGGTCATAAATCAGAAAGTCCAAATTAACCCAAAGAATCAATCTTTCAATTTCAATTATGTACCAAACCGGACCGTCGTTATTATACCAAACCGAACCGGTTTTTTGTCGTTTACCTCTCTACCTTGTTCGCTGATGTGAACCGGATTAGATTATGGGGCCTAAATTGGGCTTCCTCTTTGTGTTATCGTTTAAGCCCATTTAGCTTATATCTTCTTTGTTTTTTAGCTTCAGGTTTTCTCCTGTAATCAATCATCATAATGAAATTTTGAGAAAGTGGCGTCTCTGAGCAGCCAAGATCTTCCTCCTCCCCCTTTTTCATCTCTATCTACAGTTTCTTTCTGATTCTCTGAGCTAAAAAAATCTAGTTTCTGGGCGAAGAAGAAGAAGATGAGCTTATGAAATTACATCCTTACGGCTCACAAACCCCACCTGTGTCACTCACTCTTGCGTCGGAAACTTCACCAGCCCTCAAGAACTCAATCTCGTTGTTGCGTATGGCATAGTTTAAGGCATAATTCTCCTTTGGATGGCCTAACTTTAAGAAAGAAAGAGATAAACTTTAAAGATTAAAGGAGGAATGGAGAAAAGTTGTCCTAATTTTGACATGACAGCCTTCTTTTAATCTTATGTTATGAACTTTATTCACAACATGTGTTAATTTATTTATTCACAAGAAAGGTTCGCTTTAGTTCAAATATATTAATCTTAACTTAAGAATCTAAACCGGTGGCATATATTCCTCATCATTTGTTCCCTACATTTTCCCAAGAGTTTAAGCTAGCAGAGCCGCACAAGTATCATATCATATCATATCACCGGATAAGTATGTGAATCCATAATGTCGACGAAATGAAATTATGTTAGTGAATATGCGTTGGAAAAGTCCTACGACAAGAAACACCCGCGCGAGGTTTTATGATATAACTAAAATGTCAAGAAAATAACTTGTATATCAGACTAATTCGTGCTTTAGAAATGCCAAACTTAAATGTTCATACCGAGTTAGCAGCGGAATTAGACTAATAATTATGATACTTCTACATACCAAACATCAAAACATAAAATTTCCAATTGCTATATTCATCACGATCAAGTTAAGTTTTATCATTAATTTAAAATAAAATTTGAGAAGAATTACTTGAGAGTAGAAAGAGAAGACCGTTGATTCATATAGTTGGTCGGAGAGAATGCCGGAGAAATAAGCCGGCGACGACTCGATCTGATCAGAAAGAGGAACCCTTGCTCGACCGTTTTGCTTGTAAAATCCTCCGCGCGCGTCCAAGTTTGGGCTTTCATAGAGCCTACAATTTTAGGCCCATTAACTGTTATTTTATAGAGCCACTGTTTGATCCCTTAGACAAAGCTTCCAAATTAACTTCATAAATTTGTGGCGATTATTTTACTTTTTTTTCCTTTTTGCGATTGATTTTTTTGTTCCAACATTTTGTACGTTTAACTTTAAACATATATATATGTTTAAAGTACGTATATATGAAAAAATCAATGTATTGTATCTTATTTAATGCTAATTTTGAATGCTTAAAGTATGTATGGTTGGTTTAATCTGAATGCTTAAAGTATGTATGCCTCTATAGTTGGTTTTTTTTTTCCACAGAAGAGTACTTTATTCCAAGAATTCAATCCATACTATCATTTATCAAAAGACATTAAAGGTTACAAAGAATCGAAACAGTTTCACGCATACTAATATAGGCTATGGTATCGAATCAACACCCAAAATAATTATGAAAGAAAAACAAAAACACACAAATAAATCTTAATTAAAACATAAAACAACCAAAAAAGATCGAATAGATCTCGACCTCGCAGATAAACTAACTCATCACCACAAACCAAGAAACTCATATCTAACAAAGGGATAGGTCATACCGGCCGAAAACAGGACAGCGGTTGCAAAGTTTAATGAGAAGATTTTGAAAACTCTGACATCCGAAGAAACATAGATCCAACTTTGTCCTTGCAGAGAATCGTAAACAACGACAAGATATATGAGCCACTAGGCCAGATTTGTGATGATAGCAGTTTTGTCGCTCCGTCGCTCTCAGAGCCGGCATCGCAGATCCACCGACGCTCTTGACCTTGACAAAACCCGAGACCACCAACGCAGAGAAGCACCAACGACGAATTTCTTGCGAAAAATACAAAATCAAAACAAAGTAAAGAGAAAAATACACCTAGGAACCGGCGTCGACGATGACAGAGCCGCCGAACGCGGGTCCTAACTCAAATCAGAGATCTAAAATTGTCGCCGCCTGTATGATTGGTTTAATCCGAGAAAAACAAGTTTTTTAAATAAATAAATAAAAGTGTTTCGAACGGTGTAATTTTTTTTTAGATGGAACACAAGATCGGTCTTTAGATTATTATATTTCTAACTTTCCACGTAAATTTTTAATCCTTTATTTGTTTTTTTTTTGGTTAAACGTTTACGTACCTATAAGTTTTATTTTCAATCCAATTTTATAGGATAATAGTTTGTATTATTATCACGAAAAAGCCTCTCTCTCTCTTCTCTCTTACCTATCTTTTAGAAAGAGAGTGGAGATTTCCGGTACACCGAAAATCGTTATTCCAGCAAGTCCAGATTTTTGCTTTTCCGTTTAATCGGATGAATAAATTCCGACTAAGTTCGGACTTTTGTATCGGCTAAGTCTGGTTCTCTCTCTCGCTTCTTGCGAGTTTCGATCTCTTTTCCGTTTTGCTTCTTCTCATCGATTTCACCCTTTTTCTAAATTCTCTCCGATTTCTCTAATTGCTCGAGGAGTAATATCTTCGTCACTTTCTTTTGCTCAAGACGCAGGAGCATGTATGGATCTAAAACTACATCAATAGATTGGATATGGTCGGTGATGAAACTTCCCCGAAATTGGTGATTTGCGATGGAATTTTGAAGCGGTTTTAAAGAGTAGATCCGGTAGATCACGGTGTTTGTTTAGATCGGAGTTGAGATCGGCAGAAGGGAGGAGGATTCTCATCGTTATTTGGCTGATTGGCGACAGCTAATCGGAATTCGGCGGTGGTGTTTGATGAAGATGACGGTGGTGCTCCATGTCTTGATGTGTGGCTGTGAGAAGACCACGTGTCCAAGGCTAAACCATAATTGTGTTTTGTTCTTATCTTCAATCTTTGATTAAATTACCTATTACCTTTTGGGAAGTCCATTTTCGTTTGTAATCCTCTTGGGTTTCGCCCTTCTCTACTTGTCCATTGGGTTTCAGTAATGAAATCATATTTGACACAAAAAAAAAGAAAAGAATAATGATTTATATTAGTTACACTATTTTCTCACAATCTAAATTTAAATCCACCAGAAATTGTATGTGAATTGTTGTCCGAAAGAAAAAAAACAAAATTTGTTTTTGGAAACTTCTTATAGGTGCTGCATTTTTGTTAGAAATGATTTTTTTTTTAAATGAGAGATATTATCAAAACGGTCATGGTCTTAAAGCCTGGACATTTATCTTCTATTCCTTTGGACCAGTTTGGGATGAACAAGATCCATCCAGCTGCATCTTGGCTTTACATAGCCCCACTTTTTAATGGCGACCGCATCTATGTGCAGCCATAACAGTGTTAAGAAGGATTTGTAATGTTAAAATTAATTAACATCCAAATAACTATTTTCTCCAAAAAAAAAAAAAAAAACATCCAAATAACTTTATCTGAATAAAGGAAACTGATATAATATGTTGACAAATATAAAATACTTTTTATTTATAATTTAGTATTAATCGAGTTAGAAAGTTTCCCTTTTATACTATTTTAGAGTTTATTGTTTTAATACTTTAAATGGAATATTTTTTAATCAAATTGATTACAACGGTTGACAAACAAACAAACAAAAAATTACATTGATTACACTGACCAAACAAATTACACTGATCGCGCCAGAAACATAAACCAATAGGAACCTCATTAGGTTAGGTACTATTAAAAAAGATTTTAATCTATGATTAGAAGGTCCAACTTATTTGATATTTTTCTTTATCGCTTTCATTGCTTTATTAGTGCATTGTCTCCTTTTACAATTCTCCAATTTTCATTAAACCGGATCGAATTTCTTCTGTAAACCGGTACTGTAATTTCATTCAAATAATCATATATTGTTTTCTTCCTACTATTTCCGATTCCATTGATAGAAAATGGGTTATGTTATGAATATATAATCCCAACTCCCAAGCTACTAATTCCTATTATTCGACCTCTGAAAACAAAAAAAATGTTATACTTTTTGCTACTTTTGACAACAATGTGGATATGCACTTACATGTTTGTTTTACATCAATAACCCATTCAATTTTTCTTTAAAAATACAATTATAATTAGTGAATATATATATAGTGGTTGCAATCCGATGCCGGTTTTCGTAGGAACACAATTATTACAATATGAGCAAATTGATATTTGTAAGTGAAATATATAAATAAATTGATATTATAATAATAATACCGATACATGAATTAGGAAGAAAAACATATTTGCAGAGGCAAGACGCTATTTCCTTAATACTGAAAACGCCTTGTAGTGTGACGGTTGTGTGGCATTCCGAATTCCAGGATACAACTGCAACTATTCTGTCTCGCACAACCTAAGAGCATAATATAACGAACGCTTTTTCTGTGTTATATTCTCATACTCGATAAACTAAAGAGAAAAATTGGGAGAAGTTTTCTTGTGTTGATTTTGTTGTTAGCTATGGAGGAGAGAAACAACAATGGCTTGACTAAATAGTTCAAGGCCAACGTCAAAAATAAAGTGGAGTGATGGAGCATCAATTGTCATCATAATGACATGATTAAATTTTATGTTACAAACTTAATCACTTTGATTTGTTGTTACAAAATTCAATTCAAGGAGATATTTTTGTTGACTCAATCAATCAACACAATTCAAAATGGATTTGGGCTAAAAGAATTAATCTTTTGAACCGATGACCCATTTATCAAATCTCGAACAAAGCCGAAACCCGGTCCGAGTAAGTGAGTTACATGCAAAGAGGTTACAACCAATAAGGGGGTTTTAATCAAAACTATAAAAAACAACCCAATCTCTCCTATAGGAGTAACAAATTTTGAGAACCCCCAAGACCAAGTTTACCCTCAACAAAAATCCCAAGGACAAGGCTTCATTCCACAACAAAACTTCCAACCACAAGACTTTGTTGTGAGGCCCTAATTTCAACAACAAGGGAATCAACCCTTTCAAGGTCAAGGTAGCTCATCCACTCAACCTCCCTCTCAAGATAATGAAGTTAAACCTTTGGTTCAAAAGATATTGGAGGGACAAATCAAGAGTAGTGCGAATATTGGAAAGATGTTTGTTGAGATAAATACCAAGATTGATGGGATTTACAATGAGTTGGATGGTAAAATACAAGACTAGTTTCTCACGTGAAAACCATTGACTTACAAGTTGCTCAAGCTGCCTCTAATTCCAAGAGTCCAATGGATACTTTACCGGGTAAGTCCGAGTCAAACCCAAAGTCCTTTTGTAATATGGTCCTCTTGGATGAAAAGAAAGTCTTGGAGACTAACCAAAGACCCATTAGATACCTACAATTGGATGAGGATGAATAATATTTGGAGGAACTAGCCAAACTTCTTGAGTTTTCCAATGATGAACAAGTTGTCAAGAGTGATGAAGTTATTGTGGAAAGCGTTAAAGGAGAAGATATGGTGCCTAAGAAGAAGGAAAGGGAAGGAACCCCTAGGGTTGAACCCCCCTCTATGTACCAAAAGTTCCATTCCCACACCCGGTCTACACTAAGGCACAAAAGAAGGTCATCTCCAAGTTTAAGAAAGATAGGAGTGATGTAGGAGAGAAATTGCCAATGAATGATGACTTGAGTCAAGTCCCAAGTCATAGGAGGTTCATCAAGAACATCTTAGAGAATCACACAAGGGTTATGGATGTGATGAAGACTTATGAGCAACAACATGAGGCACCTCTCGGGCCAAGATCGATCCTTAAGAAGAATGATCCCGGTAAATTCATAATCCCTTGCTCTCTTGGTGATTTGAAATTGGATGATGCTTTGTGAGATTCGGTTTCTTGTGTCAATTTGATCTCTCATGAGATGGTAAAGAGTCTTGGGATAAAAGAGTTGAAAGGAAACATGTTGGGGTCAAATTTCACCCAGCCGAGATCAATGGAAAATGACTAAGTATATAAATACGACGAACCGGATAAGGCCTAAGCTAACAAAGCAGCTAAGGCATAAGCCAACAAAGCCGATAAGGCCGAAGCCGCCGAAGGGAACAAGTCCGAAGCTGCCGAAGAGAACAAGGCCGAAGCTGCCAAAGGGAACAAGGCCGAAGCCGCCAAAGAGAACAAGGCCAAAGCCGACGAAGCAGCTAAGGCCGAAGCCGACGAAGCAGCTAAGGCCTAAGCTGACAAAGACTATAAGGCCAAAGCCGACGAAGCGGCTGAGGCCTAAGCCGACGAAGCGGCTGAGGCCTAAGCCGACGAAGATTATAAAGCCGAAGCCGATGAAGCAGCTGATTCCTAAACCGACGAAGCAGCTAAGGCCTAAACCGACGACAAGAGCACGGTCGATCTCAATCCTGGCATAGGCAATGGGCCGAGCAGAATACGCAAACTTGCGGGCCGAAGCAACAAGTCCATCTTCGACCGATGTCAAGACAAAGGCTCATGAAGCCGAACTGACTTAGCTAAATAGAAATCCCGAAGGATTATGAAGTTTTTCTTATCTCTTTGGAATTGGTCTGGCCGACTCAAATTAGTATATATATATATGTACATTTCTTAAAAAGAGGAAGACGAATTTACTTAGCAAAACCCTAGACTTTTTGCTTTCAAACTCTTGTACGCAAAAACTTTTCGAAACAGCTTAATAAAACCATCTTTGGATCTTCGCTTTGTGGTTTATACGCAGAAGTTTCAGTTCCCTTCAAAAGTGACGTTACAAATTTAATTGTGTTGATTTCGACTCCCACAAAACACTAGCTCAATTTTATTTGCGGATGCACCTTCAAAATGTCCCATTGGCATGCTTGAAGATTACCCACTAAAAATTGAAAATTGTGTGGTTCCAACGGACTTTATGGTAGTGGAGATGGAAACCACGCGGAAGCTACCTCTCATACTTGGAACTTTATTCTTGGCAACCGCGGGAGCAAGCATAGACTTTGCAAATGAGAGAGCCATACTCTTCAATGTGGATTCAAATGTATATTATCCCATTACTTCCACTACTACCAATTTGTGTGGCACAATTACATGCACCAAGGACATGAGTGAGGGTGTTTCTATAATTATTCAAGTGAATGATAAACCCCCTAAAGTGGTTAAAGAGCCTCTTGTTCTTGATGATGAGGAATTTGGTGAAGAAGTCTTTGATGGGAGTTGTTTGAGCTCACTCTTTGAAGAACCTTTGAAGTTGGAATTGGAAGTGAAAGCACCTAGAATCACAAGGGAGAATACCAAGGACTACAAGAATTCAACCGTCTTCTTGTATCGTATGAATTTTGTTGATGGTGCCATAGAGTGCAAAGTGAAGAGCACGGGCGGTTTTAAGCCTTTCTCTAAGGCAGAAGTGATCTTAACCTCCGGGTTGAATGAAAAGGAGATTGAGGTAGCCAAGAAGGCAATGACAAATGTATGGAGCATTGAACTCACCGATTGGAGACCATGCTTTGGAGGTGGCCCCACTTCCAACTCCGCCTAATCTCCTCAAAACGTCAAGCTAGAGACGTAAAACAAATGCTCTTTGGAGGCATTCCCATGGTATCCTTTGTATATAACTTTCATCTATTTTCACTTTGATTTGTTTGGGTTTTATTTTTATGTGTTTGAGTTGTAAGCTAGCTACGTTAAACGCGCCCTTGGAAACTCTCCCAAGCCTATCATTGTCAAGTTAGGGACATAAAACAAGCAATGAATGATGGAAGAGGACCAAGCCCCCTTTCCACCACCGCCTCCACCTTAATAAGCTCCAAAGTACCACTCTTTCACCATTGTTTATACCATTTTTCCTTCTTATTTTCTTCTTTTTGTGCCATGTTTTCTCTCTTGTATTTACTTTCTCACCGGGACGGTGAGAAGTAAGTCTGGGGGAGGGAACATGTTGCTAATGATGCTTTTAGTTGTTTTGTTTTTCTTTTGCATCTTTGAGTCTCATTGCATTATACATGATAAAACCTCAAAAATCCTAAAAATTTGAAAAATTTCAAAAACACAAAAATATTTTTTTTTCATTTAGTTGCATTTCATTCACTTGAATGCTCATTCTAGGTTACATTTGTATTGTACATATGAGAACAATGATAGAATTGTCTTGTAAAGATTGTTGACTTAACATTCAATGTGAATCTCTTGATAATGCTTTTCTATTACTCAAGTGAATTGTAGAAAAACTTTCTTCTTTACATCTTGATCTCTTCGCTCAAAACTTATTGCTATTATAGAAACTTGTTTGAATTGATATCATCTCTATCTTATTGGAATTTAATTGTACTTAAAACTTCTTGCTTAGGTCCTTGAAATGCATGATCATGGTTTTTAAAGACACATTCGAGTTTCCTTTTTTCCATTTTTACCACTCTTTGTTAACCCGAATGGCCATTCTCATATTTAGATTGGTTTCCCCACCTTTACCTAAGCCTTTTTATTCAAACCCCACATTGTTTCCTTGAGTGAGGCCTTTTTGTGGAAATGCATACACATGCAAAATCTCGAAAGATGGGAACGACAAAGATGGTCTTCCATTAGACTAGTATATTAAGCTTAAGGCTAGCAAACTAGGAGGATATTGATTTTGTTCTCGTTTGTGGATTGGGTTTTGGTGAGGGACTTGTGAGAAAAAGAAAGAGAGAATGGTTGAGTTCAAAAGCTAAGAAAAACCAAAGGTTGAAAAAAAAAAAAAGGAATGCTCTAGGAAAAGGTTAAGCAATAAAAAAAAACTCTAAGTGTTTAAGGCAAAAAGCCTAAGTTCCCTCCATAAGCTTGAAATCAAAAGCTAGTGAATGTTTAAAAATCAAAGAGGATGAAAAGGAAAGAAACAAAAAGAGTCTATAAAAGAAAACCCCTAAGAGTTAGCAAATACAATTTATCAAATCTCGAATCCCAAAGCTGAAACCCGGTCCGAGTATCTCCTTTCTCCAATACATTAAAGTGTATACAAGATTTTGAATCTTGTTATAAGTTTTCCGCTTTATATACTTGAGGATTTTCATCCAAACTTCCAATGTGGATATTTGCTAGTTTTAACACTTAGCCAAATTTTGAAACTTTACACGCTTTCAAGTTATCCACTTTGGACCTCCATTTCTCATTCAAGTCAACTCTGATTTTGACAAGTGAATATACTACGTTATAGTGTTTACGGCGATCGTACCTAAAATTCGGTCATTCCGATGAACGTCTCCACCGGAAAACCCACCGAAAAATGGTCTTAAACTATTTTTTCAGAAACGAGTTCCAACAGTTCCCCCACTATGAAGGAGTAATCAGACAACTCCATCCTAGTGCAATGAAATGACCGGACAAGCTTCCTTGACTCCACACCAAAAATGGATCATATAAAGCCAAGACTGGATATGCGGTACCTCGACAAGAAACTATCAGGGCAATCCCTCTGAATTTCAATTGGTTCTCCTCGATCTGGAATCTCTGCACCGCTCCAAAAGTTAAGAGCTTTTTGTGGAAGGCCGCGGTTGGAGCATTACCGGTTGGCACCCAACTACATGGAATCTCGACATATGGATCATGCCGACGCTGCGGTCTCCCGGAATCTGTTCTCCATTTCTTTTCCACTTGCTCTTTTGCTCAGGAAGTCTGGAATAGCTCGCCTATGCCCATTCCCTCAGGTACGACTCATGACCCTAACATCTTCGAGTTTCTAAAAAAGGCGGGCAAATGGAAGACTCTCCCCCCAACGGGCGTAGAGTCACATCTACATGCTTGGATTTGTTGGTCTCTCTAGAATGCGAGAAACAAGCTTGTCTTTGATAACAAGACCTTCTCACCATTAGAGATCCTAGCAAAGGCAATCTCAGATGCACGAGCATGGTAAGCGGCCCAACTATACCTGCAAACACTAACCCACCGTCATAAGACAAGAGAAAACCCTCTTACCAACGACGGTCACCGTCTGCTTCGTTGATACTGCGTGGAGAGAATCCACCTTGTTTTGTGGCATAAGAGCAAAATTCTGTAATACTGCGAATCTAATGGGGTGGCAATACTCTGACCAAAGGAAAGATATTCCTTCAGCCATGGTAGCGGAGTCATGGGCAATCCGACTGGCTCTGTCTCATGCAGCTACACTTGGTTTCACTGAGATACACATTCTTTCGGATTGTCAAAGTTTAATCAAGATTATCATGGATGAGGAGGACTCTACTGAGCTCTATGGTCTCTTTTATAACATCTGTATGTTGTCTTTATTGTTTCCAACGATTTATTTTCATTTCATATAGCAAAAAGTTAATATTATGGCCGACTCAATTGCAAAAAGTAATTTACAGGTCCTTAAACTATTTTTGCTCGCGATTTAATCAATAATGATCTCCGTTGATCAAACAAAAATTATATAGTGGTTGTTTGGTTATTTTTGATCAATGGACATCGACGTGGTATCGCTGTAGTATCCTCCACTTTCGATAATGCATAGATACTTTTTTTTTTTTTGGCTTACATAGAGACTTTTTTCTCATAATAATAATTTCTTAGCGTCCCTTTTAACAAAATAAAAAAAGTCTTAGCGTCCACAATTTTAGCATCAAACTAATACCCCATAAACTGAAAATTATAAAAACTACTATTATATATTTCTCATAATTATAAACATTTAACAGCCTTTCTTTTTTTATTAGGAAAAGAAATTAATTCATAAAATCGATACTCTATCATCGTTTTTAAAGTTAAATTACCAAATATACCCTTGGAAACTCACGGGTTGCACTTCTTCTTCGCGAACCCAAACCTGTCATTCTCCAAATCGTATTCCACGTGATAGTTCTGTTGCTGGAAACTCCCCAGAATTATCGCCGGACCGCGCTTGCCGCCGCCGGAAGGACTGACAGTGCTATCGGAAACCACCGTCAGACAGACGTTATCAGCGCTACCGACGAACGAGAAGTAATTCGATAACGGCAATTCCATTTTTGCTCCACCTTTAAACTCGAAGATTAACTCCGGCACCGTCACCGATCCGTTGCCGGAGATATTGAAGCACGGCCCAAGTCCGGTGAGTTTCTCTAAGTCTTTGTCTCTACTGTAATTCGACATCTGTGTCGCGAATTCTTCAGCGACGAGCTCGAAAGCGGGTCGGTCCATGAAAGTGAATGTGGATCCGGAATCCACGATGGATCCTCCGTTACCGTCTGTTCCGGGAGCTAGGAATTTGTAAGGAATCTTCACGTGCTTGCTTCCGACGTAGATTCGCCGGAGATTGAGGTAATAATACTCGAGAAAAGCGGAGTTGGAGACATTGGGATTGTTTCGAAACGGCGTATAGGTAAGACCCGGAGTTTTCGACCCGGTTTTATGACCCGATCCGGTATCCAGATCGAGATCGGAACTCACATCTGTATCGTCGAATCGACGGGAAATCAAACAATGAGAAAATCTCTTGAGCTTCATCTGCGAAGGAAGCGATTCGGATCCTCGCCCAAACCCGGCGATACCAGCGGGTTGTCGGGTAGAGAGAATAGAGCATCCGACTACGAAATCGGGTACAGTTAGATCCGGGAAATCAAGGGTTTCGGATAGCAAAAGCCCAGCCGTTGATCCTAATCCGTATTCGAGAATGTACGGCGGACAAGCGACGGTGCAATTTCGGGTATTCGGGTCGCATCCTCTGCATTTAACATTGGGTCCGAATAGAAACTGGCATTTCGGATTCTGACACCCGATAACCCGAGACGAGGTAGAGTTACCGGGCACGAATCTAGGGATCCGAGTCGGATCCAAACCCGAGAAATTGCAGTCGGAGCATAGATACCTCGAGGTACAAGGGAACCAGACGAGGCTACTTCCAGTATCAAAGACGAAAGGGATTGTCTGCGACGGCGTGCCGAAGCTGAGAGAGACGGAGTATCCGCCGTAGCCCCGAGGAGAAAGAGGGGATTTCACGACGGCGGCGGAGGCGGAGAGAGCACCTTCGTCGGGTTTTACGGTGGTGCGATGTTTGAGCTGATATGCTCTGGCGATGGAAGAGTCGGCGAGACGGCGGAGAGAGAGATAAGGGTCGTTGGGTAATTGGTCTGTGTGGTGGGAGAACGGAGAGAGAGGTAGTTTAACGGCGGAGACGACGGAGAGGAAGAGAAGGAAGAAGAATAGAGGAGAAGAAGAAGCCATTGTTGTGGTGTTTTTGGTTTGATGGCTTATGGGTTAAGTAAGAAGAAGGAATCGAAGAAGAAGACAAAGGAGTGTGAAAGTGGAAAGAGGAGGCAAAAAAGTGGAGAATCATGTTCGATCTCTGTGACTTTCTTCTTCCTTTTATAAAAAAGAGTATAAGAATAATTATTATATAAATCAAATTTAAATTTGTTCGTCGTTAGGAGGAAACTTACCACTATAAGTAAATTATACGTCGAGACGTATTTGTTTTTATATATTTGTGTCGACATGATACGTATACAAGATAGAGAGCCAGCCAATATTTGTATTTATTGAAACATGCCAAAGTGAACCGAATTTGTGAATGTATATGAGGTTATGGGTTAATAATATTCGTTATACAAATACTGAAATCCAATATACTAGCTAATTATAGAACTATACAATATTTTTTTATATAGAACTAGAAATCACAATTGACCTTTTTTTTTTTTTTAATTAGTTGGCTTGATTGAATTGGCCATGTGGTCTCTATTTATTTACAAATCATGTGATGCATATTCGTTATTAATGCATCTCTTCTCTAACAAAATTACACGTTGCTTTGGTTGAATAACTTTTGTTTGGGTTTTTGAGGAATGAGTTTTTCTCTGTCCAACTTTTCATACTCGAATTCACGAGAAAAAAATCAATATCCTTTTTTATTCACCAATTAAACTAATCACGTCTTGAATACGTTAACAAAATGTCAAAAGATGAACGTGTTTTTCAGAGAACTAACTTGAGGGGATTCAATCCCGGATAAAATAATATATATTTTAAGTAGATTAATAAATGTCACCACTTTATGTTTATTGCTTATATTATATCTAATTTTTGCGTTTAGATTGACAGAATATGTATAGGTTAATTAATCGTTACATGAACACGACGTTAGGAATCTGACCAAATAAATAAAGCACGTTGAATACAATAGGTGTGAGTAATCGACCACATGTATATTTGTTGACCCTTATAAACCATGTGACCTTAAACTTAAAAAAGTGGTAAACAGTGATAAAACAATTTAATGGATTTTCTTTCAAACAAGTGACTTATTGCACTTAGTCACACAGAGTCACACGGAACCATATTGATGAAGAATCAATAAAGTCAATGAGCAAGTGTATGGTGGCTAGTGGCCATGGCTTGGTTCTTGATTTTTACGGAAGCAAGTTGAACTTTGCATTTTAGGTTCGAATCTCCCTTTGAGAAGGATGATTTATATCCAAAATATATTAATTATCAATGGTTAGTTCCGAATCAAAAGAGACTATGGACCTAAAGACACTATGAACCTAAACAAGTGAATCGCGACTAGGTTCGATATCTTTGTACAACAGTGAAACAAATTTGCTCTTAAAAATGTGTGATATTTCTGTAAATTATGTGCAAGTGTCACACACATTTTGTTTTTATTTTTTGAAAAAATTTAGAAAAAAATATCTCTTATATATTAATTGAAAAGATATAAGTGAAAAAAATCATATGTGTAGATCAAAAAAAAATTTAAGGGACACCTCAATTAAATTAACCAATCAAAACATTGCAATTAAATTTATATGCCATTGTATAAATCTCTATATATTCTCGTTAAATTTTTAACATAAATCCACAAATACATGTGTTACAAATTTAAATCCAACTAAATCGTAATATTTTAAAATGTTATATAACATAATGATTTAACGATGAATCATTTATCGATGTCAATTTAAATTTAGTATAAAAGTTGTATTGATGTCCATATGGATACTATATTTAAAATATGATTGATCATACAATTTTTTTTTAATATCGTTTAATTGTATCCATATTACTTTAATTAAAGTTGAGATTTTGTTATAAACGTACAACTTTACAAATATAACATTTTTACAATTTTTACAGAAAACACGATAGGTTTATCGACCACATTGTTTGAGCTGCTAGTAGCTTTTTCTGCCAAGATTGTCCATTGTATCCTCAGCAGAAATCTGGTGATAACGAAAGAAAACGAGCTGTAGTTTCACTTTGGAGGACAGCCGATGAGATTCTCTATAAGAGAATTCCATATGGTTACGGGCCTCAAATGTAGCGGAGATTATCAAGCGCCGGATACAGAAAATCAAGACTACCATTAGGATATGTTGAATGGGGGACACTCATTGAGTGATTTGGAAGCCCAGCTCCGCAAGACGAATCAAAATTCAGCAGATGAGAAGTTCTCTCTCGCAATGCTCTTTCTGATTGAGAGTATTGTACTGCAGAGACACATGATTTACAAGTTCCCATTCGAAAACGTCAAAAAGCACAAGATATTCAAGTATTGATGAACTATCCTTGGGGTCGAGACGGTTACAAGCTGTTGTTCAAGTCTGTTAAGAATAACCTGAAAGAAAATGTGAAGAACAAGGATAAGTATGATATTTATGGATTTCCTTGGGCATTGCACTTGTGGATTTTGGCGTCTATACCTCTACTACAATCCACTTTTAGCCAATTGGATATGATTGCGCCGCCAAACAGCTTTATTTGTGAGAGGTTCGTGCAGACCCAGAAGCCAAGCCTTACTCAGGTTGTGAACCTAGAGGCATCAGAGAGCGTAAGGCCATTATATCCTCTGCCATTTCTTAGTAATTTCCTTGTTTCTTGATAATTTAGGAAGATCTTTCTAAATATGCTGGGATCCTTCCAAAATAAATATTTAGGAAGTCTTTATGATTTTTCAGGAATGATTCATACGTATTCAGAAAAGGCTTCCTAAATAGTCAAGAAACACAGAGTTTGCCTTTTTCTTTTAAAAATCCATATGAATTTGATTATCTTTCATTTTGCAGCTGATGATAATATGCATCCTACCGGCGCTTGATGGAGATGAGGAAGATTCAGTATCATTAGAAGATGTAGCAGATGCAGAGCTCGATGAGATGGTTAACTTGATAAAACAAGGTTATCGAATCACCAAGTTTGATTGGGACCATGAAGCAATTCACATAGGCGATGCAATAGAAGCAATTGCGCAACAATCCTATCACTGGTAGGCAACAGAGCGTGTCCAACCACAACCTACTAGCAGCTCAAACAACTATTGCAAAAGCCAACATATACAAGTGGAAATCACCATCTTATGCAGTGGCGGCTAGCAATGTCCCTCTAAACTTTGCCTTGAGAAATTTCCTATCAACGGCAATAACCCTCCTCATCAAACCAAAACCCCTTATCGATGGCCCAAATGCGACGAAGGTGTGCTTGAAATTTCTGGCGTCATCCAACTCAAGAAAAGCTTCTGATCCAGGATTTTTTGCCTTAACCATAAACAACCATTTAGCCAAGTTATAATAGCTATCCTAAGTAGATCCTCTTATCAAATATTGACCTTCCTCTTTTGCTCTCCAAGCTTTTTTGTAATTAATTTGTACACCATGTTCTTGTCTGACAAGCTCGATAATCTGTTTTGGTTTCAGCCCTTCCTTCTTTTCTCCATAGTTGCTAGAAATTAAATTTCCAATCACATTCATTGTTGTTTGCCTATGGTTAGCATTTCTGTGCGTTGTATCACAAGTATGTTCATGAACATACTTCTTCACCAGAAAGCTGCCAGAAGCAGCAACCTTTGCTGCACGCATCCTCCAGCTACAGCTATCATCAACACACCATAACATAACTCTTGTTGTGTCTGACCAACGAGATTTGAAATCAAATTTCCATTCTAATGCCCATTTTCTCATCTTTGGCATTAGCTCATCCTTGTTATTGAAATATTTGTTGACATGTATATCGTCAGCTCCTCGGGTTGAATATGAACATCCTATAGGGACTGGAGCAGGATCTGGAGCTGGAAGCAAAAGATACGGATGAGATCTTTTTTCAGCAGTTGAACTTGTGTCGCCGTTATGTGTTACATAAACTGATTTTTCACTACCAATTGATCGATGAAGTTCCTACAAAGAAAAATAAATATATATAGATAAATGAAAGTAAAACAAAAGGAAAGATACTAAAAACATAGTAATTGGGCTAAAAACAGAGGTAAACAAATTTTAGAAAGACGTTTTGAAATTTCGGGAAGGATTCGTAAATATTTAGGAAGGTCTTCCTAAATCATCAAGGAACAAAAAAATATAAACTTAAATTGTGCAAAATGTGTAATAGAAAGGGTTACCTGTTGATTTGCATGCACATTAGATATATTTACGCTTGAACCTCCATATAAATTATGCAGTACATGTGTGCGTTGATTTTTGTCTACTTCACAATCTTCATTGTTGTGTATAGTCTTTGATTGAGTGCTACTTCCAACATGAGCAATATGGTTGAATTTATCATTCACCTATAATCCAGATAAAAAGAAATTTAATTAAGCTAAAAAAGAGTTACAAGTGATTTAGCAAGGAATGTACATCATGAAAATTTGTGTAAGAAGAATATTACCTTTTTTTTTTGCATGCACATTAAATTCAGCTACATATGGATCAGCATCTAAAACTCGCAACATATGTCTTTTCTCCACATCACAAATCTGTTGAGTGTGTATGGTCTTTGATTGAATGCTGCTACCAACAATCTCAACAGCAACGTCGTTGCATTTTTCACTCACCTAAACCAAAAGAAAAAAGAATTTAGTATTGAAAGAGTAGTAAGTGAGCTAAAACAAATGTGACATACGTTTTAGGAAGGCCTTCCTAAATGTTTAGGAATCCTTCCCAAAATTTGTATTTAGATAGATTTTCTAAACCTTTAGGAAAGCCTTCCTATATAGTTAATAAACAAAGAATGCACATTTAAATTGAAAGCTATGTAACAGTAATAACTCGGTTACATGTACGACTTACCATTACACACAAACGAATTAGTTCAACATCTTCTTTTATCTTCTTGATGAGTGTTCTTACTTGGCGATCATTTCGCACATAAATAGGTGTAGAATCCTCTACCATCACTTTCATTCTCATTGGAAGTCCATAACTGAGTGAAATATCTCTTTCTTTAGCTGAGCAATCAATGCCAAAATCTTCGACAACCATCTCAACTAGCTCCTTGTATGTGACGTTCTCATCTACCTCACAAAGGGATCCTTCTTTGTTCCTATCTACAAGAAATTCCAATTGGAATTTGTCATTTAACTTTCACTCACCAAAAGCAGCATAGATCTCCACCATACTTTTCTGAAATAAAGAAAAGAAGACAAGATTTAACTGTCAGAGACATATGAAACACAAATCAAGTGAACTAAGAACTAACAATTGGCTATTTCCACAATTACAAATTCCCACGAAAAATCAAACCAATAAAACATCAGAGCAAAAACGAGTTAAACAATATCATATCAGAGGTCGTTTGGGGAAATTCAGAGACAAACCAAAGGTAAAAGTGTTAGGTCGAGTTTTTTCCCAAATCAATATCAAAACTAGAATATGGTTTTGTTTTTTCCAAATCGATCCAAAAAAGAGAAGAAGGAGAATACATACCGAATCTATTAGAGATTCAGATAGGAGATTCGAATCACGATTCCGATTCGATGTCGTCGTCATGATTTTCTGAAGAACGTGATTCGATTACCAGATTTGAAGAAATCACCGCCGATTACAAAGACCACCGTCAATTACAGAGACCACCGCCGATTACACACTCGATCCGAGATCACCGTCAGAATCGATCCGAGATCACAGTCAAATTCAATCCGAGATCGCCGATTAAAGATTCCCAGATTGTCGCTCGTTTCTTTATTTTTTATTTTCTCAAATAAAATTTTTTTTTTTTAATTATGAGGGCCCTTACTTAAATGAAGACATAAATGTCTTTTGTTCTCTAAACTAATGGTATTAACGGAACATTGATATTTTGGTGGTAGCTTTTGACTTGTTTGATTGATCCAAGATACCTAACAGCATGTATATATATATATATATATATATATATATATATATATATATATATATCTAAATGTTTTGACAATTTTTATTATAAGAATAGACAAGAATCATTATGTTTACTATCAATCAAACTATTGGCACTTATAAAACTATCAACCATATATATATAAATATTGGCGAAATCCAAACAGTTCATACAAAATAAATTGAAAACAACAAAATAATATTTGAATTTCGAAAAATCATTAGTTTTTGCATTTTTATTATTTTTTTGCTTTTTATTTTAAAATATTTGTACATACTAATGAGTTTGGTGAACTCAAATAAGTTTGAGATAACCTATAATCTCAAACATTTTCGATTTATATCAAAAATACTTACATCCAAACTAAGTATCATGCAAATTAAATTTTGTAATGTAAAATATATTTAGCAATATGATAGATATACCACATAATTTTGCTATTTCTAATTTTTGTCGATATATTAAAAAAAAAAAATTCTTTTCAAATATTATAATCACGCGCTTGACGCGCGGATCAAAATCTAATATATATGAAAATACGCTTCATCTTGGAAAAAAAAATTTAGCGTGTGATATACTAATTAAAAATAAATAAAAGAGCTTTAAAAAATTGGGTTTTTCTTCTTCGAGTTTACACCAAAAAAATATAATATCAACGATTTTCAAGAATTTTTCAACGTTCGGTATTCAAAAAAATCAACGAAATTTGAAGTTTATCATGCTAACATTCCATCTTGATGGTTTCCATATATTCACAATGATAATACGATACACTATTCCAAAATATTATTTTTTCTATTTCATTTTAAATGATTTTAAAGTAAAAGTATAAAGATTAAAAAACTATAAATATATTAAAGTTTTGCATTAAAATGTGAGAAAATCAATTTATTATCTAAATATAAATAATTTAACCAATAACAAAAAAATATTGTAGAATATAATAATCACAAAAAATTAAAAATTAGAGTTTTGCTTGGATACTTGAGAAAATAAAATAAAATGAAAAAATACTTTTTTATTAAAATATCTCTTAAAATAAAGTAAATAAAATATTATTTTATTAAAAAATTAATTTTTTTGCTTATGATTTTTTAGGCTGCAGCATATATATATGACTAGTTTATATATATATGATTTGGTATATTCTCCGAATAAATATATACTTGATAATATAGAATAGTATTGTTTCGCTTTCAATGTTTCCATGTACAACCGCGAATGTTTTTATAGGATGGGCAAAATTTTTGAACCAAACAATTTTTTTTGAATCCAAACCAAATTATAAAATAATTCGAATGGATTCCGAACCGAACCGAATCGAATTAATCGAACTAACCAAAATTCATTAAAATTAAATATATTTAAATATACTAAACATTTACAATATTAATTCAAATGAGTTATTTGATCCTGAATGCGAACTATTTTCTAGAAACCAAAAAAATTGAAAACCGAAAAATATGAAACCGAACTGAATCAAACTATAATTTAATTTCAAATAGGTTCTACTTTTTAGAAACCAAAAATCCAAAACAAACTGAACCGAATAACCGACTGTCCACCCCTATATTTCTTCTATATATAGTCATTGTTATTTTTGTCCGCTATTTTCATTTATAACAACAATCCACTTTTTGATATGGTTCTGCAAGGTTTCAATAATTTGTGATATTTTGACATGTATACTTTTAAATCTAAACATTCATAATCTTCCATGCTTTATGCTTTTTATGCTTTACGGGATATCAATGCACGTAGTCCTGTATTATATATATATATATATATATATACTAGATTTTGACTCACGCCAACCAAATACAGAATTAAATTATTAAATAGATTGACAAATATTTAAATTTGTATAACAAAACATATGATTTATAATTTCTATAAACATATAAAATAATATATATTGTGCATAAAAGTAATAAAGTTAAATACTTTTGATCAAACATATGTTAATGCCTTTAGTTTTAATATTTTTATATGTAAAATTGATTAAAAATATACAAATGTTATTTATTTCAATATCTTTTAAGTGTAAAATTGATCTTTATAATAATAAAAAATTTATTAATATATCATAAAAATTAAAATAGATATGACAAGTCTAAAATATTATATTTAATTAGGTTTAAATTTGTAAAATATATATTAATGAGCTTATGTTATAAAATTAATGAGAATATGTAGAGATTTCTACCATGGCATATATTTTTAATTGAAATATTATGATTGGTTAAAATTAAATAATTTGTCTTTAAATTGTTCATTGAGTGACACATTGAATTTTTCTGGAAAAAAAAAAAGAAATTGATTAATTACGCACATGTTTGTATCTCCTTCTCCTGTATATAATCACGATAATCCGATAAATTTCTAACTTATATACATCTTTTTTGATAAAGAAAATACAAAAACTTATATACATGATCAGCACGATGAGAAGTAGTCATCCATCTTCGTAGGTGTCGTAGCTACGGTAAAACTCTTATGACGAAAACCCGGTCCTGTTGGTCCAAAAGGACTCAGTGAACTTAAAATACATTTAAATGTTAATTAATTTTTTCTTTAGTTAAAATATTTTATATCCCTATATAATATAGTAAAGTTTTTCTAAATTCAAATTTTGAGAGGCTGTTGTGTGTCATATATTCTTTTGAAGAGCAAAAACAAAAATTATGTTTCATTTTTTAAAATAATTTTGACAATTAGTTACAGCAATTTAATAACTAATTCTAATGTTAATTAATTTCAACAAGTTACAATATATATTAGCCGTTATCTTTTTCCTTTTTTTGATATCCACAAAAAATTATGATTTCAAATTAAATGTGTTATTGTGAACTTTTAACGGTTCAGAAAATAGATATTTTATTTATTAAATCCAACAATATACTATACTCAAAAACTAATATTTTAAAGTTTTTTCTCTAAACTCTAGTCCTGCCATGCACTATAACTGCTTGGCATATGTCCGTCAATAACACACAAAAAAACAATTAAAACAAGGGAAACAATTTGTGTTGGATAAAGTAACGCTGCTAACCAAGACTCTCGAAAGAAAACTCTACTCCACCACAAATTGTGAATCCAGAAAAACTCTTTTTTTATTTATTTTTTCTTCCTTAGTGTATTCATCATGAAAAAAACCAGAATCCACTTCACCAATAAATCGATGTGAAAGATAAAAATCACGGCAAAGCCATCAAGAGAGAGACAAAAATACAATCAAGCAAAAATTATTCTCTCCTTATGATTCAAAGTTCTAATGAAATAAACACAGAGATGCATTCCAACATCTCTGTTGAGATGTTGTAAATATCTCGGTAGAAGCCAAACATACTACAACTTGTTTGATCAATAGATTTCTTTACAAACGTGTTTGATGCAAAAAAAAATGAAGACTAAACATATTTCTTTTTACGAAACCGTAGTGAATTTTGATAAAGACATATAGGTTACGGATTTGTGTCAAAGAAGATGTCTTCCATATGCTGTAAGTTATAGTAACATATTTCTTCTTTTTTTAATAACTTTGACAATTAATTCCAACAATTTAATAGCTAATTCTAATGTTAATTAATTCCAACAAGTTACAATATATATTAGCCGTTATTTTTTTTCCTTTATTTGATACCCACAAAAAATTATGATTCCAAAGTAAATGTGTTATTGTGAACTTTTAACGGTTTTGGAAAACATGTGTCACCTATTCTTTTGACATCTGTCTTTTTTAATTTTTTTATTGAAGAGCAAAAAGAAAATTATATGTCCTTTTTTTAATTACTTTGACAATTAGTTCCAGCAATTTAATAGCTAATTATAATGTTAATTAATTCCAACAAGTTACCATATATATATTAGCCGTTATCTTTTTTCTTTCTTTGATACCCACAAAAAATTATGATTCCAAATTAAATATGTTATTATGAACTTTTAACGGTTCGAAAAATAGATATTTTATTTATTAAACCCAACAATATACTATACTCAAAAACTAATATTTTAAATTTTTTAAACTCAAGTCCTGCCACGCACTATAACCGCTTGGCATATGTCCCTCAATAACATACAAAAAAATAATTAAAACAAGGGAAACAATTTGTGTTGGATAAAGTAACGCTGCTAACCAAGACTCTCGAAAGAAAACCCCACTCCACCACAAATTGTGAATCCAGAAAAACTCTTTTTATTTTCATTTTTTCTTCCTTATTGTATTCATCATGAGAAAAACCAGAATCCACTTCACCAATAAATCGATGTGAAAGATAAAAATCACAGCAAAGCCTTCAAGAGAGAGACAAAAATACAATCAAGCAAAAATTATTCTCTCCTTACGATTCAAACTTCTAATGAAATAAACACAGAGATGCATTCCAACATCTCTGTTGAGATGATATAAATGTCTCGGTAGAAGCCAAACATACTACAACTTGTTTGATCAATAGATTTCTTTACAAATGTGTTTGATGCAAGAAAAATGAAGACTCAACATATTTCTTTTTAGGAAACCGTAGTGAATTTTGATAAAGACATATAGGTTACGGATTTGTGTCAAAGAAGATGTCTTCCATATGCTGTAAGTTATAGTAACATGTTTCTTTTTTTTAAATAATTTTGACAATTAATTCCAAGAATTTAATAGCTAATTCTAATGTTAATTAATTCCAACAAGTTACAATATATATTAGCCGTTATTTTATTTTCTTTCTTTGATACCCACAAAACATATAGGTTACAGATTTGTGTCAAAGAATATGTCTTCCATATGCTGTAAGTTATATACGTTTAAATATTTTGAAAATTTTGAGAAATTTTTAGCTTCTTTCTCTATTTTTAGATTTCTTGAATGGCACAAAAAATGGATGTAATGTATCGTAGAAGCCTCGATGGTAACTTCTCAAGAAGAACACTGCTAAATCATCTCTATGAGGAGAGGCTCCAACCTTACCAGGTAATACACTTATGATCATAAGTTCCAAATGAAAAAAAAAATTGAAAGCCAATACTATAATAATAAAATAGATTAAAACAAATGTAATTGCGTTGTTTGATTTTTTCATGAATTTCATTTATTTGCATGTGCTTAAATTTCAATTAAGCCATAGAATATTCATTTTTTTTGTTGACAACAATTACATTATCACTAATAAGTAAATTGATTTTTTATATTTCATGTCCTTAAATTCTCATTTATTCAGAGCAAATTATGTTTCGTTTGGTAATTTAGCTATTTGGCTAAAGGTCAAATGCTGGCCTATCAAATTTTAACTAATACTATTGCAAAATATTAGTTTTAATTGTTTTTTTTTTCTTGCTCGGTTTTTTATTGGGTAATTAAAAGTCAAAATCAATTTAAGTGTGCACATATTTAATAGTAGTGTTTAAATACCATGACCAAATATCTATAAATATATGTTTCAAACCACTTAAATCTGTAACCGTCACGACAATCCCTTAACTTTACATTTGTATTGACTCACATAATATATATCTCCTATAAGTTTATACTAATTCATATACAAATTTTTATTAATGAACGGTCTCTTTCTTTTTACATATAACATTGAATATGTGACATGTCCAATAATTTGATACAAATGCTTATTCTTAGAACCCAGATAATTATTTATATAAACATCAAATTTATGTAATATTAAATATATAAATAATCAATAATCTAAAAATTATTACATATATTACCATATTATTTTAAATCTACGCAATGCGTTGCCAATCCTAATATGTTAATATTGTTACCTGTATAGAACAACTGAATTTTTGAATATTAGACACCAACCATAATAAGTTGACAAAAAAAAAAGACACCAACCATAATAATAATACCATACTTATTTGAATTACTTTTAAACTAAACGATAAATTATCTATTATTATGTATATAGGATTGTAAACGATATGTTATGAATTATTTCATATAACAATGATGGTTTGTCTGTCGTGTGTGGCTGTTGTTCGTTTGTCAGCCACGCGGCTGGTCGCAGCAATTTTGATCGCAATGTTGGATTTTTCAGTGACCAAAAATTTCAAACGCAAATGCCGCGTTTTACCGCAGCGTTTGATCGCAGGAATCTGCATCAAGTAAACAAATATCGTTTGACCGTATGTCGCAGCCGCAGCCTCCTATGTCAGATAAACAAACAGGCCCAATATCTTCTCAATGTATATATTGGTTCTAGATATTTTATGCAAATCAAAATTCATTAATTAATACATCAAAAGTTTTAATTTTACGCTTAGTGCAGATCAAAATCTAGGTTTTATTATAAAAATTTATAAGCATGAAAAGTTTGATAATGCATAAGTTTTAGTATAATTTTTACAATAAAAGCAAATGGTGAAATTTATGTCTATGAAATGAGGTATTTCTTCTAGCTTGTTTAACAAAGGCCCATCCATCATAACTGCTTTTTAATAATGGATTCCAAGTATAATTTCACTTAAATATATGCATCATCGAATAGAAAGAAAAACATACAAAATAGTTGAAAAAGGAAGAAAGATTTTGAATTGTCACGGGGAAAAAATATCAAGTGCATCGAACAATACGGACAAAAACAAAATATAATAACAACAAAAAATTTCCTGAGACGATTTATTAATGGTTGTCCGTGGAAATTAGGAAGCACGTGAATTAACCGAGGTACATGGTGGGACTAGCTAGCGGTGGTCGATGCTCATGCTGCATCACATGGTGACATCACCTCCACGATTGACTAAAGATAGAAATTGTACCTTCGTATATAAGAAATGATTGAAGTGCTACTGCGTATAATACATAGATCATTATATTAAAATAATGGGTCATTTTTTACTAGGACTTCTACTACATTTGAAGTGGATTTCACCACCAGAAGACGGACGATTTTTGTTCATAAAAGTTAGTTTTATAGTTTTGACCGAAATTTATGCATTTCACTGTTCAGAAACATCGAATTAGAGAAACTAAAAACGTATAATTTTTAGAAAGTCTGAAAATTCACCACTAATCCAAAATCTATTTGGTCAAATAGACAACTTTACTCATATGTACTACCAGTACACACATTCTCTGCTTTAAACGATGAAGCAGCGTTTGTTTCTTCGTTACTGGTTTCACAATATTATCATATTTTGGTGATAAAATAATGTGAATTCCGTTATTTTTGGTTCATCGATCGATTTATTGTTTTCTAAACTAAAATTAAAAATGTTAATATTTCGAATGTTTGAATTTTTTGGTTGTTAGTCACCGAAACCAATGTTCAAAATATGTTTCGTATCAACAACCACAAAATGAACATAAGTTAATTGGTATAGATTGTCACAATAATAATAAAACAAACAAAAAAGTGTTACATATTGCTATCATTATCACTATCGTCTCTATTGCTCACACCCGTAACAGCAAAATGAATGGTATACCAATATGGACCAATCAAAACTAAACGTTTGGTATAATTTTTTCCCATGAAAATTTGTAACGTAGACTACTCAATTGAATTATGACCTTATTTTCCTTAATTAAGACCTTGCTAATTATATATGGGCCTTGATCAAGATATCACTACTCTTTCATAAATCATTGTCCTTCATTTCGGCCCAACCCAAGTAGGCAACGCCGGCTCCTAACCGTAAATAACGCCAGACTAACTCAGTTTTCCAAAAACATTGATGAAGAAGTAAAGGTCATACGGCCAATTGGCGAAGACCAAATCCGTAGCAATAAGAAGTTATATTATATAAGTGTGAGTAGGCTGGGAAAAAAATCAAGAACCGAATCGGAACCGACCCGAAATTATCCGAACCGAATTCGAATCGATTTTTTCAAAATATTCGATGGATCCTATATATTTAGAACCGAAGAACCGGAACCAAACCATAACCGAACCGAGAATCGAACGGGACATCCGAAATGCCCGAAATATAAATTAATCCATAGATATTTTGGTTTTAGGTTGGGTATGTTTGGATAGTTCGGATAAATTTTACAATTTTTTTTTTGTTATTTTTTCGGTTAATTCGGTTAGTTCGGATATTTTTAGGTATTTTCGGATAATTCGGATAAAATAACTAATTTATGTGTATTACTTCAATTTTTATTATTTTCGGATATTTTTGGGTATTTTCGGATATTTTTGGGTATTTTCGGATATTTTTAGGTAGTTTGGGTAAAAAATACCCGGAACCAAACCGAACCGAATGGGAACCGAAAGTTTTTGGGTAATTACCGGTTCTAAAAATTTAGAACCAAACCGATCCGAAATAGATAGGAACCGAACCGAGCCCAAACCGAAACTTTTTCGATACCTATATGGTCATAAACTCCTCTACCCAAAAAAACTAGAACCAATCAGTTTCTATCCGAAACCGAACCGAATATCCGAATGTCCAGGTCTAAGGGCGAGAATTAAAACACTCAATATTCAATATATCAAAAAAAACTTAAACACTCATCTGCTTAACATCCATATGCGCGCGTTTGATTGCGATGCATCATGAGAATCATATTCGTCGTTCTCTAAAAAAACTGAGTAAAAATGATTGCTTAAGAAAACTGAAGAAACTGAACATTTCGGTATAGAGATTAGTGAATATAACATAAGCTATACTTTTGAATTGTGTGGTTATAGTGATGGTCTCTTGAGATGTCTTGGTTATAGAAATTTGATAGGACCAGGTTCGTCTGTTTTGGTTGAGTCATAAAATAGAAGTGGGGTTTGGATATTATTGACTGTAGGACAAAAGGGTTGAAGCAACATGTGCGAATATCTTCTTAGGAGGATAACGGCTAATTCATATACCAATAATCCGTCAATATAGAATTTATACACAAACTATATAAATGTGCTAATTTATACATAAATTCACATAATTGGACCAAAATATATATGGATCCGTCAACTCTTGCTGAATCAGCTGTCATGTAATTTTAAGCCTTAAACAATTGTCAAATCAGCTGTCATGTCACCATTTTCTTTTTTTAAGTTTCAAAAACTTTTTTCTCTTATTAAAAAAAAATAAATCAAAGAAAAAATCATGATTTATTTTTATTTTCTATCTATTATTTTGTTTAAATTTAAACCATTATATAGTCACTAGGAGTATCAGTAACACATAAATCGATGAAAATAATGTGTTTTTGAAAAACTAAAATTTCATTTAAATCAAGAAATAAATATTTCACATAAAAAAAATGAAGTGTAATTTTTTATTTTTAAAAGCATTTCTAAAAAATTAAATACAATTGTTTTATTTTGTCTTATTATAAAATCTTTTCTTAGATAAATAAAATATGGAAAATAGTGCAAATTTAGACAAAATAATAAATACAAAAAATAAATAAATCATAATTTCTTTGATTTATTCTTTTAAATAAGTAAAAAAAATTGAAACTTTCTTTTAAAAAAATTGATGATATGACAGTTGATTTGACAATTGTTGATGGTTTAAGATGACATGACAGTTGATTCAGCAACAGTTGATGGGTCAATGTATATTTTGACCAAATTATGTGAATTCATGTATGAATTAGCACAATACAATTCGTGTATGAATTCCATATTGGCCGATTGTTGATGTATGAATCGGCCGTTTTCTCCTTCCTTAGGATACCGAGTCGATGTGCGAGTATTTATACACAAGTATAAGATTCCCAACTAAAGTAGTGATGCGCACTAATTTTATCCTTGCTAGAGAGCAAAGATTCAATAGGCGATCGAAACTTTAAAATTTGTAAAGCCTCAAATAAAACCACAAGTGCATGGTTACACCGAGGTAGTATTTAAGGGTCGATCCCAGAGACTAAAGATTGCAACACTAGAGATACGAGAAACAAACTAATCTATAGCAAATATTTTTGGGTTTTTGTTTAGTTTAAAAGCTATAAAAGCAAGAAATTGAAATGCAAGATAAAAGCATTCGACAATGAGTTTAACTATCAAAAGAATGAACTAACAATCAAACAATGATGCTAAATATTGAATTAAGAACCATCCTAGAACATAAAATTCACAATTATGACTAATCCACTTCCATGACACTAATCACTTCACTAATTAAGTAATTAACAAAAACTTTCGTTCATAATCACATAATCAATGAGTATTAAGAAACAATTCCACTTAATTCACTAAACACCCTAATCATCAATTTCCATTGGCTAGGATATGTAAAGCTCATAAAAAATTTGGTTCAAGCATTTTCACAAACACCTTCCGGGCATGAAATGGCTAAGTTCTAAATTTTGAGTGATCAAGTTAAAACTAGCATTAAGAAAAACCTAAATGAAGGATCTAACAAGATGCAACCTAAATCATCACCATATAACCATCAATTCATCAAAATCTAGCCTAATCCATAATTCAACTAAAAGCTAATTCCTAAACAAAGAGAAAGACAAAATAAAAGACATAAACATAATAAAAATGCATAAATAAAAAGATAAGGGATAAAAGTTTGAAGAATCATTCTCTAAAGTGGCATGAGATGTTGAAGATTAATCCAAAACATCATTAAAAGAGTTTGGATCTAAAACCAACTCTAAAGAAAAGAAAACTTAGGTATTTTTTGTCTTAAAAGATATAAATACTCCTAAAAACGTACCCGGGTCAACCCGGGACAAATCGGGTCGGATCCGGGTCAAACAGGCAAAAGTCAACAAAATCTGAAAAAGTCAACTGTGTGCATGCCCACTCGGTGTAGCTCCACTTGGCTTCAAAGCCGAGTGTAAAATGTCCAGGGAGCCAAATTTCTTGCTTCTACACTCGGTGTAGCTCCACTTGGCTTCAAAACCGAGCGTGAGTGCATCTTCACTCAAATCTTCATTCCTTAGCATTTTCTATCAATCCTTCCATCTCCATTGTCTCTCCCAAGCCTCCAATGCATCCACATAGCTTCAATAACTCCAAAGATACCTAAATCAAACCAAAACAAGAACCAAAATGCACAAACACAAATCCTAACTCTAAAATGCATGTGAAAACTAAAATGAGACTCAAAGACTAAAATATGGTGCAAATATGACACAAAAGATGGTGAAAAATGATGAAAACATAAACTCAAAACGGTGTAAAAACACCAAATATCAAGTAGGAATGGGAAACGTAAAGATAGAGAGACTAAGCTAAATACATCCTTATGGTAATATAGTACTGTCTGGACAAAAAAATAGAAGGTTTGTTCGAAAATCTACAGAAAGCACAAGATCAATGACTATTTTATTAATCGGTTAATTTCAACAATAAACAAAGATCAAGACATTCATAAATCGTTGAAGAACTAAGAATTATGTTGTTGATGGTTCTATAAATACTAATAAATCTATTTTCTAGGATCGTTATAGATCTCATCCTTTATAGAATTGTTGTAGATTTCATTTTTATAGGATTAATGTAGCTTCCGTCTTTCGTCTTTTGAAGGATACGTAGTAAAATTGACAAAGTGATTACGAAAGGAAAAGTGAAGGATATGGATACCAATGAAACATTATTCATGTGAAGTGGCCCAAAGCCGCTCCAATTTGACCCTTTTCTTGTGATGTTTGCTTTGACTTTATTCAACCCTTTCCGTGAAATATGTATTGTCAAATCGTCGTCGTTTAGGGAGACTTATTCGAATTGGAACCTATTTTTAAATATATATATATATATATATATATATATATCATAATGCTTGTAGTGGAATGAATTATCTTTACATTCCTTTACTTGTCTCTTATATATTTTTAAACATAAAAAAAAATATAAACAAAAACTACAATAACACACTTCTATACCAAAAGGCAACAACAATTATTTGTAAATATGTTACAAAAAAAAAATGGTCGTTGTTTCGCTTTGAAAAATATAAAGTAGTCGAGAATGGAGCGTAAGTTGCCAACCATCAAGCACTGCTACTACATCTATCTCCTTTTCAATTCATTCAATAATTATTTTCATATATCTAATTCTAAAAAGAAAAAAAAAACAAGGTCCCGATATTAATATTATATTAAAACGCTTTACAATATAGTCTTTATTTGACTTTTAAATGAAAGAAAAGTAACGTGATAATATTGATATATAATAACTTGTTAGCTCATATCCAAAGTTCCAAAATCCAAATACCTTCTCACTCTCTCTTCTCAAATGGAGGCTGAGAATTTGATGAAGCTTTCTCTTCTCCAACGTAGAAACGGCGTCGTTTCACAAAACCTAGACTTAGAGCTTGTCTCCGTCAACAAATCCTCCGATGATCCTCTTCCATGTTACACCTCCCTCAAAGACATCCTCCCTTCCACCACAACCACTGTCGATTCCCCCGCCGTCTCCACCGCCGGTCCCACCATCTCGATTCGCAACCGCCTTGTAAAGCAAGCCGCATGTGCTTATCTTCAGCCTTCTACTCCAACTCCTTCATCTAATCCTTCATTCCTCCGCGGTGTCGCCTCTTCTTTCCTCCGCCTCTTCTCCGCCTTCTTCGATTCTCTCCTCCGTCTCTTCCCATCTCCCCGAAAAATCTTCTGAGCTTAGTGTGATCCAGCGAAGAGAGAGAGAGAGAGAATTGAGAAACTATTCTCACATCATCTCTGTTTTCTTTTCCTGATCCAAGATCTTTTTTTTTTTTAATTTATAAACAAATCGTGAAGGTTTTTGAGGTTCACGTTTACGTAATACGCTTCAGCTTGAGCCTTGGAAATTGCGGGCCAGTTTACTCAGTAACCTTCGCCGGTTTGCGTTTGGTTCTTATAGGGACTTGTGGCCTTGTGGGCACCGTCGATATATATAATTTGTTCCATAACTTACGTGTAACCATTTTTTTAATTATTTGATTTTTTTTTTAAATTGCTATGTAATTTGAGTATTTTATCAGATGGGCGAATGGTTAGGCAATAAAAAAAAGAAAGGAGGATGCCTAACTATATCCGAATTTATTAATAAAACATGTTTTAATGAGAAAAAAGGACAAAATCATCCCTATATTTAGACGAAGTAAATTTTATCTTATAAGAACATGTATCTCACTAATTTTTTTAATGTTTTATCTTAAAAGATTTATATATACACTAAATTAAGATACATCTGTAATCAATAAGTTACATGCATGATAATGCATGTTATTCATACTTTTTTTTTAAACACATACAATATTATTTTCAGAACATACACTTAATTAATTGAATTTCTTAAATTGAAATGTTAGATGGTAAGAAATGCCACGGGCCTATGGCCTTTTTTCCAAATTACAAAGTCCATACTATCCGAGACAGGAAGAGCGTTGAGTGGGTAATATATAAGAGAATCAATGGATAATAAATGAATGTAAGTGGGTTTCTCTAGCTTATTCGAGCCTGTGTGTTGCAAGCCCACGCAACATAATCCTACATGCATGATCCCACCAAGAAAAAGGCTAGTATATATTTCAGTATCTAATTTGCTTTTAATGGGAAGATCTCAAAATCCAAGCCAAACTAAATTTTGGAGTTTCTAGTTGCTATATATATTCTGGAAAAGAGGATGTATCCAACCAAATTCGATCCCCTACATCAACCACCAAAATTATGGCCGCTAAATTACCATTATCTTTTTTCTTTTTCTTTTTGTCGGCAATTACCATTATCTTAAATAACAATGTACATGCATCTTAATATATATATTTGGTTTAATATTTTTTGGTCTAATATATATATACTAGATTAGGACCCGCGTAATACGCGGAGTTTTAATTATAACTTATTTATAAATGATAAAAAATAAATTAAAACGTGTCGATAATCGATTAAATTTCATAAAGATAAAATTTATGAAAATGTAAGAAATATATGTTAAATCTTGTTGATGTAAATATTTAGATTTTGATTGTTACTCGTACACTTATTTTAGATGTTGATTAGTAACTTTGTTTCAAACTGAATTTCAACTCCACGTATTTCACCTCGCAATACAACTCATGTATTTCATCCATAATATTAAAACCATATTTTTACTCCATGCATTTCTTGTCAATCAATAATACCCCAAAATTTTCATATCAAAATAATATATGCATAATGCATTCTATCAAATTTATGTCTATATATGTCATTAGTGTTAAAAAAAATAGTAAGAAAATTAACAAAATATATTAGTAAATAAATTTAAAAGTGTTTTAACAAAACATGTCGTAATCTCATGAATATCAATTTTTTATATGCCGCACTAATACTTTTAGAAATTAGAAATAATTTGTCTTATTTTCCTTTTTTATTTTTTTTATTTAGTATTCCCTTTTTATTTTTTAATAATATGTCTTATTTTTTTTTTTGACTATTATTTCATTTTGGTTACACTACAATTATAAATAATTTGTCTTATTTTCATTTTTTTAGTCTTTTTGATTTACTATTTCCTTTTAATTTTTTTTAATAACATGTCTTATTTTTTTTTAGACTATTATTTCCTTTTAGTTACACTACACTTTGATTTAAGAAATAAATAATGAGAAAGAAAATTTATATTTTTATATTAATATATTGACACGTGTCACAATCTCAATTAAAATTAACACATGTCATGATCTCGTGAGTTACGATTTTGCCTACATGTCACACTCACGTTGGGCAAAATTTAAAGTAATTTAGCTTTGATCGATTTGTGGAACTCTCGAATTTATGAGTTGCTTGAATGATGTATTTTTTTATTTTCTTTCTCGATTAGTTATGACATTTTTCCTTCTTTTTTTTAAACGTATTGACATGAAACAAATTTTCTTTTTTAATGATATTTACAAATTTTCCTTTTTACCTTTTTTTAATAACAGTTTTTACAAATTTTCCCATTTACCTTTATTTAATGATATTTTTTTTTACAAATTTTTCCAATGATGTATTTTTTTTTCCTTTCTTTCTCGATTAGTTATTGCATTTTTCCTCTTTTTTTTTTAAACGTATTGACATGAAACAAATTTTTTCTTTTTTTTAATGATATTTTTTACAAATTTTATCTTTTACCTTTTGTTAGTGACATTTTTTACAAATTTTCCTTTTACTTTTTTAGTGATATTTTGTTTACAAATTTTCCCTTTTTTTAATGACAATTTTTTTTACTGAAGGACATTGACTTTTTTTTGTTACGTTAGGACTTTTTTTTTGGGCGATGATGTATTATATTTTTATATTAATATATTGACACGTGTCACAATCTCAATTAAAATTAACACATGTTACGATCTGGTGAGTTACGATTTTGCCTACGTGTCACACTCCCGTTGGGCAAAATTTAAAGTAAAATAGCTTTGATCGATTTGTGAAATTCTCGAATTCATGATTTGTTTGAATGATGTATTTTTTTCTTTTCTTTCTCGATTAGTTATGACAGTTTTCCTTTTTTATTTTTAAACGTATTGACATGAAGCAAATTTTCCTTTTTAATGATTTTTTTTTTTACAAATTTTTTTTTTTAATAACATTTTATACAAATGTTCTCATTTACCTTTATTCAATGACATTTTTTTTTACAAATTTTTCCAATGATGTATTTTTTTGCTTTTTTTCTCGATTAGTTATGGCATTTTTTTTTTTTTTTCTTTTTAAACGTATTGACATGAAACAAAAAAAATTTCTTTTTTAATGATATTTTTTACAAATTTTCTCTTTTACCTTTTTTACAAATTTACAAATTTTTCCTTTTTTAAATGACATTTTTTTTTACAGAAGGACATTGATTTTTTTTTGTTACGTTATGACTTTTTTTTTTGCTATAATGTATTTTTCTTTTAACTTTTAGATAAAAAGAAAATATTATTTAAATTAAAATTAACTTTATACGTTAGTATATTAACACGTGTCATCATCTCAATTAAAATGACACATGTCACGATCTAATGAGTTATAATTTTGAGTGCATTCTCCTTTATATAATAAGATTTTTACAAATTTTTCCATTTACCTTTATTCAATGACATTTTTTTTTACAAATTTTTCCAATGATGTATTTTTTTTCCTTTTTTTCCATTAGTTATGGTATTTTTTTTTTTAAACGTATTGACATGAAACAAATTTTTTCTCTTTTTAATGATATTTTTTATAAATTTTCTCTTTTACCTTTTTTAAATGACATTTTTTACAAAAAAAATTTTTACCTTTTTTAGTGACATTTTGTTTACAAATTTTTCTTTTTTTTAATGACATTTTTTTTTACAGAAAGACATTGACTTTTTTGTTACGTTAGAACTTTTTTTTTTGCGATGATGTATTTTTCTTTTAATTTTTAGATAAAAAAAAAATATTATTTAAATTAAAATTAACTTTATACGTTAGTATATTAATACATGTCATCATCTCAATTAAAATGACACATCATCTCAATTAAAATGACACATGTCACGATCTGATGAGTTATAATTTTGAGCGCATGCTCCTTTATATAATAAGATATATATATATATATATGGTCTAAGTTGGTCACCAGGATTTAGACTAATGAACTAAACTTTATAATATACACGTTGATTATCATAGTGATGAAGAGTTTACTTCATAAATACTATTAATTAACCCTTTTCATGTCCCACATGCACTGCTCATATTTATACAAAATTACAAACCCATGCAAAATTTTGTTTTTTCTATATATATACATCTGCATATCCCACCCTCTTTAAATATCTCTCTATTTCTCTTCTCTCTCCTCCTCTTAGCCTTTAGCAAGAAACAGAGTCAGAGAAAATGGCGGCCAAAAGCAAGAAGAAGACGATCCTGGAGACTGTCTCCGTTGTCGACATCAGCTGTGGCAACTGTAAGATACCAAACTTCACCTCTTTTTTCAACTTTTTCTCCAAAAAACCCAAACCTCCCTCATCTAATTACCGACACTGCCACTCCTCCTCAATCTCCTCCGCCACACCCTCCTCCACGCCGCTGTCCACCGCCGCCGCCGCCGTCGCCGTCGAGAAAGATTCCGACGACCCTTACCTAGATTTCAGGCAATCGATGCTTCAAATGATATTAGAGAACCAGATTTACTCGAAAGATGATCTCAGAGAGCTTCTTCAGTGTTTCCTCAGCCTCAATTCGCATTATCATCACGGCATCATCGTTCGTGCCTTCTCGGAAATCTGGCAAGACGTCTCCTCCGCCGCCGCTTCCGCCGTAGAATCGTCTCCTCTTGTCACCCGTCACGTGTCACGTGCGTCACGTGATTACTATGGTTATTACTAGGCTAGCTAATTAATGGAAATGAATAGCTATATCTTTTATTTTATGTTTGTTAGGGAAGTAACGTTAACGTGATTGTAATAACTCTTTTTAATTAGGATCATGCCACGTCATCAGTAGTCTATTAACACGTGGACAAACGTGTTAATAAATTATTGGATTGTGATTATGCTCTTAGTTTATATCCTTAATTAGCTTTGGAATCTTCATTGCTAGTCTTAATAGTTAATACTGTAGCGATGAATGATGGTAGGATAAATGCTTAATGTAAAACAACTTTAGGTCTGTGGTCTTATATTAATCTTCAGATATTGCAATATATTATTAATTAGTGATTTTTGTTTCTTACATGTTTATATGATGTGTTGCGTAGTTATAATCAGCCAAAAATCGATTGGGATTGATGTCCGAAAGTTTTCGTCACTCGTGACACTCTCGGATAGTGACGTGAATGTTCGAAAACACACGTCAATTTTTAATTTATTCATTATAAAAGTACGATGTGCAAATTTTCAGATCCTTAATTAAATATAAGATCTTTGTACAAAAGTAAGATCTGCCACAATCGTCATCAAACTCATACACAAGGATATGCCCAATCGATTTACTTCCATTAGAGCCATAGGAGACCATGACTACGACGACGGTCTAAGCGCATGGTTTGCGATTCGATAATCTTTTTATTTCAAAATCCTTTACAAAAACATCTTCTCATTCTTTCAGATTAAAGTTGCAGTTCATGTAAACAAGTGTTTTTTTTGGTTTTGAATAAAAATTTAACATTCATTTCAAAAAAAAAAAAAAAGTAAGATCTAATGACGCCGAAGCACGATCAACGTTGTTAATTAACGTATAAAATAGGTTTCTTTTTTTATCAAAAACAAAATCGTAGGAAATAGTATGTATCAAGGAACTTGTAAGAATAGTTACTAAACTACTTTTTGTGTTTTTATGAGTAAGATGATCTTAAACAAGAATTTTAAAATCGCAAAGAAGTAAGTATAATATTTAATACGAGATTACAGTTTGATTAATATTTTATGTATTTCATAAATACTATCTTCCTAAAATTTCAAACATATTAAAATGTATTAAAATGTTGGCAAAAAAAATTGAGTATTAAAATATTTATAATACCATTGTTCGTTTTTAAATAAAATGGTTGTGTTGTCCTAGAGCTCTCTGATTCAAGTCCACTTGAAAGAGGTTTACGTGAAGTTTAAATCCCGATGAAGAGATGAAAAAAGTAAGGTGCATTAATGTACGAGATTACAGTTTGATTAATATATCGTTTACGTGAAGTTTAAATCCCGATCAACCCAGAATTCTTCTCGAAATCCGGAAAATATGAAATGATTCTTATTTTAAAACCAAATGAATAAGTACGGGACAATAATAATTTGTCCAAGTATGCAATTATTTACAGGCTAGAGCTCTTGAGTGTGGAGTGGACAACGAAGATCACGTAGAAAATTTGTGGCTTTGGGCGATAAAATACCTGAGGGAACACATGAAAATTGGACGTTAATCTACTATACCCTTTTTTTAAAAACCAAATATACAAACCAAACTCTAATCTAATATACCTTTAACATTTTAATAAAATGTGCAATATCGAAAATATCCTTCACTCAAACATATTTTTATTCATTTTAATTATATTTTCGGACAAAATTTAAAAGAAAAAAAAATGGACCAATTAGATCCATCTTCTTCTTCTTGTCGCCGAGCTCGTCGTTCGACGCCATTAAAGCACTGAACATCCTCCATTGGAGCTGAAGCTGAACTAAGGTGCATTGGACTATGTTTTAGTTTAAATCAAACTAGTTTGTTAGTCTATTAATCAATTTTCGTTGTTCTAAGCACAAAACGAGAAGGTAATTTAGGGGTTTCAATTGGATTTGGGGAATTATTCTTTTGTTATGCACATTAGCGTACTTAATCGTAGGGGATTAGTAGATCTCGGGCTCGAATTCAAATCTGCAGATAAAGGACAACTGGGTATTACTGATAGAAGGGGAATACTTGGAACAACTGGGTATTACTGAGAGAAGGGAAATAATTGGAACAACTGGTATAACTGATACAAGTGAGTAGATGGTAATGTAGTTTTTCTTTTTTCTTTTTTCAGGAGACAATAAGCACAAACATATATTTTGATTATGGGGGATATTATGTAAAGGACGGAGATGGGTATCGTTGTATTTCAAGAGAAGCTCACATGTACAGTATATTGTTTAAGAGATTATCTACAGAAGATATAACTTATTCGATGTTAGTGGATAATATATGCAAGAACGTTGCGATAGATTCAGCTACGACAGAGCTGAAATTGAGTTTTATACCATTGGTCATGAAACCTCCGAGACAATCATATATCATTGATGATGATGACGTTTATATTTATCTAACCTCAATGGATAAAGAGCTATGTAGAAGTATATTGCATGTGGAGGTTGGAAGAAATCAGTTGGGTGCGGGTCTAGTTTCTGGAAGGGATCGAGAAAGTTCATTTGGTGTGAATTACGAGAAGGTGGTTTCAAAAGGTAATGGAAATGGTATAGCTAATGTTGGTGCCCTTACTCTTTACGCAGTCGAGGAAACAGCAGGCAAGGAAGCATCCGGAGAACAGCATGAGCCAATGGAGTATGATGGTAGTGGAGATTGTGAGAATGTAGCAAGTGACGATGAGGATAATGGTATGCAGCATGAATATTATGATGTTCCATGTGGTGAAGAAGGAAATCAGTTGGCTCAGGGATGGGAAGATGGTATGGATAACGGTATGCATCATGAATATTATGAGCTTCCAGGTGGTGAAGAAGGAAATCAGTTGGCTCAGGGATGGGAAGATGGTATGGATTTAAAAGTAGGTCAAGAATTCAAAAATAAGAAGGAAGTGAAAGATTTTGTTGAGAGAGGTGCACATGTAAAATGTTTTGGCTTCTCGTTTCTGTTAAGTAGACCATCGATTGTGGCCACTGCCTCCTTATTGAAACATCTTGATGACATCTTTATTGTCTTCGTATACTCGCTTCGCTTGAAGTACATCTGCAGAGTATCTAATGGTTCGGTTTCCTCATCTGAATTCTGCAATCATACAACATCGGTACTCTCATTCCAGAATTTTCAAATTTATATATCATCCTACTTATACCAAGTATTACTATTTCTCCTAGTTATACCAAGTATTATTTTTTCATTTAGCATAGTTTTGATTTACATACCGTTGATTCGTTATCATTGTCCTTCTCGGAACCATTCCCTTCTACATCCTCTGAACTAGTTTGCTCTTTTTCTGCATCTGAACCGTTTTTCTCTTCTTCGTCTGAAACCCTTTCTTCTTCATTTGCCTCTTCTTCTTCTTTGTCCGAAACCCTTTGTTCTTCATTTGCCTCTTCTTCCGATGAACTGTCTGCATACCTTCCATGACCCGGTAGAACTTCTACGATTGGAAGAATTCCATCTACCGAAACAGATGGGTTCTTTGTTCGCGGCATTTCTACAGCAAAATCGCTACATCAGATAGATTTAAACTCATTAGTACAGTTCGAAACCTACTTCAAATTGAAAAAAAAAACCGGATTTTAACATACCTTACTCCGAAATCGCAGGTTTGGTTGTTCCTAGTTGTCCGATTATACAAGGGAAGTTAAGAGGATTTGAGTTTGCCTTAGAATGGCAACTGAAGGATAATCGGATATTAAAAGGGTCGTGGACGGTTTAATCCGATTTACTCGCAATGAATAGGGTGTCGGGTGGATATAAGTGTTTAGGTGGATAATTACTGATTAGGTCAGTAATTATTCTGATGTTTGAATGGTATTCCGTAATTTTCATGGATTTTGAATTGAAAGAAAATCAATATATATTTTTTTTTATAACGATAGTATCTGAGATTGGCCGCAATCTTTGAGAAGCATTTGAGAATTTGATCTGGATATTTAAGATTCGCAATAATTAGAAAGAGAAGTATAATAATACTGATAATTGATCATCATTACACGAGTATTTATCATCTGCGCGCGACACTATTTCTTCACACATGTTATATGATGTGATGTTGGATCGTTATAGTATGTATCGGAATGGTTATCAATTTTTGTAATCATGAAGTTTTGTCAAGTTGCCCACTAAGTTCCAATGGATATTTTTTATGACATCAAATGTGAAGTTTTGTCAATGTGAAATGTCGAAAAGAACCAACATTTTCCTCCAAAATTCTGCTGTCCCCACAGATTTTATGTTTTTTCACATCCATCATTACAAAAGATAGAAAAACCGTGAAAAATGTAACGCTAGAAGACGAGTGATGTATCGTTGGTACAATGGTAATTATAGACTCTAAGCTCGGTTTTCAAGTCCGGATTAATATATCCCACCATTTATTTTATTCGTATCCATCTATTTTATAGTTATTCAATACAGTTTCTAAAAAATAAATCAAAATTAAACCGAAACCAAATCATAGCTATTTGCCTATTTTGGTTTTATTTTGCCAAGAATTTTCTTAAACCAAACCAAAATGATCAATGCAAGTATGATCTTCTCATCTTTCTCCAAAAAAAAAAAAGTATGACCTTCTCAAACTTCTCAAAGTTGAAAAAAGTAGGAAGTGTTTGGGCTAATTAGCACAGAAGTAATATTTTATAAAAATAGATGGTTCTGTATTTCATGCAATTTTGATAATGAGCACAGAAGTAATATTTTATTGAATTAATAACTTCTAAAGGATCGACATTGATTCAATATTAATATGTAGGGACTGTTTGATTTTTGTAGGGTTTGGATATTGGAATGCTAGTCTCCGGGGTTTGAATGTTTGAACATTTTCAGATTTATGAAAAATCTTTTAAAAGTTTGGACATTAAGAAATTCGCACCATTAATTTTATATATTTATATTTCAGACGTTAAAATAATATCAACCAAATATCTATAGCAGGCGATAAGTTGTAGTATTTGATAAAAGGATAAAAAGTGTTTAGTTCTTGTTAAATTATGTATATCAATTTTATTTTCCAGACTTTACTTTTTTTAGCCGAATGTCTTTAAACTCTTAAAAATCGTAAGATTATGATTAGGATGATCAACACATCGATGTCTAAATCAAAATAGTCCCTTTGATATACTGGTGTTTCGATGTAGTCTCCCTTATGAATAATGCTGATGACCTTTCTAAATTAAAGATTTCTAAAATTTATGGAGATATCATACAACTAAAACTCCTTCGTAACTTATATTTCAATAAATTAAGTGGTAGTGATCCAATTAATGGTTGATGATTCATATTGAATACTTTTTTTCCCAGAGTTCGAGTTTTAGAGTTCGAGTCTTTCCACTGCGATTTCAATTATCATTGGCCACCTCTACACGTTTTTAGTGGCAAGAAAACCCAAATTCCTATGGGTCTCTGGAAATTAGTCTGGATTCTTGTTTGGGATTCTCCCGTTAACAAAAAAAAAACTTATATCTCAACTATTATAGTTTCAGTGAATATTACCTTAGTTCGCTTTACTTATATTTCAATGCACTTGATCATGTTCTTAGAAATTCCAAATTACGATCATTATTATTTCAAAGCTCAAGAAAAATAGCAATGATAAATCAACACCTGATGCTACTAGATTTGCAAATTCACACACACACGGCTTAGATACATATATGTGTGTGGGTATATTTATGACCATAAATACAAGCTCCATATCAATGGTGAACTGTATATAATCAATGACTATCTATAAATATATGACCCAACCACCAAAAATACAGATATGGTAATCAATAAATTGAAGTAAATTTAAGATTGGACTTACGATTAATAAGAGAAACTAGTAATTAATTACGAGTTCATAAATTTAAATTGTGACTGTTAGTAACTAAAGAAAAATAAAAGTAGCAATCTCAAGTTGAGGATTCTCGTGCTCCTCCATAATGGCTTCACCATAGCTGCTTGAATTTTAGCCACTACATTTACTCTTTCAATTTGAATGAGTTAGTTAAATATTTTACGTGAATGGTTTCCCACTCGTCTCGAAAATGGGATGAGTAAACTAGACTAAAACTAGACAAAGGAAGTTATAGAAATGGACTAACTAATTTTGTTTGGCTCTTACTAACATTTTCCCAAAATAAATTATTTGGTTTCACACGGTTTTAATTTGCTCTATGAACAATACGTATGATTTTTTCTCTTTATTTTTTTCTATGTCTTTTCAATTAAATATATATAGGGTAACATGTATGTACGTAATGTTAGGGTTAAGGTTACATGAGTTTTAAGTTCGGATAAGTTAAAATTCTTATAAATGTTAGATATAAAAATTTATGCTAAATACTGGAATTATGGTATAGAATACTATGATTTTTATCATACAAATCTGGTTGCATGTCTCTTGTAGCTCGTCTGATCGGCAAAGGCACTTAAAGTGCAATGCGAGAGGTGTTCGATGCTCGAATAAGGCATATACAGAGACTGAGAGAGAAACAAAGAAAGCAAAAAAAAAATTATAGATGCCTGATTTTTCTCAGTCATGTTTTAGATATATGATGGGAGCTTATAAGTGATGATCTCACATTACTCTTTTTCATTTAAAAGTGAATCGAGCTATTTTTATGTTGGCGGGGTGTTAAGTCCTTTCGGACCAACCGTTCAAAATATATGACAAATTTAATGAACACATGTTATTCTAGCACGTAGAAGAAAATCACAAAAATCATATTAATGATGATTCCAAACATAAAGGGTTTGATGCAGTCAACATGCAAACTTTCAGGTTTCTGACCAATGATCATTCTAAATAGCCACTCCGGGGAGAAGGGTTCTGGTGCAAACCCCCAATCCAAATCTCTCTTCAAGATATGATCATCATGTTCAATCCGGGTCGACCAATTATTTACCATCAAAACAATTTTTATACACTTTTTTTCCAAATCTATGTTTTCCTTTCTCTAAATAGATTTTGAGATTTAAATATTGTTCTTACATTTTGGATAAAAATCTTCATCATTTCATGTCAATTAGTAAATTATTTCTCCACCTCTCTATCTTTTATCTTTCAACTATTTATTTGCTTTTTTAGTTATGTTTATGCTTTTTGTTATACTTATATGTATGATTAGTGAGTAATTTTTTTAATAGGTCATGAGTTGGCTAGATTAGGATGTTTAAATGATTAGGTGATGATTATTAGGGTTGCCAATAATTAAATTCTTTAATTAGGTTGTGATTAATACTAAATAAGCTTGACCATCTTGATTTAGAACATATGTTTTTCATGTCCAGAAAATATTTGTAAAAACCCCTTACAAAAACCTAAGTAATTTTTTTTCTTTGATTGTACGACTACAAAATCAGCCAATCCAAAGATGAGATGAGATGCTAGGAGTGTATCCGTTTTTTTGGTCTGGATTCGTTTTGAAATATTCTAGCTTAGCTCGGTTTGGTTCAGTTTAATTAATAGTAAAATGTAAATGTATGTTTTGTATATTTAATTTAGAATATAACAATTTTATTAATTTCAATTTATTTGGTTCGGTTTGTTTCAATTGTACCAATTTAGTTAGAGGTGTATATTCTATTATATAAAATTTGATGTGTCTAACTTTGTAATTAATACGATCGTGACACGTGTCAGTCAATCGATCGGATTTTGATACGTGTTAAAAAAAATTTCCAATTAAATTTTGACATGTGTCAAAAAGTTTTATCTATTTTTAAATATATAATTTCATTATATTTTTGAAATAGATTACAAAATGAATTAAAAAATCTATTATATATTTATGTGCAATAAAAATCTAATATTATTATATTTATGTGCAGTATAATGTATATTGCGAGTTTTTTTAGGCTTACCATATGTGGACGTGGTGAAGTTAGCAAAATTGATGTTTAAGAAAAAAATTATATTGAAAAATTATCATATTGTGAAAATTATAGAAAATAAGAAACTAAAAATACTTATAATTCGTTTCTCATTAAAAGAAAAATAATATGTTGATTCAGAAAAAAGAGAGTCAAATATGATTTTAGAAGATAAGTAAATCTAATTCAAAATAAATATATGAGTAGCTAAAAAAAAAAATCTAATTCAAATAGGAATAGAAATGCTAATTATTGGGAAATATGCGACAAATTTAACTGAAAATCAAATAATATAATAAAAATAAGAGAGTCAAAATAACTAAATAACGGTTAAGTTTCTCTATCAGTGGTTTCATATCGATGTTTTGAAACTTATTTTATTTAATTTTAAGGATGATCCAATTTTGTTTTGCACTTTTTGTATTTGTTTTTTTTTTACGGGTTATAATATATTAAAAAATTATAAAAAATTCAAATAGAAATATGAGAATCAATCAATTCAACAATATTTTTTAAAAAATAGATATATGAGTATATCTAATTCAAACATGAATAAAAAAAACTAATTATATGAAAATATGTGATCAAATTTAATTAAAAATTAAATAATAAAAGAATCAAAATATAAAAATAAAATAAAAAATTTAAGGCCTCTCGATCAGTGGTTTCACATCAGCGTTCCCAGACTTATTAATTTACTTTCACGGGTGATTTTAATTTATATTCTATTTTTTTGTTTATTTTTTTTATGGGTTATAAAATATCTTATTATAAATCTGCATATATGCGGGTTCTAAATCTAGCGTTGTATAATATGAACAAAGTGACATACCAATAGGGATAAAAAAGTCATTTTAGTAAATTCCAAAATCCCCAATTTATTAAGTAGTAATCTTCCCTCTGTTTTAGAGCCTCGGTCATCGGCGGAAGGTATGGTAAAGAGGATATATATTTGTTTAGCCTTCCAATTTCTAATTGTATATGTTTTTTTTCTCCAGTGTCTAGATTTTTTTTGAAAAAAGGAAAAAGAAGTAGAAAACTAAAAAAACTAATCCTATACAATTTAGAAATAAACGTGTGGTTATATAAGAATTTAGAAGATAGTAAGATACATAGGGCTTCTCAGAAAAAAAACTAAAGCAAAAAAAAAGAAGAGACGAGTTTTGAAGTGATCTGTTGAAGAAGAGTATGAAGTTTTCGTTTCGTCTAGCCGCGAGAAAGAGAGAGAGAAAGAGAAGCAGAACCGTCGTGAAGTCGGAATGGAATATACCAGAGGAAGTGTTGATGGAGATCTTGTCGAGATTACCGGCGAAATCACTGATGAGGTTAAAGTGTGTGTCAAGGCTCTGGTATTCCCTCATATCCTCTCGATATCTTACCAATCTTTTCCTTAAATTTCCATCATCACGGCGCCTCTTCATGTCTTTTGTGGACAAAGAAGAGCAGTACAACTATGTTTTGGTCTCATCGCCTCGTGACTCTGTCCCTGTCATATCCCCTTATGACTCTGCCTACATCTCTGATCTCAACCAAGATCTGAACATGCCGGGAATAGGAGGCTGCTTCGTGAGTGCTCTTCGCGGCTTGCTCTGTGTCAGACTTTGGAGAAGTGTCCGAATCTGTAACCTCACCACAAGGCAAAGTGTGACCTTACCCATCATAAGATCAAGTATTGTGCCTGATAATGATGAGAATGTTTGGAGCTACTTTGGACACGACCCTGGTCAAGACGAATACAAAGTGCTTAGCCTCGTTTGGGAGATGACACAACAAGAAGAGAGAGTAGTGAGATCCGAGCATCAGGTGTTGGTAATTGGTCCTGGAGCTTCTTGGAGGAGACCTTACTCACAAGGTATCTCCATTCCTCCTCCTCATCGTCCTTACTCACAAGGTATCTCCATCGACTGTGTTTTGTATTATGGTGCATGGACATGTGAGAACACATGTGTGGTCATGAGTTTTGACTTGAGGACCGAGGAGTTTCATTTGATCGAATTACCCTTTGAAGCTGACATCGTCTGGCACAGTCGTGCCACCGATCTAATGAACTACAAAGGCAAATTAGCTGTTTTCGAATATTCAGATCTTTCGAATAGTGGTACCATGGCTATTTGGGTTCTTGAAGATGCTGACAAGAGTCAATGGTCGGACAAGAAGACTTTTTTTTTGCCTATCTTCCAAACGCCAACACTCGCCATGTACAATCGGTTGCTGATACAAGCCACGAGTCACAGCTGTGAGATTATGTTGGCAGCAGAAGAAATCAATATACTTCATCCAAGCTCTGTCATTTATGATTTGGAGAGGAACAAGATAACAAGACACGTAAAAGCAATCAACATAGTTGATAGGTTTCGGAGAAGCAGGTTTTTGTATACGACTTTTTGGGATGATATTGAGAGCATCATGTATTTGGAAATCTAAATATACTAAGTTTTATTCTCTCTCTTGAAAGACAGTCAATCGTGCTTTTTTTAAATATATTACAAATTGTTATTCGTCCAGACTTACTTGTTGGATCATGCTTGCAGGTTTTCTTCTTATCCTTGTGTTAAATGTATTGAATCTGTTGGAGCTGTGTTACTTTCTTCGCATTCTTACTATATGCTCTGCTTCGGAATTGTTGTTAAAAAAACCATATATTGCTTGCAATAGGATTCAGACTTGGAGCGTCCTTCAAAAGCCCTTTCTTTTTTCATGTCCATGTATATAATATTTGCAGATTCTTTGGATTGTTTCTTCGAAAATTTATGTTGTCAATTACCTCTTTGTTTGTCCACCTTTGTCTGTTTGGAAATGAGAGTAATTGCATAAGTTAGTCATCATCCCATTCTTACAAATTGTCTTAACTGCTAGAGAACTTGGAACCTTGATCAAGCTCCCAAGAGAAGAGTGCTGGACCAATCAGGCATTCGAGACAAGAGCTACATGCCAAGAGTGCTGCTTGAGCTTGGTCACAAGTAGACTCACAACTCACGGGGTTAATTTTCATAAAGGCATGGAGGACACAAGGCTTTTTCCTTTGGTTTTAGACACAAGTTACAAGAGCATGGAGTTGGGAGAGAACAAGATAGGGATGGGAAAACAAGGACTGTGTATTGAGAGACGTGATGGAAGTTGCTCGCTGTGCACTTAAAGCCAACACTACAAGGCTTGGCCGTCTAGAACCTTCTTTTGAGCATATATATATATACATCGAGCAAGAAAGTGCTTGATGAGATTCAGAGAGATCTCAAGTTGACGGAAGGGAATATAGAGGCGTCAAGGCGGACATTGGAACGTTTTGGAGTTTCGTCGAGCAGCAGTATTTGGTGCGAGCTAGCTTACTTGGAACACAAGGCGAAGATGAGAAGAAGAGATAGGGTTTGGCAGATCAGAATTTTTAAAGCAACAACAATGTTGTTAAATTTGGGCTTATTATGGGATTCCACCTCAAAACCAACTAGCAATTGATGGATTGACTTTTACTCTTTATATATTAAAGTATAAATTCTCCATTTACCGATGCGAGACTTTCTTTCATAACACGCTACTTACGCTCAGGCATGAACATCTGAAGCGTGGGAAATTGTGGGAACAACATCCATGGAGTGGCCCAACAATCGGGTGGCTCTGATACCATGTTAAATTTAGGCTTATCATGGGCTTCCAAATCAAAACCAATTGGCAATGAATGGATTGGTTCTTACCCTTTATATATTACTATATTATTTCTCGATGTGAGACTTTCTTTCATTAATTAACAAGTGTTGTATGGAAAGTCCTAAAAATACATTGGCCTTTAAAATCCAAGACACCAATAGCCCATTGAGTCTCTGAGGATTCGTCTACTATAGTATAGTATGTACCCCAACTCTAAACGTTGGCCATAAGAAAAGAAACTAGCAAGTGTACGAATAAAATGTCTTACCAATAGAAAAAAGATGAGATCAGTGAAGTAAAATCCAAAATCTCCAAATGTGTTACTATTAAGTGGTTAAATGAGATTGAGACAGCTAGTAAGACAAAAATGTGTTACATATTTAGCACTATCGTCTATTGCTCACACCCGTAATAGCAAAACGAATGGTACCAATATGGACCAAATCGAAACTAAAATGTTGTTATAAACTTTTCCTTTGAAAATTGGAATGATGGGCCAACCCAAGTAGGCAGCGTTGGCTCCTAGCTGTAAATATATTTACTGCCAAGTCTGAGCTCCAAGTTGTCAAACATTCGAGCTCATCGGCGTTGGTTGGAATGATTAAACGCTGGCCATTCAAGCAAAGCGGTTTTCTTATAACACAGAGACATCGAGACAGAGAAGAGAGTGGTCCACTACATGGAAGAAGACAAAGCAGATAGCAAAAAGAGCCGTTGAAGCGTAAAATGTAAGGCAATAGGCTCAGAGGAACCAAAAGAGTAATGTTCTCTTTCAATTTCAATATAAGAGAGAGAGAGAGCGAAAGGCAGAGTGTTAGGGGGTTTTCATGGGTCATGGCGGGTTTAAACGCTCAGTTTTGTTTACAAATTAAGCTACGAAATTTACTTTATATTTCATCCCACCTCTCATCTTAACTCTGCAAGTAACATATACAATTTCTACTGCAGAAGCTTTCTTGCTGTTGCCTTCTAAGAGATGATGTTTCATTAATCCTTTCACCAAGAGCTTGCACTTGACGGGTAGGATCTAATATCTTTCATGTATGCATATGAAATGAAACACAAAGCACCTTTTATCTATCTAACATTCCTTACATAAGGCAAACACCCAATAAAGAGACACAATCTGCTCTCTCTTAAAAGGAAGGCAAGAGTGAGGTCACATGCTAGAGGCTTTTTCCGGGGAGCACATTCACAGATAAAGGATGACAAGCCTAAATAAGATCATTGATGAAACTCTGTACCCTTTTATATACTATGTAACAGTCATAAAGTTGTAAGAATCATAGAGCAAAAGTTGGTAGCATAGAGGAGAAATCAAGCGTGGAAAAAAGGTAAACTTGGATAGTTCTAGTCTCATACACACAGATGCTGCTATATGGAGCCACCACACCCTCAAGTTTCCATCCACCGGTCAGTGCAAAAGCCTGTGATGCCGAGGGAACGAATTAGGTTCCAAATCAGAGAAAAAGTGAGCTCACTCAGGCATTATCATGGGAATGTTAATGTTAATCTGAACAAAATATGGAAATCTCAAAACTTCTTCCCAGGAGTTACCAACTGCTCTTTCTTAATTTGCAGCAAGCACATAGCAGTAGTCCTTACTTATTTGATAGGCTTTATCAGGTGTGATATGACCTTTATCTATCTACCATTCCATACAAAGCAAACACCCAATAAAGAGAGACGAGAGTGAGGTCACATGCATGCAGAGCACATCTAGAGGCTTTTTCCAGGCCTAAACACGATCGTGTGAGCTCTCCTCTACTCTGTAACAGTCTTAAAGTTGTAAGCAAAAGTAGAGGAGAGCTTACATCAGATCAGAAGCGAGTATGGTTGCAGGCGAGGATTGATGGATCCCTTATCACCCTCGTCACCATCCTATCCTCTTCGGCATTGGTGATTGTTCCATGGATGCGCCTCAAGAAAGCTCTGACGGAGATCCTATCACCAGCAACGAGTCTCTCAAGCACCCAGCGGCACTCACGCATCTGCAAAAATAATCAGAGAGGATTTGGAGCCAATCGATTCCTCAAAATCCATGCGAATAAACAAGATCTTAACACATTCCATCGTTCTAGGTTTCTCCAAATCCAACAACCCCAAAACAATCAAACACACACAATAATCCTCCAAATCCATGAGTTTCAAAGAAGAACGAACAGGATAAAAGACTCTATCTCGTCAATCGAACACAAATCCGAACGGAATCAAACCAAATCTCTTAAGAATCGAGAATCGACGACTTGCAAGCAAAATCCAATCGCGAACGAGAATCGCAATAGAAACAGATTAAACTATACCTCCGTCTCTACTAGAAACATCTCGTAAAGCATTGTGTTCACTTCGTTGACAACATTCGTCGCCATTGTTGTTGAAGCTATGAAGATGAAGAAGACGATTCTTGTTCAAGGTTGAAGACGACGAGTATTGTTAAGCGCCAAAATGACTCGAAGCGAAAACTCTCTATTAATATGTATATTTTTGGGTTTTTTTTTAATTTATTCGTTAAAATGTTAAAAGACCGTATTGTCCTCCATCTTAACTCAAATTTACAACTAGTTTTTCCCCTTTTCTCACCATTTTTCATTCATATCGTCGAAATTGGGACTGAAGGAAGAGCAGCTTCGTTTTCAGAAATTTCCCAGGTATGTGTGTTCTTGCTTTTCAGAAATTATCTTAAATTGGGTTCTTCGATTCGGTTGATTTTGTCTTGTCTATTGATTTCAGATCCTCACTCTTACCTTCACCTCTTTTCTCTTTTGGTATTAGAAAAAATCATTGATTGATCCTTGACCTGTTTTTTTTCTTCTTCAAAATGTAAGTGTTGTTGGGTTTTTGATTGCTTTGTAAGTGCTGTTTCAAACAAGGAAGAGAAATCTGATGAATATAGCCAAGACATGACTCAAGCTATGGGTGCTGGTACGTATAGATTATACTTATATATATCTTGTTTTTACCATGGAAACTCTAATGGGACTCATTGATGTCTACCAGTTGTATACTGGAGTGGTCATTTGAATAACAAAGCACAAGTTTCTCATATTACAATGTTAACTTGGTTCCTTACAGTCTATCTATTGTTTACTTTTGTCCATCTGTCTGTCAAGGAATCCTAAATCTTGTGCTTGTTTATTGGCAAACTCACCTTTCTTGTTCTTCTTAATTATGCATTTCAGTCACTGATTGATTCCTATTTGTTTTCATTTCAGTTTTAACTTACAGGCACGAGTTAGGAATGAACTACAACTTTATTCGTCCAGATTTAATCGTTGGATCGTGCTTACAGGTTTTCTTTATATCCTGTCAAATGATGGTTTTTTTTTGTTGGAAATGTGTTGCTTTCTTGGTGTTCTTACTGTCTGTACTCCTTAATTGCTAGACCCCTCAAGACGTTGACAAGCTTCGTAGAATCGGAGTTAAAACCATATTTTGCTTGCAACAAGATCCGGACTTGGAGTATCCTGCAAAAGCCCTCTTTTTCTGTTCATGTCTGTGATATTTTCATTTTCATTCGATTTGAGTGACAAAGAATCATTTGCAGAGTGCCTTGACCAGTACTTCCAGATATTTTGGAGTAGATATAAGCAGCATTCAAGCATATGCTAAGACATGTAGCGATATTGAACATATTCGCTGTGAAATAAGGTTAGGCATTGGTAATGCAACAAGCCATGATTTGTTCATTTATGCTTTTTGATGATTTGGCTGTGAATTTGTGATCGATTGGCACTAACTGATGGGAATTGAGCATATTAAGGTAGGAGAGATCATGAGAGTTGATTTTTAGTTCCGTTTTCAATACTTTTCTTATTTGCTTAATAGACTTGAGGTAGGGAGTTTGTTTTTTTCAGAACTATCAGATTAGCCGAGGGGACAAGGGTTTATAGATTGTTGGAGAGTAGTCTCAATTATACTTTAGCCAAGAAATCTCTAAATTTCTTTTGTTTTATCAGTTAAGTGTTACATTTTCCTTTTCTCTTTGGGCTCTTTACTCTTATCACTTTTCCTTGACAAAACTTTTGTGTAAGCAATAATTTAGTTTATGAAGAACGGAAAGAAAGTGACATTTTGTTTCCAGGTGTTGTAAAGTCTGTTGACAATTACCTTTTTTGTTTGTCCACCTTTGTCTGTCTATAAACTAGAGTAATTGGGGAAGTTAGTCACCATCCCATTCTTACTAATTGTCTTTACTGCTAAAGACGTGGAACCATCGTCATCCCATTTCACATATAAGAGGTTGTTCATGGGCACATGCATAAAATAATTCACCATGAACGCACTCACTCACAACTAGGGCTTGACATATTATAATCTTTGATGTAACAGAGACTTTGATGCATTTGATTTGAGAATGCACCTTCCTGCCATGGTTAGTACACTGTACAAAGCTGTTAAGCGAAACAGAGGAGTTACATACGTGCACTGCACTGCCGGAATGGGAAGGGCTCCTGCTGTTGCGGTATGTTGCAGAAACCTGCTACTGTGTTCTTCTCTTTTTATTCCTTTTCTTTCATTGTGAGTCTTTTATGAGCGTAAATTCATTGCTTTCCAATATTGAAGCAATGTTTCGGTTCAGTTTAATTAAGAATGTTGCAAACAGTTGTTGTCTTATTTATTGTGCTTCTTTGGTTGAAAAATGAAGGAATCAACAAGTGTTTACTTTTGGCTGACTAATACTGAGAAGGGGTACTACTTTCAATTACAGTTGACATACATGTCCTGGGTGCAAGGCTATAAACTTATGGAAGCTCGTAAAATTACTTATGGTAAGATACTTATGTACTTATGGTACGTTTAGATTATACTTATATACGTTTTTACAATGGAAACTCTATTGGTACCGGTTTTTTTGCCTACCGTTCGTATACACGAGTGGTCATTTGAAGAACAAAACACACAAGTTTATGATATTGCAATATTAATTTGGTTCATTATGTTGTATTCTAGTTTTAGTTTCCTCTTTCATATATCTAAGATTAGTTTTGTCCATCTGCCCGCCAAGAATTCCTAAGCTGTTTTGCTTGTTCATTGGCTTACTCAGCTTTCTTCTTCTCCTTAACTGTGCACTTGAGTCGCTGATTGATTCATTCCTGTGTGTGTTCATTTCAGTTTTAACTTACTGGAACGAGTTAGGAATGAAGTACAACATTATTCGTCCAGGCTTACTTGTTGGATCTCGCTTACAGGTTTTCTTCTTATCCTTGTGTTAAATATATTGAATCTCTTGGAGCAGTGTTACTTTCTTCGCACTCTTACTATATGCTCTGCTTGTTTGCTTCACGGAATTGGGGTTAAAAACCATATATTGCTTGCAATAGGATCCAGACTTGGAGCGTCCTTCAAAAGCCCTCTATTTTTTCCTGTCCATGTATATAATAATATTTGCAGATTCCTTGGATTGTGTGAGGAAGAATGATCTGTGCCTTGACCAATACTTCCAGATATTTAAATTGGAGTAGATATAAGCAACATTCAAGCATAAGCTAAGAAATGTGGTGATATTCATCATATTCGCTGTGTTAAGGCCTTGGTAATGCGATCTTTAGTTTATGCTTTTTGATGATCTGGCTGTGAATTTGTGATCGATTGGCGTAATGCGTAATAGCCAAAGGGACAAGGGTTTATGCATCGTTGGAGGGTAGTGTCAAAACAAGAAATCTTTGAATTCCTCTATTGTTTTATCAGTAAAGTGTCACATTTTCCTTTTCTCTTTTGGCTCTTTTGCTCTAATTATCACTTTTCCATAACATAATGGGAGCTCAGCACAGTTTTGTATAAGCAATAATTGGTTTATGAAGAAGGGGGAATTAATGACTTTTTGTTTCTGGAAAATCTATGTTGTCAGTTACCTCTTTGCTTGTCCACCTTTGTCTGTTTGCAAATGAGAGTAATTGCACAAGTTAGTCATCATCCCATTCTTACAAATTGTCTTAACTGCTAGAGAACTTGGAACCTTGATCAAGCTCCCAAGAGAAGAGTGCTGGACCAATCAGGCATTCGAGACAAGAGCTGCATGCCAAGAGTGTTGTGTGTGTATTGACATCGAGCAAGAAAGTGCTTGATGAGATTCAGAAGGATCTCAAGTTGACGGAAGGGAATATAGAGGCGTCAAGGCGGACATTGGAACATTTTGGAGTTTCGTCGAGCAGCAGTATATGGTGCGAGCTAGCTTACTTGGAACACAAGGCGAAGATGAGAAGAAGAGATAGGGTTTGGCAGATCATAATTTTTAAAGCAACAACAGTGTTGTATGGAAAGCCTTAAAAATACATTGACCCTCCAAATCCAACACACCAATAGCCCATGGAGTCTCTGTGGATTCGTCTACTATAGTATAGTATATACCCCAACTCTAAACGTTGGCCCAAGAAAAGAAACTAGCAAGTGTATGATAATACGAATAAAATGTCATACCAATAGAAAAAAGATGAGATCAGTGAAGATCTAAAATCTCCAATTTATTCAAACATGATACGGCAGTAAAGTGACTAACCAACAATAAGCAACAAAGTTAATTAGTCTAGTTTACTATATATTAATTGGTTAAATAAGATTGAGACAGCTGGTAATTAGAAGCTAAATACAAATTTCAATCGCTGGATGTCTACATATAAAGTATTTCATGTTCGTTCGTTCGCTGGACTCGCACTACGTTTATCTAATTCTAGGAATGTCGGATTTTTGAAACTTATATATAAGATTTTTAGAGTTTATATTCATTATTCACATATTTAATTATTTATTTTTTAAACATTAGACAAAAAATATTTGTTTCAATTCAAAAAATTTCTTGTTTTTGCCTAATTAAAATTTATTTCATTTTTCACCTGAATTCACAACAACAACAAAACTAGATTTATAATTTTATACCATACAATAGTCTTCTACATATGGCACGTGCTGAAAAAGATGTCACGTGTAATCGGTGTTACCTGCATAATTAATACAGAAATTTTATGACTATAATTATCAAATGAAGAAATTAAGAAGAAACATAAGCACTTAAATCAATATTGTCTTTAATCTTCTCCTCCATCTCAAACAACGACGATAAACAACAAACAACGTCCTTACTCTTCTCGCCTATCGAATTCCCCGGCAAGAACCCTACGGACGTCGACGAGGTCTCATCTGAGGAGGACGAGTACGACGTGTAAAACGATATCGGCGACGACGGAGATTCCAAAACGACGTTGGAATTAGCTTCTCCGGCGACGTCTTTAGAAATTCCTACGGCTAAGTTTAAGAGCAAATCGACGAAGGCGGCGAATATGTATTTGTGGCTTGTCTTGACGTTGACTTTCAAGAACCAAAAGAGAAGCTTCTCGAGGCTTCTCCAATCGTGATGAAGCGCGTGTGCTTCAACCATCTTTTCCATTGATTTCTTGAAATCTGAGTAAGGGTCGTTTGATTCAAAGGACAAGAGCATGAAGCCTTCTTCTTCTTCTTCATCGTGAGCTTCTTCTTCTTCTTCTTCTTCTTCTCTCTTAGTAGCTTCTTCGAGTATAGAGTTTGATTTTCCTCTACGTTCAAAGATGAGTCTTTTTGATGATTTTAGTCCTCTAATTACATTCTCTATGGACTCTATATCCGGTGGATTTTCCATGGTGTCCTCGGTGGTGGAGGAGGAGGAGGAGAAGCTTCCCGGGGGTGGCTCGGGCTCGTCGAAATTTTTAGGTTTGTTAATGGTGAAGGAAGCTTTGGAAGATATTGTTTTAGGGTTTTGTTGACGAGAAGAAGGCCATGGCCATGAATAGGAAGAATATGAAGAGTTTGAAGAAAGTGATGAAGATGAAGTGTTCTTGTTTAGAAATGGGAGTTTCATTTTCTTTACCATTTTTTTTTATTATTTTGTTTGATTGATGTTAACAGAGAAGAGGACAGGAAAGGAAGATTTAAGGCTTTTGAAAAAAGCATATGAGCCTGCACGAAAGGATAGTGGGGTCTTTTTCCAAAAATAAAACTTTATTTTATTTTGATTTGTTTTAAATTTTGTTGGGTTTTTTTGGCTATTGTACTTAATTATTGGCTCCAAAATTTATTGTTGTTTGGTTGGGGATCATTCAATTTTTGTAAGTACGTTTCCCGGTTAAGATATGCGTATTTATTAACATTTTTGATATTTGAATATCCAAACTCTATATATTTGAATTTTATTTGAAATTTTATAATATTATATTGACTTTTTTATTTATTGAACACATTGACTAATCCTCAAAGTATAAAAATCAGTTCAAAACTTAATTATATTTACACGAATTACACGCATATTACCAATGAAAATGCAAAATCAGATACACGACAAGTCATAAGTGCATGCATATATTATTGTAAATTTAAATATTTTTATCTTAAAAATATTTCATTGTTAAAATAAACTTAAAATATAAAAGTAATTATCTCGTTTGCATCGACCACTTTGATTAAGTATCTTTTTCAGAAAAAAAATATTTGTTCTCTCTAACTTTCTTAAAATTTAAAAAGGCTATAGAAGAAAGTCGATCGATGATCGTACTCTAAATTTCTAAAGATGAGCAAGATTAGGTTACATTAAATTTGAAGTAGTTGATCGAAATAATTCCGTGTATATGCAACGTAACTACGTACTGAACCCCCCAAAAAAAAAAAAACTACGTGCTGAATTTTTGTTGTTAATATTTATTGTTTACGTACTGAACTTTAAAATAAAAACAAAAACAAATCTACGTACTGAACAAGTGTCTGCAAAAGTTAACGTCAAAGCTTGACAGAATTTTTTTTATAAAATATAGATAGATACAACAACATGACAGAAACGATCTCCAAAATAAATTAATTCGACAATATATCACCAAAATAATTAGTTGAAACTTGATAGCTGTACCTGCCGAAAATATCCATCATGATTATATTATTTCTTAGAACTACAAATTTGCAATGTTGATGAAGTTGTACTTAATCGGTAATAGTACCATAAGAAATTTAACACATTAGTAATCCGTCGATAACTGGAAAAAATTCCATTGTATGGCAAACTTCATTTATATAGTAATCATCTCTTCTTAATTGCATGTCGTTTTACTTAATTTCATTAGCTATAGGTAAAATGATGTATTTTTTCACAATCGTGATCAACATATTCAGTCATTTAAATGGTACCTTTAAGTAATTTTCTTTTTTTTAAGTATGACGTAATGTTTATGATCTAACGGTAGTGCGAAGATATAAATATTGTAATTTAAGATGAGAACACAAATTTAAAACATATATTCATATATAAGCATGTGTACGTACGTACGTATCACCACTCACCAGTATCACACACTTTAAATATAACACAAATGAATTACAAGAAATAAATAAACGATATATATATATATATATAAACTCAACGAACAGTCGAAGGAACCAACTAACTATCAAAAGATATGACGTTCGATTTTTTTTTTTTTTTAAATTATAAGGTCCGTAGTAGTCGCTTCAACTGAAACATATCCCAAATTTTAATAATTAATTATTATTTCATATCTGATACAACTTTAATGCTAGGGCCTTAATAGTTAAAGCCATTGGCTTGGCTGGCCCTTCTTGAATACGAACATATCTAAAAGAAATTTGGATTGATCTGGTTCAAGAAAACTTTAGCTTAGAAATTGTGGTCTGACTGTCCAACCATAAATAGTTTAATGTTGGTACGAATCAGATTTAAATTAAAATTGTAGATGAATAACGTGATAGTATTTGGTATTTGTCGATGCCATGCTTGCATATGATACTGATATCATCCACCAACAAAAATACCTCTCCCTCTCTAATAAAATGGAAGTAATTAAAGATCACATTAACACATGCATGGTACATCAACACAATCTTCCTTTGAATGATGCGCACATCAACACATACGTGGTACGAGGCTTAAGGCATGGACCCCACCACCCTCGCTATAACATAATTATTAAAATATAAATCTTAACAAGAAAGACTTGATCTATTTGGACATTCTAAGATTAAACGGATAATTTTGCGATTTATCAATAGTTTCTTTGATATTTCCATAATCGACGGATCACTAGTATATCCGTTTCCAATACGCCAGTAATCAATTACAAACTAATGTGTTTTTTTTTTTTTTGATAAAATGAACTAATGGTTTTGTTTTGTGCATTACTTTGGGAAAGGAAAAATCAGTTTTTATATTGATAAAGGGACAACTAGAAAATAGATTAAATGAGAAAATGTACGTAGCTATATCAGCATGAGTCACACGTATGGAAAGCAAAGAAAGAAGAACTCACGAATATACTAAATGACCACATAACATAATTAAGATGAAACCTCCGAAAAAGATTTCTTGGGTCCGCATCAATGACTAGACGTAACTCTTACACACTTCTAACCAAGGATAGACATCAAGTGAATGTTTACTTCTTCTTCTCTCGCGACTTATCGAGTATATATCATTTATCTATTTAGTCGACTTCACGATACATTTGGAGGCTTCTCTTGCCGTGACGAAGCGTGTGTACCTCAACCATTTCCACCATGAGTCACTTGAAATTAGAGAAGAAAAGGTGGAAGGATTCCAAGGACAAGAACATGAATCCTTGTTCCTCATCTCTTCGAGTATAGAGTTGGATTCTCCTTTTCGTTCAAAGATGAGTCTTTCTGATGATCTTATTCCTTTGATCACATTCTCTATGGAATCCGTCTCCGGCAGCTCTTCTACGGCTTCAATGGTGGATGAGGTGGAGGAGAATGAGGAGGAGGAGATCATGGCATGAAGTGGCTTTTCCTCCTCTTCCTCGTCTTCGACGTCACTAGTGTTGATTGCGATGATGGTGGCTCTGAAAGATGTGGTTCTAGGGCTTTGGTGACAAGAAGGCCATGCCCATGATGATGAATTTGAATTTGAAGAAAATGAAGATGAAAAACTCTTGTTTAGAAATGGCATTTTCATTCTTTCTTTCTTTTTCTTTTTGGGTTGGAGTCAAAATGGGAAATTACTTGGGAGAAGTATAAGTGTTTAAGGGTAGATTGGGTGATATATTCTGAAACTTCCTATTTATTGTTTTACCTAAGAGAATGAATTTGATTGAAAGTGGGCAAGGGTTAGATATTGATATGGATATGTACTGGGTAGTTGCACTCAATTAGAGAGTATTTTGGGTATATGAATTTTGGTTATCTTACATGACTATCCGCGGATATATGCATCCAACATAAAATTACTTTTAAATAGATTATTCATTAAAGAAACATAAATTAATAGAAATCACTTAAATCCAAAACATTATATTTGTGAATATTCTAAAATTTTATCAAAAAGTTAAATTATAATATATATAGTAAAACCTCTATAAGATAATAGCATTGAAACTATGATATTTTATTAATTTATACAGTTATTAATTTATAAAATTATTATTTAGTTGATAAACCAATTTCGAAACAATAAAATTTTATTTATTTATCGAAATAGTAATTTATTAACTATTAATTTATAGAGGTTATATTGTAGATATCACATTGGATACTAACACTACTATATATCTGAACCTTAGATTCCAAGTATCCGAAAACTCATAATGGTTTGAGACGGATCCTCTATTTTTTTGTTGAAAACATTAAAAGTTAATAACATAACATTGTAGGATTAGAAATTCGTACTTTTAATTTCTCAGTGTATTATAATGTTTAGCAAACCGTTTTGTAATCCATTCCGAAGAAAGAAATATTCCAAATGTTCCTGGAATTTTTTTTTAGAGTTTGGATTTTTTGATAAACGGTTCAATCTCATGATTCCGCAGAAATGATTGACGTCTCTCCTAAACAGGATTCGGAAACACAACATTTACCGTGTTACATTGCTTATCCATAATAACATTTTAAAAAATGTTTTACCCAAAAAAATAAACAAAATAAATAACACTTAAAATGTTACGTTTGGTCGTAAATAGTTAGGTAATATATTCATTAACCATAACAATAATTTGGCCCCTTCGTCCGTCTTATCTTGGTTAACATAATAATATATTAAATATTAATAACCGTGTCTATCACAATTTTTTTTAGTTAATGTTCTTTCAAAGCTGTCGACAGACCAATATTAAAATATGGATATAACAATAGATCTCCGAATTTAATTTTGCAATGTCGCCATATTTCTTAGCTGAAACTTGACAAACTTACTTTTAGAATAAGGGCATGTGTCTATGCGTAAATGTCCTAAACATCATGTACAGTTTGAACTTTGAAGAAGCAACTTTCCGCATAGCTCTAAATTTCGTCAGACCTTATTGCATTTTTAAATTATCTAACTATATAATATACTAGATTAGGATCTTCGTTTTAATGACTAAACAAATTATAAATTATTGATAGAAATATTTAATTTTAGTTAGTAACCAACTGAATTATCAAAATATTTTAAAATACTATTTAAATACAAATTTTAAATCAATATAATTTATATCCTAATTATCCTATCATAATCCATATCATGCGAATCCAAAAATATGTATAATAGGAATTCAAATCATATTCTTGATAAATACTAAAAAATCATATTCTTACCTGTTATGAATATTTATTAGTTATATGATAAAATAGTAAAAACAATTAAAGTATCGTAGAGTTAAATTAGAAAAGAGTAAATTTCATGTTAATAAACTCATAAAAACCTATAAAAAATATTTATAAAATAATATTATCAAACATCACATAAATACATGATTGGTAATTATATACAATTTATGTTATCATTTTTTTTCTCATAGAGATTTTTACTCACCAAACATTATTGACTCTTGAATCTTAGTACTAAATATAGTATTATTATTTTAATTTATATAAATTTTTATTTATACAATATTTTTTTTTTAACATTAGAAAATATCAATGTCGTCCTAGGTTGAAGATTTTCATGTTCTTTGTGATATTCTATAATTCTATTGATAAAATAAGTATGCTTGTAGTTATTTTTTTTTTAACATATTTGTGCATATTTTAAAGTTTTAAATTGAAATTTCCATATCCTTTCTAATTTTTTTGTTTTTCAATTTATATATTCTCTTTTATTTTATCATTTATTTTTCTTAATTAAAATTTTCATTCTCTCTTATATCTTCTCTATTTTCCTTCTTAATTTTTGTTTCCTAATCAGTTTGGACTATTATAATTTTTTTTTTTACTATTTGGTTAGTTACTTAATAATTATTTTGTTAGTTTTCCACTTTTAGTTTTACTTTTTCTTAGTTAATTTTAAGTGTTAATACATGTCATCATCTGATTAATATTAGACACATGTCGCGATCTGGTGAGTTATAATTTTGTCTATGTGTCACGCTCACGTCGAGTACATCCTGCTTTATATAATAAGACTAGTTTTTGATCCACGCTAAGCGCGAAATTAAATGATTAAATAGGTTGACGAATATTTAAACGTGTATAACAAAACATATGATTTATAATATCTATAAACGTACAAAATGATATATATTGTGTATAAATATAATAAAGTTAAATACTTTTGATCAAACATATGTTAATGTTATTAGTTTTAATATTTTTATGTGTAAAATTGATTAAAAATATGCAAATATTATTTATTAATAAACTTATATTATAAAATTAATGAAAATATGTAGAAATTTCCACCAGACTTGTTTCTGCTTTGAGTGTGTCGTAGAAGGTTGACGATCTTAGATTTTATATGCCTTCCTACTTGCTATCATCTAAATAATGAGTAATGCGTCTTTATTAATCTTCTTCTCCACTATTTTTAACTTGTTTTCCATCTTATATTATTCCACACTTGCTACAAATTTTTGCTTTGAACCTAAGCATCTTATAAGCATCTCATGTCGTGACAACATTTGCGACTTTAGCAACCAACAGTGTTCAGACTGACATTCTGATTAAAGAAAGCATATATTATATGAAGCCTCAAGATAGTTTAGTTGTTCAATGTTTCATCTGGCGGCTCAAGGAAAAGCTTGCACCAATTACAATATATACAACTAGGATTTTGATGTTTCTACGATGATGCAAGTTTGATAGATGTTAGATATGAAGATTGTTTGTGAGGAGACGGAGGAGAGTAACACTCCCTTGGCTTCTCGGTTGTGCCACTGTTGACTTCTTTCCGCCTCTGGTCCCCTGCAAGTGAATTTGAGAACATATTAATCACATGATTTTGATCTATAAACTTTTTAGCAGCATTGTCGAAATTTGGTTCTTCGTGTCTGCTTTGGATTGGTCATGTGTTATACCTTTGGCTCGGCGACATCATCCTCGATATCTAACGTGTTTATTTCTCTTGTTAGTAACACGGATGAGGCAGGTTGGAGTCTCCTGTTACAGAAACAAAGGTTTTTCTAAATAAGTAAACCTGAAAAGAAGAGAGAAAGGAGAGTAAAAAAAACAACCTTTTTGGTTTCTATCCGTTCCTCTGTTTCTTAATTGACGCAGGTTCTGCACATATTTTAATATTTAATTTCCACCATTGTTTACTGAGTGACACATTAGATTTTTTTTTCTAATGTCCTCTGTTAATATATATATATAGGATACCACCGTAAGATCCAGCCCTATCTCTTAGTGTTTGGGCTTGAAATCTGATGAAACATAACGACTTGAGCTTCTGAACAAGGTGTTATAGACTTGTATGTTCAAGTTCAACCATCTTTTTTCTCCATTTATATAATTAATTTGTTTTCGAAGCCCACCGAAAAAAAAAATCGATTTAAAATGAAAATCATTTAAAAAATTAAAAATTTATTCGACTAAAATTCTAAATCTGAACTAAAACCAAAACCGTACCAAAACCCATCGAATGCAATATTTTACATTTGGATACTTTATAATTTATAAATCAAAATACGAAAAAACCAAAAAATCCAAACTGAAACCGAAATCCAGATTAAACACTCTAGTATTATCGAGAAATTCCAAAATCATAAGGGCAACAATCGAAAGAAACCCCAAATCAAGAATGACGACACGGCTCATCAAGAAGTACATGATGAACAATTTACCAGAGATTTTGGACCTTTATTAGTAAACTACCTTATTCTTTAAAGCAACTCATGAATTGTAGTTGCAAACAAAATAAATGTGCATCATCAATGGAAAAGTGTGCTAAAGTTGATTTTGACGAAATTGTACAAAATTTAGCACTTCGTTCAAAGGTCCTATCATATCATTACCGTGTAAACACTGGCTAAGTTGAATCACAGGACAAAATTAGGGTCACGAAGCTGATCAAATTATGTAATCGGACCGAACCAGCTCGAGTCTTTATGGTACTTTCTTGTTGATAGTAACATTACAGATTTACACGATAAAACAACCAATAAAATCTAGCAGATTTAATGAAAGAAGGATGAGACACAATGTTAGAATAAACGAAGAATGTAAATTGAAAAGATTGAACACATGGAAAGTGGAGAAGACTCTGTTTTTGATAATTTGCACACAATGATAAAACTTCAGATGATCAATCGAACAACATCATCATCATCATCACCATCCACATAGACCATTTTTTCATAAATTAAAAAAGAGCTTGAGAACGACAATGGAGAACCCCCAGATACATACTTTAGTATTAGAAGGGGTAAAGATTTTCAGCAAACCAGAAGAAGATTCCAGAAGCTACTAGAAGCAAGTACCTTCTGGAGGTTGAACAAGCTTCCGGTTATGCGACGCAGACATTTCCTTCTTCAGCTGCGTAAGTATATCCTCCATTGTGTATTCCCTTTGCCAGTTTGCAAGAAGCCCAAATTTCTTTGGATCCACCTATACATACACATATATACAGAAACAAGTTACAGTGCATTCAAATAAACAAGTCAGATAATGGCAGGATGGTGATTTTTATGCGTACCACTCCTGTTTCGTGGTTGACACAAGTCATGTTGACACGTGAATGGAACCGGACAGTTGGAGGCTTCTCTGGGTAATCTTTGTCACAGAAGAGCTTCAACTGATAGATTCTACCTTCATGAACAGTCTGCACATAGGAGGACATATAAATTGATATCTGTTAGTGCAAGCGAAAGAAACAATGATCTACACTGATAAAAAAAAAACTTTAAGAAATGATAAACAGACCACAATCTTGTTTTGATTCTCTGTATTCGAGATATGGAGGAAGGGAAAATCTAACTAGGTATGATGATGCTAAGAACATTGATCAATGCTTTTTAAAAAAATCACTGACATTATGAAGATGAAGGAGAAGTTTAGAAGATAAAAAGAAAAAGATATAACTACGTTGTGAGGACCGATGATAGTGCCAGTCCAAGAGCGCATATAGATGTCATCTCCATCGTCCATTCCATAGCTCACAGTTCCATCTCCAATACCTTTCTCCCCACGTTCAAGCTCCTCCAGCAACCGGAAATTCCTCGGAACTATATTGTGATAACAAACACAAAGTAACAACAATTCATATCATTAAACTCCAGTACTAGAAACAACCAATCACTTTCCCTGTTAAATTTCCAGAAGTGAGTTAAACAGTAGAATTGGACAAACTAGCATCTGTCTAATCAAAGCAGAGAAAAGAAAACATCAGATTAACCATTATCCACAAACTTCAATAAGATATGTTCAAGAAAAACAATGAGCTTTAGAGATGATGGAGATTTGCTATGTTCTTGGGTCCTGGAAGCAATCGAACACAAAAAAATCATCAAACACTGGACACAATCAGAGATCTGGGAATCTGTGCTCTGGTTTTAGAATGACGATTCTCATTATAACCATTATGCTGGAATGTTCTACGAGAAAACCCACCTCAAGAATTGGGACAACAGCAAACCAAGCTCAGCGATTTATTAGTAATTATTGACGAACAAGCTCAGATCAATCTACATACGAACATATATGATGGTTGATGAAACAGAGAGATCAACGTGAATAACATACAAAAAAAACAATCAAATTACCGAGCAAGGCCAAAGATAAAGAGAACATTTTTCATAGATAGATCGATGAAACCTATGAGAAGATCTAGACACACATCGATCAAAACGAATAAAGCCCAATACGAAATTCCCAAAACCCTAGAAAAAAACGAATAAACCCAATACGGATTCCAAAACCCTAGAAAAATCAAACGAGAACAAACCCGAAAGAATCGAAATTTTTTACCGACGACACTCGATCCTCCTGAGCCAAGAGTCATAATTGATCAAATTGTGGTTTCGATCCGATTGATTAGGAGATCTGATCGGGCACAGAGAGAGAGAGACGAAGATGAGCAAAGAAAAATCGAGAGAGAATCTGATGAAAAGACGGAAAGCTAAATGTGAGGGGCAAATTTAGGCAAATTGGGTACTTTTGGGGAGACGGAAAGATTTTAATTTTCAACTCTACTACCCACATATTATTTTCTATCATATACTTCCTTAAATTACAATAATTACATAAGCACCCCTTAGATTTTGTTTGAATCATTCTTTTGACTCGATTTTCTTTCCAAGTTCCACAAATTTTATTTTTTTCACGCTAAAACTTTTTATTTCATAACCTATGAAACCCATCAAATCCGAGAAATTTCTTTAGGTTTAGATGGTCCTTTATACCATGTCCGGATTGGTATATCATATATAACTTTTTATCGCAATATTATATAGATATCGTTTCGGTTGGATTTTGAATCCTCCGTACAAGTATTTTGAGTATTTTGCGTCAGATTTGAAGAATTCTTTTTGGAATAGTTGGAGAGTTTTGGATAGAAGTTTCGTCCTGTGGAAGATGAATTACGCTCGCGTCTAAGCTGACATTTTCCGGAAAATGGTTGTGAAATTTCTTTGGTGGATGATCCAACCTGCACACGCAACACTGTCAGGGCTGTCTTCGGGGAACAAGAAGGGGTTATCCTCTCGAAAACCCTCTGACGTCCAAATCAGGCTACAACCGAGGAGTATTGTTATTCGAAAAGTGAGTATAGTTAAGTTTGGGGTCACGTCGGAGGATTGTGGCCTCCGTCTGTTAGATTATTGGGGAAGATAGATATAAAAAATAAAAGTCTCTAGGGAGTATGGGGGTTGAAACTCTCTTCCTATTGGCTGAGTCGCAAATAACATATCTGAAAGACATTATTCTCTCGTTAGATCCTCTTTTCCATTATTTCTTCGTCTTGATCATTATAACGTTCGAAGTTATGTATTTATAGAGAAGTTACCCTTATCTCCGGTCTTTAGCTCGGCCTAGGTCACATGTTAAGTCGCATCATTCGTCTCTTCCGTAGAATGGCGAGCGTCTTTCCCGAACGGCGATATGTAGGGTTCTATGGTCGGTCTAATATGTTAGAAGTGCCTTCGACTGTTTTCCGGTAATAGGCATGCTCTGCCCCGGAATAGGATTGTACTCCTACTTTGCTGCTGACGTGACAATCTCCCATTAGACGGTGTAAAATTATCAACATATATATATAATCTTTGTTATTAAAGTATTATATAATTGAATTTTTTTTTTTTGCTATTATATTTTGTTGCAACTTACCTTTTTCATATATTAAGATTTTGACCATTTATGTTTGCGTTTAATGTAAAAAAAAAATCAATTCAATCCACAATTTTAGTTATTTTAAACAAAAACTTTGTTAATTGTAAATGTAAATACCAATTGTACATAGAACATAATCTATCGTTTGCGGTTGGCATTTACGTTTGTGTTGCGTTTACGAATTGCAAAAATATTTTAAGAAAAACTAAAAATGTTTCTATTTCAAAAATATGAAACCTTTTTTCTTGTTATCATACAAAGCTAAACACAAACACAAAGTTTTATTGGTCCAATGGTTGATCAAGGGTTAATTAATATTTTTACACTAGAAGGTATGAAGTTCAATTCTCAGATAAAGCGATTTATTAACAATTATGCAGATTAATAGAGACAAGCTTATAAGAGATTTCCAGCATGGTGCAAGTAGAGCCGTTCGCCGTGATTTCACGTATTACGGGTAGAAGGTGTCCATCATGAAAAATGGAGCAGAAAATATCATCTGTTGTGGATCTATATAAGGGTCGGATTGAATTATCCTTGGTAAAATCGTCTTTGTAACACTTCTCATAATTTGTAATAAATAATAAATTCAGATGAAAAAAAAAACTATTTAAAACCTTCTATCTTCTATTTATATTAGCTTTGAACTTTGAAGTATTTTTGTTTTTATCCATATATTATTATTTCAACAATTTTTAAAATATAGATAAAAACTATTATATGAAATATACATATTAAGAATCTCTTGATTTTTGAAACTAATTAAATTAACGTAGAATGTTAAACCCTTTTATGACATGTCAAATTTATCTTGGACAAAAATTGCCATTTTTCTATTTCGTCACAATTGCTTTAGTATATACAAATATGAAAATTGAAAAATTAATTATTAAACACTTTTTTTTATAAATTTTAGTATGTAGAGATAGAGAAATGCCATAACATACCACAAAAAGAACAAATTTTGTTGCAAAAGTACCACATTTTGAAAAGAATTTCAAAATTTCCATAATGTTAATTAGGTTTAGAAAAATTTTCTAAAAGTTTATGAAAAGTCTTTAATCATTTAATATCATTCCTAACTCTTAGAAACCTTTAAAAATTATAAAGTTTGTAGTATTTTAAAAGACTTTGGTAGTAATTTTACAAAATAAAACATAAAATAAGATATATTTGAGAATCGCCTTTAATACGAAACGGAAATACATTAATTTCTTATCGTAATTACTCGAAACCGGATTGAATGACGATAAGAACAAAGCAATACCATTAGTCGCAAAATAACAAATTTGATTTTTAATACGTTAAACCGAGATGTGTCGATTGTTTGTTTGTCTTCAAATTGTATTTAGTTTTTTTTCTTTTTTAAATAAACTTTCCGTTTGAATTTGGCGTTTGTGTCAATTCTTTAAAAAATGTAATATCCAAGAAAAAGTTCACATATAAGAGCAAACGCCAAAAATAGCGTTTGAAAACCTTCAAATCCTCACTTGGATCAAAATGAGTCCTATTTCATGTCCTTTGCTCTTGATATATCCAAAACATGAAAATGGATACAAAATGAACCAGGACGGCTACAAACAGAAATGAACTGTCTGTCAAATTTACATATTAAAAATAAAGGTCAATACTTAATAATTTGATTCATATATATATTTAGGACTTTACACAGAACGGAATAATTCACTACACAGAGAGAAATTCCCTAAACTCAAAAGTCCTTTTTTTTTAAATCAAGAGTCCAAATTGAAATCATAACTTAGACACAAAGTCTCTAAATCTGGATCAAATTGGTGCACTTGCACTTTGGGCAACGTCGATGTTCTTGCAAGACCAAAACATACATAAAACATCTTCGACATCCCGCCACCACCATAGCCGGCGATTCTTCAACCCACGACGATGCAACCTCCTCCTTCATTTCCTCCGTCGTCGACAGGCACGAGCTAGCCGATGATGACGTGTTGCTCGGTGACGATCCTCCTCCAATCCTCCGATTAGCAACCACCACCGATTCCGCCGTCCTCGTCGGTGGCTCGACTCTGGCTCTCTTACCGTTCTTGTTTCTCATTTTCGAAACTTCGGACTTGTCGAGAGGTTTCTTGTTTTTTTTCTTTGTGTTGTTTTTGGTGATGATACTGATGGCTTCTTAAAAAAATGTGTGTGTGTATATATAAGGAGGAAGAGGAGCTAAACATGACAAAGAATTAATATTTGTTGAATAAAGTAATTATGGTATGGAGAGAGAAGATGACATTATTTTATTTAGTAATTAATTATTAATTGGAGGTGGAAAATTAGTAAAGTATAGTCGAGACAAATATATGAAACAAAAGGTAATGCAGTAAACAATGCATTAGCGCATTTAAACCAGCGCAGCAAACCATTTATTGCTTAGTTGTGTAGGGGAAGAGTAAATATATGTTACAATTAAAAAAGGAAAAGCAATGATTTTGATTGATAATCAAATTTTTATCTATTGGTATTCCCTCCAATTCATAAGAAGTGTTGTTATATGACTTCGTTTTTGTTTCAAACAAAAATGTCGAATTATATTTTCATTTTCAAATAAAAGTCTAGCTCTTATATTTATTAGTTTTTAATTAGAAAAATAAAATTATATAATATGTTCATAAATAGAATATCAATTTTAATAGTTTCTCTTTTTTTTATTATGCATAAAAAATCATAAAACGATACTTTTATTATAGCAAAACCGGAAAAATAGTTAATGTTGTTTAGAATCATCTTAAAAATGGTCTTTAAAAAGTATAGTTCATTTGGAAAACTGTTGAATGATAGTTTTTACTAGTGACAAACAATGGATAACATTAAATAAAAATGAATCAAACAGTTTAAAAAATATATATATTTACAAATAATTATTTTTAAATTTTAAAAATTTAAATTTATACTATAAAACGCCTATATCAGACGACGGTTTCAACGCCAGCTAAAAATGTATGTTTGATTAATAACAAAATGGATGTTTCGAAAATAACAATTAAATTCAATTACTTTGAATTATTTTCCATAGTTCGAGTATAAATTAATGTTTTTAGTCGTGAAAATTTATGACAATTTAGAAGAATGAAAGATGTTAACTAATGTGGATGCTAACTCTGCTAATAGTTTGATTAATAGTGTTAGAGTCAATATAGGTTTTGACCAATGTTTAATATTTTTTGAATGAAATGGCTAGTCTTAATAGTTCATGTATGAAGTTTCACAGCTTTATAGTTCATGTGGAGAATTTAACCACATGTCATAACATGTATATGAATTGGTTGTTTTTCCATGTTTTAGTGACAACATGTAAGTAAAATATTTTGACATTCTCTCTATATCTTCTCAAATAATATATAAGAAATCTCATGTAATTTTTGATTTTTAAATTTAATATATTTAACAATTTGTTTGTATTACAAAATCTATTTTAATCGACAGTTTTAAACACTAATTACAAGTGTCTGTTTGATTGATAGCTAAAATGGACATTTTGAAGATACCGATCGAACTTAGTTACTTTAAATGACTTTATATAGTTCAAGTATAAATTAATGTTTTTGGTCGTGATAATCTAGTGATATGTTAAAAGATGATTCAAGGATAATTTGAAAAAAATAAACTATATCAATATAAGTAGTGATTGATGGTAGTTTAATTACTTTTCTCATTTGCAGTAATATTATATCAACATGTTGAATACCTAAAATTCATCATATTAGATGTCAACTTCCGTATATATGCTTTGAAGAGAACATAAAACGATACTTACAATTTATGTTACAGTTTTCATAGGAACAAAATATCGTACATTAGTTTTTTAGGTACTTAGAGGTTATAAAAATTCTAGAACGATTTTATATTCAATAAAATATCTCCGTGACTTAATGATGATGTAGAAAAGGCAAAACAAACATATACAAATAGATATATGGACAATATTTGGGGGCAAAACACTCTCAAAATCACATTCACGAAGTGCATAATTACAGTATTACATCACATTCGACTAAATCACACATGATATGATCTAATACAACGTATAATCAAGACAATGTCAAGACATGAGTAACATGGATCATGCATGATGAACATGGATTCTACATCGTATCAGGATCGACAAGACTGACTCCAACAAATTCGGTATTGGAAGCATAAGCTTTGATTCTTCTCCATGCAATCCAAACAGTGCGATGTCAAAACAGCCAAATTATCATGAATGAATATTGCAAGGCTCTTATCGAACTTATTAATGGCAAAAGAAAGAACATACATTCAGAGAACATATAAGATGAAATTCATTGATGGATGCGAAGTTCAATAATACATATTGTGTTTAATATATATGAAAGATCTACTAGATCATCGATCGCCTCACACGATTGGCACACCGCTAACTATAATTTTTATTGTTTCCGTATATCCTACCCAATGTATTGACAATTTATTATTTCAAGATTATGTACCTTTCACTAAAGTTTAAAGTTAAATGAAAGTTTAAACTTTGTAGTAGTTATGTGTTAAAATGTAAAAAAAATTATCGTGAGCGTGGTGTTGATATAACCATTTGTCTTGACATTTATCTTACATACATTATATCATTTTGTGTTGTGGAATCGTATGTGGAACCGTTCACAATATTTCTATGTGCGACAAAAGTTAAATTCGATTATCGTAAATGATAATCATTATTTATGATATGAACAAATTCAAATTATCTAACAATAATGTAACATACATGAGTATGAAAAAAAAGACCAACAAAAATTAAACTAGTACTCCATTTGTTGATTACAAGTGTCGTTTCAAGGTTTTCATATATTAGAAAAATTATTACTTTTTTATTGTATCATTTATTGATACACTATATTTCCTCTGTTTTATTATAAGTGTCGGTTAAGATTTTTTACACATATTAAAAAAATAATTAAATTTTATGTTTTACCCCTTATTAGTGCACTATATTATTTGATTCCACCAATTAATTAGCTAAACGAATAGGAAAAAAAAACTATAAGTTTTATGAAAAATATGCATTGAAAATGTAAAATGACAGTTATAATGAAACAAAATTTAAGTCTAAAACGACTCTTATTATGAAATGGAGGGAGTAAAATTTTGTCTCTCTAATTAATAAATTAAAATGGAGAAATTTCAAAAATACATCTTTTATGATGTCTCTTTTCAAAAATACCTCTTGTTATTGTCCATTTTCAAAAATACTCATTTTATACATTTTCATAAGATCATATATAAAGATTCAAAATTTTAAACATTCATAATAAGGTAGTTATGGTGATAAAAAATATTTATAAACATTTATAAGTTATGTTTTAATATGAAAATGCTAAGTTGAAAAGGGGTATTTTTGAAAATATTTTCAAACATGGGTATTTTTAAAAAGGGATATCATAAAAGAGGTATTTTTCAAAATTTCTAAATGAAAATACTCTATGTTTCAAAATATATGATGTTTTGAGTAAAATCGTGAAGATTAGGAAAATTATTCTTTTTTCAAAAAAACATCATTTAATATTTAATTTAAAATAACTCAGCCAATCATGAAAAAGACCCCATAACACAAATGATTTTAAAATACCAACTATATTTAAAAATTGCATAGAAATGTGAGAATATTTTATATTATAAAACAAAAACAAAAGTTCAAAAACATTTTATATTTCGTAATGGATGGAGTAATATAAATAAAATTGGAATATTATTTGAAAATCTATACTGAAAAAGCAAATGATATTTTTACAAAGTAAAATTTAAGTGTTAGAGCATCCCAATGAGGGGTTCTCATGAAGGTTGAATAATAATATAATATTAGTTATGTATCTAAAAATCATATATATGAAAGGAGGTGAACTTTTTCTATATTGCGCCGCGTCATCGCATGAAGAATTGTCATGTGTCTTTATATTAATTGTAAGAATAAAAATAAGTAAATTCAAATTTAAGTTAAAAATTATAAATACATTAACAAAAAATAATACCATGTCACAAAAACATAAACAAAAAAAAAATCAGAAATTAAACATAATTAAATAATATGAAGTTTGAACTTAGTTTACCTTTTCATTTTCTTCTTTTATGAAAATTAATCTCCATCATGGCTATATGTTCTTACATTTATAGTTACAATGCAAATTAATTTTCTAGATTCAATGATTTTTTCATTCGTTAGTATATATTAACAATTAAGTCTATATTAATCACAAATAAGTTTCTCAACATCTTTTTGATTAAACAATGTGTTCTAACCATTTTTATAGAGGTGGGCAAACAGCATTCCGGGACGGTACTTTGCGGGAATGAAAACATGACGGAATTTGAAAAGCAAAATAGTTGTTCTATTTATATCTCATTTAAAGTTCGGCACGGGATCGGGATAGGACATGATGTAACGGAAATTCTCAAAAATAAAAACGAATGTGACAGTCATAAAATTTATATAAATTAATTATTATTTTACATAATGTAAAATATAAAAATTAATAACTTAGTTACATTTAAGGAAAAATAGCAAATGAAGATTAAGTTTGTGTGTAATATTTTTATCTTTTTATTTTATATTATTATAAGATACATATTCAATTGTATTCATCCGCATGTTGGATGGATAAAATGTAATTACAACACATCTTTTAATTATGCAACACAACAAGTCGTTGTTGGCTGGTGTCAGAAATTATGATGGGTCTCGAAATATTGGGATCGGCGAATTTGGACTCTATAATATCACATTTAGAGGTAGAAGGGAAGGCTCTATTGATGCCTATACAGTGTATATTTCATGGGTTTTTCATCAGTGATTTTTGAAAAAGATTGTGAAGTTCTGATAAATATTATACATGGATCTGTTCGATATATAAGTGTGGAAAGTATTTATTAAGATACTGGTTTTTGGTCAGCAAAATTTAAAGCATATTAATTTTATCACGTGAAAAGGTGCTCAATTGCCATGCACATACACTTGCAAAACATAGCGTTTTAAATGTTTTGTTCTATTCAAATTGTATTTATCCTCTGCGTTGGCTAATTAATATTTTGTTCTGCAACTATGTAATTTTCTAATTTGCATAATATAATGATTAGACGGGAAAAATGAGATACATGTTCAATTATTTATCTAATTTTACTTAGTATAAAATTTGTCCCAAATGAGACTTTAGAGATTTTGTTTCATGTCATGTTCCCAAACGAAAAAAAAAAAAATATGTACCATACATGAATACATTTTTGTGTGGAACGGAAATTCGAGACCATAAATGAAATAGAATAGGATAGAACAAGATGGGACGAGATTTTGATCATCTCTAATTTTTTATTAAAAATCCGCGTGTATGAGCGGGTATTAACCTAGTAATAATATAAAATTAATTGAATTTTTCAAAAATTGAGAAAGCCACTGGGCTCTCCTTTGAGAAACTATTGAATGAGTTTTTCAAGTTCTGAGAGATCCAACTAATTTTATATTATTATTAACTCCTCTTGAAGATGCTTATAGAATGACATTTATTAAGAACGGAATTAGCAGTAACTAGAATTTTATACGAGAAGCCAATAACTAAAATACAGACCTCAAGGAGAAAGCGGGACACATAGCTGTTAATATCTTAAGAGTCTCGTGTATTAAATGCTCCATATTTAATAAGACAATCAGATTATTTAAAATGATTTATAGACTGAAAATTTTAGTGGCAATTATGGTACAGAGTTTGATTGGAAGCCAAATATTGGATGATTTATAAAAGAGTCCTCTTTATTTATTTTATTCTTTTTAGTTTGTTTCACAAGATTATAAAAGCTGGAAATATTGTTTTTTATGTGGAAATATATGTTGTTGTTTTTATATAACAGAGGGTAATTCGGAATTTCAAAAGAGGATTATTGTTTGATTAATCTTTTCAGTGAGTATAGTCATCGAATAAATTGGTCATTAAATTTAATAAATTTAAAATGTGATATTATTTCAGCGAATCAAATGAAAATAAAAAAAATTATGGATGAAAATCAAATTCAAAATGGAACGACGCGCCATGTATTCAGATCTTTTACTACCAGACTAAGGTCGGAAATATGTTGTTTTGAGAGATAATTGTTTTTTTTTAATTTTAAATTGAATATAGTAAAATATTTCTTTATAAAAGAATTACATAACAAAATGTCAAATACTACCATTGACCTCCATCCTAAAATCTAATACCTCAGCATCAGTTATTTCCCATGTGAAGCTATTTAATGAAATTTAATGATAGCTTTTAAATGATACTGTTTGTTTTCCTATTATCGTAATCCCATTTTCACATTCATTACGAATCTGAATGGTGAAGGGAATAACTTCGTTCTTTCTTTAGTTATGTTTCATGTAATTTAAATAAATCGTTATTGATCAAATTAAGAAGATCGAATTTGATCCCAAGAGTGAATCAAGCTACGTACGCTTGAGTGTAAAATGACAGAGTTTTTTTAAATACTTGCAAAGTAAAGTATTTTAGAAATATGATTGATATGATCCAAATCAACATACAAGCCCTTGCTCAAAAGTTTGTTCATTCCAAAACTGGTCGGTTGTAATCAGAACCATTTCTATATCTATGAATTTGAATCAATCATGTTAAGGTTGAAATGGAAACTACATTCGTTTAATTAAATAACTTTGAAGTGTTATATGTTTATATATATTCACACACACACACACACTTGCACTAATGAATAAAAACATCAAAACCTATAGATTTGCTTCATTGATTTTGGAAGAGGATCGATGTCTGTAATTGTCTTGTTCTGGTTTGGGGATTTCTTGTACCACTGTCCAAACGCTCTATTTGGACTTTTTATTCCCCTTTATACGGAAATAAATACATAAGATAAGTGATATTACCGCATTATCCGTTTTCAATCAAAGCCTTCGATTGTCCAAAATCATCTCATCTTCGTCAACTTGATTCTTGATTCCCTTCATTCAATAATTTGTTTTAGACTTTTGAAATAATAATGTTTCTTTTTGTTTGGGTATGGCATGTATGCAACGTCAACTATAATAAATCAAAATAGCTTCTCCTCCCTGTTATATATAACTATAACAATAAATACTGAAATTTTGCAGCTTGGTTAGGGTTGGACTTTGGAGGAGTTTTATATGACTTAATTATATATGCCATAAACTCGGGTATTTTCATATATTAAAAGCAAATGCAGATATTGCACTTCGAGTTAATGGTGAGATTTGTATCAATGGCGACTGCATCATGGACATATTTTTTGTTGTAAAAAATTAAAACTCATGTAAATATTAATCGAGAACATAACTTTAAAAAAAAAAAAACTGTATACCCTTCTCTTCAAAGTAGTTCAAAGAAACATTTTCATACTTCAAAAAGTAGAACCATTTTTTCTATAATATTTATTTTAAAGTACTTTTGTTTTTTTTGGGGTCAAAAAGCAAAGCTTACTTATGTTTTTTTTTTAATAGAAAGCTACGTTATCCGGTTTTACATACAGTTTTTTTTAAAAAATATTAAATAGCATAAAAGTAGAATTATACTGACTAAAAGCAAATATAAGGTATTAATAAAAAATCCTTAAGACTCAAAACAAATGACAGTTTGGCCGAGTGGTCTAAGGCGCCAGATTTAGGCTCTGGTCCGAAAGGGCGTGGGTTCAAATCCCACAGCTGTCAAAACCTTTTTCCCACTTTTTCCATTTTTTTCTCCAGCTTTTACTTTGTGTTTTTTTTATTGCCACTTCGCCGGAGAATCTCGAAGCTAGCGAGGAAGAAGAATCAATGGCGAAAACTCTGAAGAACCCATTGGAATCTCGCTTTTTGATTCGTTTTCTTGAGTCTCCGACTCTGTTCGCCTCTTGCTTCACGAATTCTAGATCTCTTCAAACCCTAGCCTACGAAGAAGTCCGATCCTCCGGAGATCGGAAGTATGAGTCTACAGCTCTCATCCTTCATGGCCTTCTCGGCTCCGGCCGTAATTGGCGATCGTTTTCTCGCTCCCTCGCTTCGTCTCTCTCCGTTTCCTCTGCTTCTGGTATGCCTCTCTCTCTCTCTCTCTCTCTGACTGGTATTTTTCAGCTTTCTACTTTGATTTATAGATTTTTTTCTTGTTTGTGCATCAAGTTTGGAAGATGATACTGGTTGATCTGAGAAATCACGGGAGATCGACGGAGGTGGAAGGGCTTTATCCGCCTCATGATCTTGTGAATTCCGCTAAGGATTTAGCTGATTTGGTTAAATCAAGTGGCTGGAATTGGCCTGATGTGGTCATTGGTCACTCACTGGGAGGCAAAGTGGCTTTGCAGTTTATGGAGAGTTGTGCTCGTGGCGATTACGGTGAATCGGCTCCTCCTCCTAAACAGGTACTGGACGGCCATTTTTGTGTGTGTATAGTTGAGATTTTCAGTTTATGCTAATCGATTAAAAACGATCACTTCTGATAGAAATGTTGGTCTGTTATGATCTAAGCAAGTTTAGTGAGCTCATTGTTATCGTAAGATGGCTAATTTGCGCCTTTCTCTGGGAATTATGTGGAATGTTGTATGCTTCTTTGGTGTGATAACCAGAGCAAGATCGGTTTTGGTGTTTCTTCTTTTGATGCAGAACAGCTATGGGTGCTAGATTCTGTCCCTGGGGAAGTTAAGGCAGAACAAAGTGATGGCGAAGTAGAGAAAGTTCTGCAGACGTTGCAGAGTTTACCTTCACCAATCCCTTCCCGCAAGTAAAGTTCTCCTCCTTTCCGCGGTTCTTGGTGTTTGTCTACCCTGTGGACTGTTGGTTTAATTCATAAGCATTTTCCTACACGAAAGTATATAAATAATGCTCACTTTTGATATGAAATCTCGGGTGAACGTTAGTATATGTGGTGTATAACATCTCTCTGATTTAGCTGTTGTTGCGGATGCAAGGGCATTTTTTTGCTTTGGCATGTATCAGTAAAGTAAATACACATGCATATAGATAAGTGAGAATAAAGAGTATGCTTATATGATCTTTTTCTAGCTGATTATGTTACACATATCAATGAGGCTCCTTTCAGCTTGCAAGGTATATAAATCCAACCTCATGCCACTCAAACATTATTTTGCGATTCTAGGTGGCTCGTGGATCATATGGTCGAACTTGGGTTTTCAAGATCGTTATCCGAGTGGATTGGCAGCAATCTCAAGAGATCCGGAGACTCAGAGACATGGGCCTTTAACCTTGACGGAGCTGTCCAAATGTTCAACTCCTACAGGTTTCTTGCCTCTCATATGAACCTTGGTTTTAAATGGCGTGCGGCGCACCATGGCGATATGATCCGGGCTTAGTGCCTTGAGCCATGGCGCACTATAATTATATAAATGACCTTCCTCAAGATTATACTTTTATTCATATGACTTCTCACTTTCCCATCTCAGAGAGACTTCGTACTGGTCCTTACTAGAGAACCCGCCCAAAGAGACCGAGATTTCTTTTGTGATTGCAGAAAAGAGTGACCGATGGGACCACGATACAACCAAGCGGCTTGAAGCGATTGCAAACCAGAGACAGAATGTCTCAGAAGGGAAGGTTGCGACTCATCTTCTTCGTAACTCTGGCCATTGGGTCCACACAGACAATCCAAAGGGACTCCTAGAGATTGTGAGTCCCAACTTCTTGTCGACACACAAGTAGACGATCAGTGTTTGGTTTATCTCTTTTGTTCAGTATTTATATGCAGAAATAGCAAACTCAATCGCAACTAATTACTTAAAAGGCGCAATTGTTTCCCTTTTTTCGGCGTTTGCATTTCCTTCAGGCTTCAACAATGTACAAACGTTTCTAATAATGTTCTCCTAAATTTTATTCGGCTTGTTACATTCCTATGCTCTGCTAAAATCTGATTCGATCTTAATGGGCCGTTAAATGTTGGGCCTGAATAAATTGGGTCTCTTCGGCCACAAAAATCACGACTTTAACCCTAACGGAAATGCTGACTATTAAAGCCGATTCTGGTTCGTCTCTCTCGCCTAGCTTAAGGCGGAACAAAAAAGAAACCCTAGCTAGCTTCCCTTCTTCCTTTGTCCGTTCGAAACCATGGTAAGCTTTTGTGTAAAGCTTGTTGTTTATTTTCTTGAGATTTAGTGATTCGAAGAAATTTTTGGAGGTTTCAGTTTTCGCAATCTTATAGGTTTAGTGTTATTTGGAGGTTTAGTACTTTATAACTCTGAATCCGTCTCTGGTAGTGTGAAATGAGAAAATGTTTTCTGAAGCTTCGAATTTCGATCTGAGATCATATGAGTTTTCGGAAGATTGGTGGGGTTTCCAATTTATCATTGAATTATCAATTTGGACAAGTGTTTGAAGATAATTGCAAACGAATAATGCAAAGTTTTGATGGATTTGTAGTCGAGGAGAAAGACCAGAGAGCCAAAGGAAGAGAATGTGACTCTTGGACCAGCTGTTCGTGACGGAGAGCAAGTCTTTGGTGTTGTTCATATCTTTGCTTCATTCAACGACACGTTCATTGTGAGATTGACCTTCTTCTCTTTTTTTTTTTAATTTTCCACCAAAGTTAGAAAAATTCCATATACATTGCTGAATTTTTGTATATTTTCCAATTGCAGCATGTTACTGATTTGTCTGGACGGGAAACACTTGTTCGCATCACTGGTAAGCACCAACTGAGAATGATCGTCTTGTTAGCTTATGTGCGGTAATGTCTGAATATTATGAACATTGTAGTCACTCACTAGTAAGTGTGAGATGAAGTGTCTTGACTACATACATAAATGGCTGGCTCAATAGCACCGGGTTAGATGCGGTAGTGTCTGATATTATGGTTCTCTCTATTGGGTGTTAGCGGAAATGTCTTTAGTCTCTGTTCTTTTAAGGTTTTTAAACTTTCGAGAAATCCTTTTTTCATCTGTATAAAATTTGCATTGTTTATGAATACACAATTGGCTGCTAAATTGATGTTTTGATTTTAAACATCTATAGGTGGAATGAAGGTGAAAGCCGACAGAGATGAATCCTCACCTTATGCAGCTATGCTTGCTGCACAAGATGTCGCTCAGCGATGCAAGGTATGAGCCACGAAACTGCATTACCAAGCTGACAATATAATAAGCCTTTTGTTAATGTAATCGGTTTGTGAATATATTTATATACCCAATACAGGAACTCGGAGTCACTGCCATGCATGTGAAGCTCCGTGCCACTGGTGGTAACAAGACCAAGACCCCTGGTCCTGGAGCTCAGTCTGCCCTAAGAGCCCTTGCCCGTTCCGGCATGAAAATTGGTCGCATTGGTAAACAAACAGTCTTCATCTACATTTCTTAAATTGCGTCGTTGTTGAATAAATCTCTCACACTGTTATTGTTTTTAACTCAGAGGATGTGACTCCAATCCCAACCGACAGTACCCGCAGAAAGGGTGGAAGAAGGGGAAGGAGGCTGTGAGTTTTTTGGCTTTGGCTGGATGGATCCCTTTATGGGCTCTCTACTCTATGTAGTAGCTCTCTCTCTGTTTCATTTTGTTTTTTTTTTCTTAGATTGAAAAGAGTTTTGGATTTGCAATGATTTGTTTTAGACAGCTTTCATCTTCTCTTATATGCCATAAGATATTCAAAAATATTGCTTGTCATTTTTTCTCATAAACATCTTCTTGGATTTTGGGTATGCTATTTGCAAAGTCTTAGATGCCAAATCTATAGTTTTGGCGTTGATTAAATGTTTTGTATTTGGTTGCAATTGTAAAACATTAGACGATTGTGAATTTAAATGTCTCTTGTCCATCCTCTAGATCCATACACAAGAAGCTGAAAAAGTGAAAACTATTTCTCTGAATCATGTGGAATTTGGAAAGGATATAAACGATTTATTAGTAAAGAAACTCATTTCTCAAACACTTGAAGCGGTTGCCAAAGTGTTTTCTAGACGTGGACCAGTGGATTTTGAGTTAAGCATGGCATGAAAAATCACTCTGATTCATGATCCAACAACCACAAGTTTGGTTTCCTAGATTGTTAAAGATGAGTTTGATCACGGATCAATGTCGAGAGTTAAATCGGTGTTAGAATCAGAGAAACGGAAGCGTTGAGATTGACAACTTTGTGCATAACCAGAGGTATAAGTTTTTGAATCAGATTAGGCTTCTCTTTCAGTTTTCAGGGATTGGAGATTAGAAGATGCTACATTTCCATCGAATAGATGAGCAACTCTTATTGCCAAAATGTTACCATTAATGATCGATCGCCAGCAGTCTTATGCTGCATTAGGCTATCCATATTGGCTCAAGAATATTTTTAATTATGATAATTCCTTTTCCTTTGTGAAACAACCATGTTTTTTGGACTTTAGGCTTAGATTCCTCTTATTATGAGGTTTCCATTATGTGCGGTTGTTCAAAAGTTATATAATCAACTCTTATTATGATGACAAAAAAAAGAAACATAATTTTTTCTTTTTTCCATTTACATAACCAAAGTTTAGTTCGTTAGCCTTTTCTCATGGCCTTTTTAAGTCAGAAAATGGCCCAAGCCCAATAATAAACAAAACCCTAGACAGTAAAGGTATAAAAGCGGCGTCTTTCTTCTTCTCTAGGGTTACCGGAAGACGAAACCCAAAAATGCAGATCTTCGTGAAAACCCTAACCGGCAAGACCATCACTCTCGAGGTCGAGAGCAGTGACACCATCGACAATGTCAAGGCCAAGATCCAGGACAAAGAAGGTACAATCTGAAATCTGCTCTTCGATTACTTTTTTTTTTTTTATTGTGAAATCAGATCTCTTATTCGCTCACTGGTTCTCCTCTCTAGGAATCCCTCCGGACCAGCAGCGATTGATCTTCGCCGGAAAACAGCTCGAAGATGGCCGTACTTTGGCTGACTACAACATTCAGAAAGGTACAAAATTTCGTCAAGTCTTTTTAAGATCAGTTCGATTATACATTCACTGACTTGTCTAAACAAATCAACTCGAAATCAGAATCGACGCTTCATCTTGTGCTGAGGCTTAGAGGAGGAATCATTGAGCCTTCTTTGATGGCTTTGGCTCGTAAGTACAACCAAGACAAGATGATTTGCCGCAAGTAAGCTTTCGAGTCTTGTCACTTGCATGTTTGGTGAAATTAGTTTATTGTGTGATTAGGATTTTGTGTTTCTGGGAATTAACTTAGCTTCTCAAGCCATTTACAATGCGTGCGAGGTTATAAATGTTCCCAATATTAAATATTCCATTCTCCAAACTTTGTCAGCTGGTCAAATTTCTCATCTTTCCAGATGATTTTCTTGAATGGTACATTTATTCATATGATTATTGGAATATCAAAAGTTTCATTTTTGTGTATGGTTTGCAAATGTAATGATCATTTCCTATGAAGGTCGATGCTTTTTATGCGAGAATTTAGTTTAATATTACAATAGCTAATTGCATTTTGAGTTTAGGATGTAACCTTTAGATTAGTTGGTGATGTTATGTCTGTCTGATTTTGATGTGTCAATATTATACAAGTTTTTTAGTTGAGATTATTCTAATGTTAATGTAACATCTGCAATTTAGGTGTTATGCTCGTCTTCATCCAAGAGCTGTCAACTGCAGGAAGAAGAAGTGTGGCCATAGCAACCAGGTTCGGTTTTCTTAGTTTTGCCTTTTTTGATCTATTCGAGTTATCGATCTGTTCAACTGTTATCTGAATAACATTTTTTTTGTTTACACCTTATTTGCAGTTGAGGCCTAAGAAGAAGATCAAGTAGACTCGTTTCAAGAATCTGATCTTGCTTGCTTCTTTTTTTTGTCTTCTCTTTGATAAGGTTTGTTTTGTTTCGGTGAATTTTTATGTCAAAAGATAATATCAGTAAAAGGATTTCGTTTTTCTATTGATTCCAAATCAATTATCTCCATTTATTCCGTTATGCATATGCATTGTCCCAAAATAGTTGTCGCGTCTAAAACTATGTGAAGTCTGTTAAATGCGATAACGAAACGGAACATCAAATCCTCCTTCCTGTGGCCACAAATATTAGTTGTCTTCTAGCTTTCTTAAAGTGGCATAGAACCATTTGTGTTAATGGCAGCTAAGGAAGGTCCTTTGGGTCGAGGTCAGGAGATTTCTTGAGCTGCTTATTGCTTCTGCATGACTTTCTTAGCATCTTCACTAGTCTTCCACCTACATCTCTCTTTTTGGCTCTCGCGATCCCCTGGCCGTGCTCGCTTTGTCACATGTTTTATGCCTCTTTCACGAGTTCTCTGTCCGAAGGGTCGAATCTCTCTATGAAGCTTAAAAAATATCGTAGCTTCTACTTCTTGCAAAGAATCAAAGCATTCTCTCTCGCAAAGGATCGAATCTGTCGAATCTCTCCTAAATTTTTGTTTGATATATCATAAAAGTTTCTTCACTAAATATGGTTATAGCAGTGATGAAAGAGCATTACTAAGTTTTTTAAAAAGGATGATTTTATTGAGATTTTTTAGTCCATACTGTACAAATGAATCGATTGAAAAGAAACTAATTTTGTTTCTTTTCTATGTATTGTCACAGAGCCTCTCTCTCTTTTTTCTTTTTTACAAATTAATGAATTTTATTTAATCAAAGAATTTGTTTTTAAAAAGAGTGATCATTGAGCTCCTTGGTTCATCTTCTTGGGCTTCTGCATGTTCCATGCATTGAGGCTCTCTACGGTCACAGGCTGTGACCCATTGTTGAAGACAAACAAATGAGCTTTATCTCCTACTGCCTTTGTTGGATACACTCGAGATGTTATCACTGTCTTTCCTTTTGCTCCGAAGCTCTCCACCACCGAGTGATCAATCTACATTTTGTTATTAATTAGTACCAATCTATTAATTATGTTACCTATTTCGCTTATAAACAATACAATAATATTGAGAAAAAAATTGAATTAATTTGTGACGTACCAAACTCCTTAGAGAGATCTTTCCGTCAGCGAGATCGACATCGACAAAACCAGCAAACGACGGTTTGTACATCCTCTCCTTTTGGTCAGTACCGGTGTCTCTTTTGAGAGTCGAACTGTTGATATATATAAGGTATTTGTTAAAAATATAGTTCAAAATAAGATAGTTTTAATCATCATTTGTAAATTTGAAAATGAGTTGGAAAACATACGGCTTGGCATCGGAGCACATGAGGACCTTAGGCTTGTTGGTTGTGGCATCTTTGAAGACTCTGAAGAAGACAGGAGTGTATTCTTCTAGGTCAGCTGTAGCCAGGGTGATCAAACCAAAAGGTCCGACCCCGCCGGTCACATTTGAACCCTTCATGTTACATAACTCAAGCGGTTTTGTGGCGAAGCTCGCGTCGAATTTTTCTGCCTTCTCTAGACTTCCAACGTTGAATGTCACGTCCACATCCACCTATATTCACGTTCGTTTTCTAAATCTCAAATTCTAAACCCTAAATTCTAAATCTTGACGAAATTATTATGAAAACATTATACGTTACCTGAGCAGGAGTGATTCCTTGGACCTCAAAGCGTTGGCCCATCTCCATTTTCTTGTTGTTCATTTGGACTTTCTTTCCTCTCAATGACTCAATCTCTTCAATAGGCCAAAACACGAGTTGCTTACCACTAGAGTCAAGCAAGACTGTTCTTGGGATAAGCTGAACTCCGGCCCAACCCTTCAAGGTATCATCTTGAACGGTGTCGGATTCATTGGCCCAACCCCAAAGAATTCTCCTGTTCTTCATGTCATCAAAGAATGTCTTTGACGCATAGAAGTTACCGTAGTCGAATCTCAAACCATCCCAACCGTCAGGAGTGGTACCGTCCGGTCTGTAACGGTCCTTCTTGGTATCATACTTTCCAAGAGTGTAGTACTCGTACCGGGTCAAGTCCAAACTAACCTTCAACACATGCTTGATGTCTGGACCGTCGTAGCTGAAGTCTAAACCGGTTTTCTTGTCGATGGATACGGGGAAGAAATCGGGACATTCCCACATACCGGTAGCTTTTCTTGAGTGGATGGGTCGTTTGGTTTTGACCCATTTCTTGAAATCGCGACTTTTGTACATATACGCGATTCCTCTATGCTTCTTCTTTGAGCCAACAAGCATTCTCCAATACCCATCTTTTTTGTTAAACCAAGCCGTGGTCGGGTCACGGAAAGCGGATCCATTCTCGCCATGATCGGGCCTTACCATAGGGTTATCGTCCGGTTTAATCCATTTCTTGAGGTATGGGTCAGAAAGGTCTTGGGGAATGGCATAGTTTTGGATCTGAGTTTGGTTCTCGGTGATACCGGTGTAGAGGATAACCGGTCCTTTTCCCGGTACGTGGGTAGCTGAACCGGACCATGTACCGTTGATGTCGAACCATTTGGATGGGTAAATCGCCGGTTCAAGGGCTTCCCAATTGATCAAGTCCTTAGAAACCGAATGTGCCCACACAATGTTACCCCAAACCGCACCTTTGGGATTGTATTGGTAGAAGAGATGATAGACTCCCTTGTAGACCATTGGGCCTGTTTAATTTTTTCAATATCGTTACATTCAATCATAAATATTATGTTTTTTTTCATAATCAACATAAAAAAGTAAAAATTTGTGATAGACTTACCATTTGGATCTGTTGGAATCGAGTATGCCACGAAGAAGATAGATGGCAAAACAAGGAAATATACGTTAGAACAATATATATTTGGTTGATATAAACCCTATATAAACTTCCATATATAAATTTAAACTATGTAAATATCATGCAACTTAAAACAAAAGCAATTCGGCAATTAAAAAAACCAACTTTCTTATCTTATTTTTCTAAACTCATATTTTTTTTATAAAGTTGTAAACTTATATTAATATTTCCGCATGGATTAATTTCCGGATAAGTGTAGGCATCGTGACACCATTTTGACTAGTTAAACGAAAGAGTTCCGGAAGAAAATCGAATGCGAAGGATATGCGAGTTGACGCTATGTCCACGTGTCTTACCACCAGGCTACTACCGTTTGACAGTTCTAAACTAATATTACGATGAAATAAATGTGAATGTACCGTTGATCCAATGGCGAGGGGGTTGAAAGTGAAAGGCGGTTCTGTGAAGAGGGCTTACTACCTCCAACGACGTAGATTTAGATTGCAATTTCTTGTAAACATTGTGAAATGCATCGACGCCATTATTGCTTATATTGATTAATACAAACAATAGTAACACAGAAACAATCTTTGAAGCACTCATTGGTGCAAGAAAACTCTATGATAACAACAGTTTGTTTTGATTTTTTTTTTTTTTTATTGTTATTAATTTTTTTATACGTTTAAAAAGAGAGAGAGACCTCTGTGATGAAGAACAAATAGTTTTTTTGATGATATATAGAAGAAAAAGGAGAGAAAATAGATCACTTTGAAGATAATCTGGATCCGGAAAATAATCTTAATCTCACACTAAAATTAGATGAACAATGTGGCTTTGCAATTTTACCTTTTGTTGTCTTTTTTAATCCAGTTTTAAACAACTCTTTTTTATCCCAAATTAAAAGTCAAATATTTTGGTCAATAGATTGTATCTTCTTAATAGGTTTGACAAAACTATAATGACAAACCTTGTTGTTACAAGAATGAAACAAATTGAAGTTACCAATAGTCTCCACATGAGCAAGAACCTTCCTTGAAGCAATGGAACCGGTTTGCATCTCTTACGATAACCTCCCGCCTTGTAACCAATGATGCAAACTTGAAAAAACTATGGCAGTCACCGCAAACCCTGAGATTCTTTGTGATTCTTAAGAGACTACCTTCGGGTGTCGAGATCAAACCAAAAGCTAGCGCTAGCTTTTCGCTATGTAAAGATAACATCCCGACTTTAACCTCCTCATCGACATCGTGCAACACAAAATTTGTATCCGGGACATAACCCGCTTTCTCAAGCTTCTCAGTCAGATTCCTGAGTGCGTCATAAATCTCCTTTGACTTAGGATGAGTCCTATCACCAACCTTGAACCTATGTGTTGTGTTATCAGCTTCAATCCAAGTATACCCGGGGAATTTCTTTAATCCTCTTTGGTTCATCAAGTTCCTAATTTTAGCAACCTCCTCCCATTTACCGTCGTTTGCATAAATATTAGAGAGTAAAATGTAGTGACCTGGGTTCTGTGGCTGTAGTTCAAGCAAGGAGATCGCCGCTTTCTCTGCCATTTCTACGTTCCTATGAATTCTGCAAGCCCCAAGAAAAGAACCCCATAAAGTTTCGTCTTTTTGAATCGACATGGTTTCAATCATCTTACTAGCCTCATCAAGTCTACCAGCTCGACCCAAGAGATCGATCATACAAGTATAGTGTTTCACGTTTGGCCTAATGCCGTACATTGGCATCAAGTTAAATATCTCGAGGCTCTCTTTGACAAATCCTGCGTGGCTGCAAGCATTAAGCAGAGAAACGAAAGTGATTTCATTGGGAGATAATCTTCTATCTAACATCATTTGAAACAACTCAAGAGCCTTTGTTGCTTTCCCGTGATACCCATACGCTGCAATCATCGAGCTCCATGATATTACATTTCTCTCTTTCATCGTATCAAATATTTCTCTTGCAGCATCAACGTTTCCACACTTTGCGTGCATATCAATTAGAGCTGTTCCCAGCATCACACCAAAAGGAACATTCATCAAGCGAATATAATCGTGAAGGATCACCGCCTTGTTCAAATCCCCGAGCTTAGCACAAGCGTTAACAATGGTAACAATGGCAACTTTATCAGGAACAATCCCTTCGTTTCTCATCCGTTCAAATAAGAGCCATGATTCATCAGGCCTCCCTGAATCAGCATACGCACCAATCATCACCGTCCAAGTAACAAGGTCTCTATTAGGCATTCCATCGAACAGTTTACATGCATCATCGATCATCCCACATTTCGCATACATATCCACAAGCGCTGCACAAACGTAACAGTCTAAATCCATACCAGACTTCAACGCTACTTCATGAATCAATCTACCAACGAAAACATCTTTCTTCTCTCTGCAAGCCCTAATCACTATCGGCAATGTGTAGTTATCAAGATTCAAGCTTGAACTAACAATCTGGCTGAAAACTCGTAAACAGTTGAAGAAATCGCCAGTTTTCGCAAACCCACCAACCATCACGCTCCAAGACACAGAATCCTTAACGCTCATTTCTTCGAACAACGCCTCTGCATCAGCTATTGCTCTGTATTGCGTGTATATGTAAAGCAGCTTGTTTGCGACCGCAAGCTCCTGTAAAAAGCCATTGACGATCACTTGGGCATGGATTTTCCCAACATCAATGACGTTTTTGCAGCTAAGAATCGCGGAGATGTAGTCTCCAGTGTCTCGAGAGACAGAGACGTGAGAAGATTCGGACAAGTTGTCGGAATCAGTCAGGGAAACTGAGGAGGATTGTTCGTGAAGATGATCAGAAAGTGTATAAGTGGCTGAACAAGTGGAAAATCGCACCTTTGTGGTGTTTCTCGAGAACAGAAGAAGTCTACCTCTGAGATTCCTCAACATGATCAACGACAACTTTTATTCTTCTTATGTTTGAAATTTGATTACTAATAATGTGAAACCATACATATAACACATATGTAATGCGCGTAGTATTTACTATTTAGTAATGATTTATCTTTTTCAATACAAAAAAAAAAAGAAAGATAAAGAATTGATGTTGAATCATTTGATTTTTGTTCTAAATTAAGTAATGATTTATTACTATTTAAAAACTCCATTTTACTCATTTATCTCTATATTTTTTGTTGTTGTTTTTGATTATTAATTCGTAGAAACATTTAGGTGCTTTTGCAACTTTTATGAATAACTGTACATTCAAACAAAAATCATCATCTATCATAAAACAAAGTAAATTAACAAACACATTTATTTTCTCTAATCCAGTTTTCCACGAATACACATTTCTATTGAAATTTGGAATGGAAATGAAAGTGTTCAGGAGCGAAAATTTTCCACATTCAGATTTGTCAGAAAACCAAAAGAGTAATTAAAATTCTAAAAACGCAATTTGATGGGTAAACCGGGGAAAACACTAAACCGGAATCGAGAAAAAGGTACGTCACTGTTTCTTCCCAATTCCCCATATTAGCCAAACACTCCCAACCATATGATGATGTGACCAAAAGAAAATCAAACAAAATCTTAAGAATCTCTCTTCTTTTCTTCTTTCTCAAGATAATGAGTGATCCAAATCGGATACCCGAATCCGTAACCCGACCCGTTGGAGGCACCGAGTATAGCTGGTGCAGAGCGATCACCGGCGGCACAGGTATCGCCGTCATAGCTCTCTTGCTTTCCTCAACCCCTAAACTCCAAAATCTCCAAAATACCCTCGACAAACTCCAGATTTACCATCCTACCCTCCGCTCCAACCTCCGTTTCGACGCATCCGCAAACTCCTTCTCCTTCGTAACCTCCGCCGATTCCCGCGTCGAAATTCAGCCCTTCGATTCCGAATCCACGGCTCAGATCATCCGAGACAGCGACGATCCCTGCGCCAGAGATCCGCACAGGATCATCCTAGAACACGAGCTGAACAAAAACACGTGGATCGATCCGCACCGTTGGCACAACGGCGAGTCACGCGTGTTCTTCGTCAGCCTCTACGATCTGAGCGACGGCGACGGAAGGATACTCACGTTTCGGCTGAACACGGGGGCGTGCGATCGGACTTCTGCGGTTACGCTTCTGAGAGAGTTTATGAAAGAGACGGCGGCGGCCGATGGATGCGGCAACGGTCCCGTGGCGGTTGCGGAGACGGCGGTGGGGTTAAGTCCGGCGATAGAGGATCTGATTCCGAGTGGGAAAGGGGATAAACCGTTCTGGGCGCGTGGGATCGACGTGCTCGGTTACTCGCTAAACGCGTTTCGGTTTGCGAATTTGAAATTCGTAGACGCAGATGATTCGAATCGGAGGTCGCAAGTGGTGAGGTTGAAACTGGAAAAAGATCAGACTCTCAAACTTGTGGCTGTAAGTGTCTCTTCTTCACTGTGCACTTTCTATTATTGCGTATTTTAATAATATTAATATACTTTTATTACTTCTTAATTTTGCAGAAAACAAATAAATAAATGATTATTTTATTTTTATGTACATAGTTAATAGTTTTGATAATATTAGTTGTATAAAATTGTCGTTCGAATGATTTAGGTATGAAACATTAATCTCGCCATGCCTCGCCATAATTTTTATACACACATATTATATTTCAAGATCTTCCCATTTATGACATGTTTATGTTCATAACAACATCAATTGATCATATACATATACAAGGTTAAAGATGATCTTTTTGGTTTGTGCTATAAAGCCAAGATTGTCTGAAATTGTTTTTGGTGATGCATAACGATTTAACATTGCAGGGATGCAAGGCAAGAAGGATAAAGCTATGGGCGGCAATAGCGGCGGCGGGGCTAATCTCTGCGTATTCCTCTAAGAATTTACCGCAAAACCAAGGAGAGAAATACGCCGTGGTGACGCTTTCGGACTGTCGTTCCATTCTTGAACCTCCTCTTACTCCCAATGACTTTGGTAAGCCGAATCTTTTGCGATTACAATGACAATTGATGCTCTATATACATACGATGACGGGTATAGATGTTCCTAGATTGCGAGTTGTCTAGGCTTCGATTGTTTGTTCGGTGTTTAAACTAAGAATGGACAATACATTTTGATTTGGATGTTGATCAGGAATACAATCCAACTTAATACTTGTTTGTTTTGTTTTCAGGTTTCTACCACTCAGGGATCCTTCACACACACGACATAACCGGAGACGAAAAACTTTGGGACTTGGCCAAGAGATGCTACAACTCGTTCACATCCGCAAAGAACTCGAACAAGCAATTCACGGACATGTCTGATCTCAATTTCTTAATGTGCAAGGCCATAGAGAATCCTAGCCTCACCCCTTCCTCGTCTCTAAGAACAGCTTTCATCTCTATATTTGAAGATCCCGTTACCGATGAATATGCGGAACCCGCATTGGTTTCGGTCGGGGTGCGGGATTACATTGGATGCGCATCTATCCACGGGGTTGGACCGTCGATTGCGGTCTTCGACACGCTTAGGGACGGAAAATTGGACTGTGCGTTTGTGTATCCTTCGCCGTTGCATTCGAGAGAGCAAATGGATGGGCTGATTCAACACATGAAAGCTATTCTTTTGGAAGGATCTGCTTCTTCCTTTTAATTTGTGTGTTTTGACAATCCAAACTCTCTTTTACGTCCGGAGGCATAAATGGTCTCTTTAAAAAAAATAGTTGAAATAATTTTGCAATCACATATGGTCTTCAATTCGACTCCGGTAGGTAGTAGAAAACCGAACCGAAATAACCAAAAGGCTTATTCAAGGAAACCTAAATTGAGAAATATGAAAAGATAGTAAAAATTGCACTATTTTATTTTAGTGGAATTACCAAATATGGCGGAAAACAAATTTAAGAAGAGCGCTAAAAAAAGCTTATGGAAATGGCTGAAAGATTCATAGGAACACAAACAAACTCCAAACTATTTTTAGAGCACAGAGACTTTTCCACAAAACTCAAACCTACTTGCCTCGTTTTCTAGCTATCTTCATTTTTGTTTTGTGTCCTAAAACATTCTTTCAAGAAAAGGAGAAGAAAAAATCAACCAAAAAAGTTTTAAGTGTAAAAATGGCAACGGATACAACTTTTCCAGAAGGCGACGCAGAAGCTGAATTAAATCCAGGCCAAAACAAGAATTTCGAAGTAGATCCAATTTCATCAGAGATTGCTTCTGATAAGGTATTTTTTTTTTAAATGTGGTTTTAATAAATGGGTATGATTGTGTGACTTAACAAAACTATGTGAGAAGATTACATCTATATTGAGTTGTGATTAAATTCATCTCCAAATCAGCACATATACGCATTAATGCATATGGAAACTCTAATTAGCTCCTGCCAAAATTCTTTTTTTTTTAAATTATCTAATACAAGATTTTCTTGATTTCCGTTTGATGTTTCGGTTGATTTTTCTATGTTTTCCAATATTTCTTGACGATGTTTTGAATCTTCCAAACATTATGGTCTTTGTTAAAAAGAAAAAAAAAATTATTAAGAATTTCGCATTGAAAATAAGATGTCTTACATTATTTATAAAAGATATGAGTGGATTTATTTTTTGTCAATGAACTTTAATTTAGAAACTTAGAAACTTTGATAATTCTTAAAGCTCGGTTGATATGAACAATCAAAGATTGGACGAGTTGATTTTTGCAATATTGTATTTATTTATTTTATGTTTTGGCATTTAAAATGGGTAAAAGGTACAAATTAACTTGGAAAAGAAGGAAAATGCGAAGGCAAAGAGAGATGCGGCGCAAACGCTGAAAAAGACGATTATAATATCAGCGGTTATCGTCGCAGTCGCGGGAGCCGCCTTCGCTATCACCAAGAAATTGAAAGAGAAATGATTTTTATACGGCTTAATTCTCAAATTTTCCTCTCTCTTTAATATGTAACTTTTCTTTCTTACAAAATTAAGAGAGAAAAAATCTAAAGATAAAAATAATTATTGTGAAATCTATATTTAACTTTTTGTGGTATGTAATTTTCAAATTAAATAATGCAACTGAATCTTAATTAAATTTCCATACAATGTTTGGGGTAACGCATTTGATGAATGTTAATAAAAGTTTGATATAATTTTTGTAAATTTTATTATGATTCAAAACTCAGAACCCATGAAATAATGATTTTATAATCTCTTAAATGTGTTACATCTTAATGATTTTAAAATTTTTTACAAAAAAACTAAAAACTATACCAACATGATAAATAAAACAAAATTTAAAACTCAAGAAGCTAAGGAAACTTTATCAAGCCCAATGGGTGTAATATACATGTAGGCCCATATTTATGTGGGTCCCATTTAAACCCTTTTTGTTCCTTGTTTCACATTTTTGGCGCCACCTGAAGCTTTTCGCTCCCGCCCAAAATTTCTCTCTCTCAATGCATTAAACCTCAGAGGTGAAGGCCAAATCATTAGCAACTTCGACGAACGAATCATCTTCTCCAGTCAGGTAAAATTTCCTCAAACGATTGTGTTTTCTATGGCCGATTAGTAGATTTTTCTTTTCCTCTTTGTCTGAGTTTATCAGAGATTCTCAGATCGATTTTTTTCTCACTTTACGTTTCCGATTTTATCCTTAAATCTTTGATATTGAATGTGAAACTGATCGGTGATTTAACTCAGATCTTTGACGTATAGATAATAAAATGGATACTTCAAGTCCTTCAGCTTTTGTGAACGGATCTTTCTTGAGGCGTTACATCGGTCAGAAAGTGAGAACTGTGATTCAAGTGATTGGTTCCGACATCGGATCTGTGGTCGGAAAATCTACAGATGATCTTCAGATCGTTGTTAGAGGATCGCCTCCTACTCCTCTTACTACTTACCTCGAGGTTATTGGAATTGCAGAGAGTGAAAACTCCATTCGAGCTGAAACTTGGACCAATTTTGGAAACAGCTTTGGTAAATTTCACTGATTTCCTTTATATTTGTTTTTGAGTATATAGAAAGTTTGCTGCAATCATCGTAAACCCAATTGCGAGAAGCATGGAAAATAGTCAATTTGGGGTTTAAATTCTCTGTTTTTTCTTATGCATCTTTTCATTGTGGATGCTAATCTCTCTCGGATTGTTCAATGAAGAAGACTATGTTAGAAGATGCTTAGGTATTGAGTTTCATTTTTATGTGTCTTGATATTTTTGCTTGTTAACTTGTTTGTAGATCCACTCAACTACAACGAGCTATGTAAGCTAGCAAATGGGGAATTCAAGCATTTGTTCATCTGACGATGCTGGCGATGAATATGATCATCGAAGCTATTCCATTATATAACCTTTTGTAGATTGTTATGCCTCTTTATCTATTTGATCTCTCAACACTTTCTGGCTCTAAGATCTGTGTTACTTAGTCTATTCCAACTAAGCTTCAATTGCTGGATTTTTTGGGATTGATTCTTTTAACTCATTTTGATAAATATTGCGAAAACAACACCTACTCCTGATGAAAACTTCTTGATCCTATACACACTTACTATGAATTAGCTCCAAACGACCCCTTTTAATACCTTTTGTTGAGAAAAAAAGGTTTCTACCACCGTCAAATTGGTGTTGGTGGTTATGCAATGTTTTGGTGAGAACAAGTGACCGAAATTTTTGGGCCGAGAAAAGAGGGAATCAGATACAAACTCTCAGTCCTGCTTCAAGGCTTTTGTAATGAAGGATTTGGCAACCAGAATCCCGATGTAAGCCAACGTTGTGACTGTAATACCTGCAACAAGGACCGCATTGTCGTATACCGAGTGCTGGACCGTGTACACATGCACCCTTATAGTGTCCCAGTTGCTCTCTGTCCAGACCGGATCAACCATCCCCATAGAATCCGATGAGTTTTGGGGCAGAATCGTCCAAGCTTCATCGTCATACTTCAATCGGGTTGAATATGCTGGAACATACCTGCCACAACCAGGACTTAATATGTGTTATGGTGTAGGCAACAAAATGGTTAGGCCATAGAGATCTTATAGGCTCAAAAGTTAAATCATCTCTTTATTTAGCAAGAACAAGAACAACCCGAATTAACCTTATGTTTGTTGAAGAGAACCCATAAACAATCTCCCAAACCTATAAGTACCCAAACTAGTACCAAAATACTCGATAGCCTCCACATCTGATGTGGCATGACTAGCCTATGAATCTTAGTTGATGAGTGACTTGCTGATCTGACATCATTAGCTTATGATTTGCATTCCGTTTTAGGACATAAGGCACAACTTGAGCATGCAAACTAAAATGCCATTTCCAAGCGAAAAGAGTTTACCTGGTTGTGGAGACAACGCATGTTCCCTCCTTGTTGCTCTCTGCTTTGATGCACACTTCGCCGGGTTTGCTACAGACTCCTTTTGAGCATACCGAAGTTGTGTTTCCCTGTTGGACAGATGTTCTATCTGCTAGAAAATTCCATAGGAATCTAGAAACATCACTGACGTAACCAAGGTAAGGTTTGGAGGAAGGTTCTCCAAGGATGACACCAGCATAGTTGCCTGGGCAAGTGTTTGTTGGTGAAATATAATCTTTCACCAAGTCGCAAGATAATCCCGGTTCACAAGCTAAAAGACATGTTAGAAGCTCTTCAACGAAGGAAGCATTGACATGGATGGATCCCAGAGCCGAACTGCTTGTGTCTTTGCTGTCACTTGCAAGGATGTAAAGTGTACGGGCCACAACGGAAGCAGCAGCTACTACAGATGAGGAGTTGATATTTGCTGCAATACAATATCAGAAAGGATCAGAAAAGCGGAAATTGGGTTTTCAGAGCAAAAAGAAGAGGAAGACAGGCTTTGGCTCTTCTTACACAAGTCATCAAGGTGACTATGGTAGAACTTATTCGCAAACTTGGTATCAAAGTCTTCAAGTACAACAGCCGAAGTCTGAGGGTTCTGCAACAACGAACAAGATGTTATACCTTTTTCACTCTAGGCCATCTGATTCAGAATCACAAATATTAAGCAATGAGTATACTTCTCCTGTCATATTCATGATTTTGCAACAAATTTAAATGACATGGAAACATTCATGCTCATATATTAACTGCAGTGAAGTATATGCGAAGAGATACATTTTCTTTCAAACTCAGAATACACATTTGAATTTTGATACATTTTCTTTCAAACTCAGAATACACATTTGAATTTTTTCCATCTATTTACTTGGAAAACATATTGTACCTTTCTCATGAATGCCATTAAAGAGGAGGGAGGTATTCCAGGGTTTGTAGTATCAGCTGGAAGAATTTTGATGTTCTTTGATGCAAGTGAATCCTGAGCTATCTTTAAAGCATCCAGTGTCATGTTTGTAACAGAAGAATCCTAAAGCAGAACACCAAAAGTGGAGGTCAAGTCATTAATAAAGCCTATGGCAGATTTCACATGATCAAATGAATGATGTAAGAGTTTCAGAATATCAAGAATTTCTCACCCTAGTTTTATGAGCAAAGAAGGTATTCATCCCTCCACTCAAACCTTTTCCAACAGATCCTATTTCAAGCACCTGATAGATAACAGAAAACAGCAAGTTGAGTTCGGATCATTAGATTTAGAGAATTGTGAAACGTCAATTTCACAAGGAACACTAATCAAGCTATAAATTTGCTTTCTGTGCTACTAAGGAACAAATAAGTTGAAGCAACGATGAAACACATGCAACTTTTTCCACAAAAGATTTCATGTATAAAGTCTACATGCCACTACCAAATTTGTTGGATCACAACAATAAAGGTTACCGTTTCAATTTGAGAATTGCTAAGGCCAGCAACAGCATCTGAATGCAGATCTAGCTCGTGTAAGAACCTCCTGCTGCCAAGGTAACCCCACGTCTCTCCAGTCAGAACCAAAAATACAAGCTGCATTCATTTAGAATAGACACAGAGAGCTATAAGAGCCAAAACATAGCTAAGTGCAAGATATGGCTCTGGTATTAAAGCTTGCAAACAACAAAAGCATGAAATAAAACTGAATCACATGGCACACTGATGTGTGCTATGAACTCAATTTATTTGGCAATTATATTTATTCATTGGCACCTGCTTTTTGAGATTACTAAAACCATCAACTCGAGAAAGAGCATCAACTGCTCCCAGAAGAGCTACCAGTCCCTGAAAGTTGGAAAGTCATTGAGCATTGAATCGGAAAAGAAGAGTAAATAAACATATTCTAGATAAACCCAAAAGCAGTAAATAGCTAAATCTCACAGATACTGGTGAATCTGCACCAAAACTCTTGTCACGGAAAAATGATGCCGAATCCATGGAGGCCACAGTTAGTACAATTGGCTTGTGATTGTTGGAAGACGAAACATTGATTGGTGGAAGCGAGGACCAAACACTGTCCATCATAACAAAGATATTAGAAAACCAAACCTATCCTTTGAAAAGTTATCATATTCAAATGTTTCGAATTTAGACAGTACTTCAGAGCATTTAACCCTCCTAAAGTTTTACCTATATCCGCCCAATGGGAGGCAAGTTCCTTCCTGTAAACAAGCCTCCGAATTGTGAGTTCCAGCTTTGGTAGTCTAATCCATACAAAAACAGGGTCAAAATATCAGTCACAGTGAAGATTCATAAAGATGTTTAACATTACAGTGAGATAGATTGCTGAAGCCAAATACCTCCATAACCATATTGAATTCAGCGACGTCACTGGTATAAGTCTTATGCTTCATCTTTTTCTTGGAAAGAAACTGCACAAATATATTACGATGCAAGTAAATAGTCGACAACCTAAAAAACTGAAGCTACCCACATAAATCGGTAACCATACACATTTGGATTGCTACAAACACAACAGAAAACAAAAACCTAGCTTCTTGACAAAACCTCATCAGGTAAGAACCCAGCTGGATAAAACAAACATTCCAGGACCAAATTCATATTCCTGTATATATAATCAATGCTTGGCAAAATTTCTGCAAACTAATTCAGTCTAAAGTAAGAGTAGTCATTTCACATGACATTGAAGAGACAGATCTCATGCAACATTTTACAGCCATATTTCCACAAGGAATACTGCTCTTAAGAGTGACCAGCAGTCATAATGCCAATCTAATAGTTCTTTTCCTCGTGTTTCTAAATTATCATAAATGTGGCTTAATATGTCCGGCAACACGAAACAGAAACATTTATAATTTCCAAAAGAACGCAAGTTTGAAAGATTACCTCCCGCACAGTTGAAACGCCACTTTCTGACAATAAGTACACAGGAAAATTATAAGCTTCCCACATAATGCTTGATGCCTGCAAATAAAACGTATCATTTTTTTATAATGGTCAACGACTAGAGACCCATAGCCTGCAACTACTTATAAGAATTTGAAATCACATTTTCTCCATGAAAAAGGACAAGAGGAACTGTCATTTTATTAAGGTAGATAAATATGCGACTGATTCATGAACTTCTTTACAGGTGATCATCTGAGCATATGCATGCATTCCGTTTTAAAATATATACCAAGAATAAACCACAAGAAAGCAGCATATAACTCAAAAATACTTGACAGCAGATTCGGTGATAACTGATTAAGAAATTTCCAACTCACTACAAAAGAGTTCAAAAAAAGAAGCAACTTCACAGAGTTTATGATACCATACAGCTGGATTCCATTTGTACTCAACGTTTTCATAGGGTGAAAACTGCGCTTGAGGAAACTTTTTATCAGGGGAAAAACCTACAATAAAGGAAAAAAAAAAACATTAGCGCCATGAACATAGATAATAGGGTATTATATATTGTGTTTGAGGGAATTACGCAAACGAATCAATTAATAAGGAAACAGCCATTCGAATTGACAGATTCATATAATACGTGGATTGACATGGTACCTTTTAACTTTTGTTGAAAACTAGATCCTGAATCAACTAGAACACCACCAACTTTGCTAGCAAAGCTCAAATCATTTGACACCCTGAAAAAGGCCCCAAGAGGAGTGATCTTGTGTCATTTCTATCTTGATAGAGTGTATAAGCAGTGTAGAAGTCGAATGAATAATGCCAGAATGCAGGATTCTAATGTAAGGTGTACCCACTTTTAGTTAGAGTGGAAAGGAAGCGTAAAACTCCAATGAATTACAGGATTCTAGTGATTACCTAATGCGCTCTTGATGCACCAACATCCAAGTGACTACATTTATAGTATATTTCAAAAATCTTGGTAAGAGGGTTATATTTATACCAATCTGTTGTGAAGTTATGAAAGCTCGCTCTCACGGAGCAAAAGAAGAAAACTAATTGTTTGCCTTAAATACTAAAAGTGCTTGTGAAAAAGAATTTTTCAACCTTATCTTTATGTTATTTTAAGGATCTAATTGACTTTCCAAAAAGGCTGATTTGGCGCATTCCACTAGCTAAATCATGTTTGACGTTTAATGAACACTAAATGAGAACTACACCTATCCCATGCATAGGTATACACAAGTTAAGAGAATAACTCTAAAATCGAATAGAGGTCACACAAGATTTGTATATGACAATTGGGACATGCCTGCTAAAGAAATCTTCCATTTCATCAGCTGTCACCAAAATAGTGTGTGGTTGAACCAAGTCTTTAACATCCTTTAATTTGATGATTGGAGCCACCACCTTTTTCAATCCAGGATCTGAGGATTTATAAACATAAACGTTAGAGGAACGAATCGACTAATGACAATCGGTTAGGAGAGGCCCCAAAAAAAAGCTTACTTGAACATCCAATCTCTCCAGAAAGATTGAGAAGCCGTACACAAGGATACCCATCAACAGCAACATACATTAGCTTCTGAAGGTCGGGGACAGATTCAATAGATGTTATCTCGTCTACACAAAAACGGCAAACAGTAAAAACAAAATATGGAAATCTTAACATGGTTGGGTCTTTCAAGTAACAACAAACAGTGATCAGATAGAGAAAAATGATAATTTAGATAGAGACCTCAATGAATCAAAATTACAAACCAAGGAGAAGAATGGGGATCATTCCAAGATGAACTAAAAACTAAATATTTCAATCAAAACTAATCACCAATCCTGAAACAGGTGCTAACACATTTCAACGGAAAATTATCAGGGAAAACTCACCCGCGAGAGAGAGAGGGAGAGGAAGGATTGAAACTAGAAGAATTGTAAAAGCAATAGCAACAAGACGAGGAAGTCCCATTGCCGTGGCTGCCGCAAGAGAGTTGCAATCAGCGTAAGCTACTTGGAAATCATCGCTGCAGATACAACCAGAAATGCGAGCGATTTCATAAAAGATAAGACGTTACGAGCCCATAATCGGAATAAGCATTTGGTAGAGAAACGCGGGATGAGAGAAAGAGAGTACCTGGGAAACGAAAAGGGGAAAAAGGTGGAAGGGAGAGAGAGAGAGAGCTCCGATCGCCGGAGAAGAGAAACCTAGCTCGGAATTACGCGGTGGGAGTTTGGAGTCAAGACTGAGATTTTTCTTGGCGATTCATGACTTTCTTCCCCTATTTATTTCATACGACTTTAAAAACTTTTTTTTGTCAATCTCCTTAAGAAATAGAGAAACTGAGGGTGTAACTGGTTCTACTCTTTTTTTATTCTTTTACCGTCATAGATTGAATATATTAAAAGTTACATAGTAGACAAAGGCCGGTAAAGTAATAAATCTACCCGTTGTCATGCTAGCACAGAAATAAATCTATCCGGAACTAAGAGTTCAAAAAAGGAGAGCAAGGCCCAAACAACTACTGGGAGATAAAGCCCAAACGAGGAAACACCGAAAATTACAATCCAATACCCATTCTGAATAATAGTAAGGCAAACAATTCATAAGAACCGGTTGCACACGATAAAGATGTCGGAACTGAAAAAAAGCAGCCACCAAAACCACGAGGGAATGTGACTAAGCTAAGCCCAAATCGGAGGAAAGATGATGATATCCAAGAAGAAGAAAGCCACCAGCAAGGAAGAGAGCATTCCATTCACCGAAGGAACTTCAACTGATATTCAAACAATACCACACGGGCAAGCTGTTGATGTACATCGTCACTTGAAATCTTATTCTGAAAAAAATCGGAAGAAAGGGAAGCCAAATCTATTGGGCGAGGTAATTAAGACTCGATAACTTCTTCAACCAAAGAGAAAGTCAACCAATAAATCTTCAGAACCAAAGCCAACTTCACCAAACCAAACCGAATAGGTAGAGGCCGACCAAACAAACACCAAAATAGAAACAGAGAAAAACATCGGTTGGGAAAGGTGAGAACGGAGCAGCTTAATAATCCATCCCACCACTAGGACCATCAAGGCCGAACCGAGAATCTACCTATCCACTGCATAGGAACCATGCCACTATACCTACCAGGACCCAACTGGACGACAAAGCGATACCATGGGACAAACAGCAACACACAGAGAAAGAGGATACACAAAGGAGATTGCCTCAGAACGGGACATGAGCAAATGAACTCCGCCGAGGCGAAACTGATATCAAACCTTCGAAAGGACCTGTCCAAAATCGCCGGAAGAGAGAGGCAAATAGCGAAACCCACTAGAAGATCGGACTTCACGGGAAGCAGGAAGAAACATGATCAATCCGGCTTGACTCGTCATGAAGCCAACACCGCAAAAACACCAGCCCTTTACCGCATCAAGCAAGAGACCTCACCACCGAGACAACCCTAAGTAGCAAGAGCCTCCGTCAAGAAGCTCAGAATACTGAAATCCCAAACATTGGAAAGAGCCAGGCAGACGGACCGCCGCTGTAGAAACCCACTTCTACAGAGTCCGCCCCCGAGGACCCATACCAATCGAACCAAGAGCAAAAAAAACTGATCACCAGAAACAGAGGAGAGAGAAGGTGAAGTGAGTCGCCGCAAAAAGCTAGAACTGAGACAGAGAGGAGGAGGGTAGTGACGAAAGCCTCCAGTAGATACTCATCCTCAACAGCCTCTACGGAGATAAGGGCACAACCCTAAACATCAAAGCACAGAGGAGGCTACTGCTACTGAACCCCTGACGGAAGCTGAAGGCCACCAGAAAAGTCATGAAAGGGCCGAGAAGAGTGACCCGAAGCACTCCAAAGCCCGAGACAATCTGCTGTCCTTGAACAAACTGGGACAGAAAGGGAGAGAGGACCAACTAAACTCGCCGTCAAGACATAACCACCAACTCTAAACCCCAAGCTTCCAGATCAACAAACCATTCTTCAGCCCTAGATCTGCCGATTCATCCCCAAACTGCAAGTAAAGACCAAAGAGAAACAAAGCCGATGAAAAAAAGAGGGAAAGGGGGTTCCGGTCGCGGTGGCAGTGAGAGAAACCGGCCACCAAAGAGGGAGATCGGAAAGCTCTACTTCTCGACGGCTAAGGCGAACAATGATGAATAAGAAAGAGAGAACGATTGTATTGATTGTCTCTGAGATTGATGAGATGGTTCTACCTTTAAAAAAACAAAATTTGATGAAATTAAACATCAAAAAAATTCATTAAAATTTGATACATAAACAAATAGAAAAAATATTATTCTATTATTTTACAATAAATTTGAAGAAATACATTGAAATTTTTTATTTTTTTATTCTATTCAACTATATTATATTCATATTTATTTTAAAGAAATTGCGTCTGATAGCAACCAACTATCAGTATATTTGCAATCTAACCATGGCACTATCGGCCTTGACAACCAACAAAAAAAAAAAATCGAAGACTTCTCACCAGTAGATTAAATAGTGCCATGGTTAAAAGCTTTAACTCGCCGGCTAGGTTGATATATAGATGGTAACAAATATGTTAAAATATACATCTAGATATCATATAGATGTATGTATACATTAGGAAATCTCGAGTATCCGAACATTTAATGCTCGCCGTCTGCGCAAAAATTTGTGTGGCTCCACATCTATGCTATTAGGAAAACAGTAAGCTACACAAATTTTTGCCTAATCCTATAAGATTTACCCATTTTCCAACATATACATACACTCGAGAATTAAGGGGCTAATGGTAAAAAACCAGTATTCAAGAAAGCGGCCTAGACGGCCTAGACCGCTTGGATTTTACATTAATCGGTGGTATTAGGCGGAAGGGGTCATTTGGCGGCTTGGGCGGCCACTAGGCGGGTTTGGGCGGCCACTAGGCGGCTTGGACGGCCACTAGGCGGGCTGGGCGGATTAAATCTGCCTGTTTTTTTTTTTTTTTAAATTCAAAATAACACCGTTTTAATATTTGAGTCAGATAATGAGCATGTTTAGAAAGAATAAGGTGAAGAGAAGTGAGTAGAATCATCATGAGAGTTTATTCATTTTTAAAAACTCAATTTTTTTTATTCTTTAATCTATATTTACGTTTATTTTAGCTTTCATGGATCATGTTTCTTAAGATTATTTCATTATGTTATATTTTATAATATATATAATTAGATTATATATATATATATATATATAGTTTTATTATAAAACCGCCTAACCCGCCTACAAAATCGTCTAGGCCCCGACTAAGCGTTCTAGGCGCTAAGCTGAGGATCGCCGCCCGCTTAACGCCTAACGCTTTCTTGAACACTGTAAAAAACTAACAACGCTGAATTTTAAAAATCTCATAATTATTTTCCTAATTGATTTTCTAACTAGTTAACTCTTTATCCTATTTATTCTACTAATGAATTACCATTTTGATCATAAAATATTTTTATTTTGCGTGGATATAAATATAAAAATAAATAACTAAGTGGTAATTTTTTGAAAAAAAGTGATGATTTTTAATCGAAATACATAAAATGGATTCAACAAAATAAAACTTGTAAAATATATTATGCGATATAATATTTTTAGATTCGTATTATTACTTTGATATTTATAACCACTAAACATTCGAATTTTAAAATTTAAAATTTGTTTTGTCGCCATATAAATATTTATGTTTACTAAAGAGTTTCCCTTCCCTTGAGGCTCTTTAGGTCATATACAAATCAAATTTACACATCTACCAAAAAAAGTTCACTATTTTCAACCTGAGCTGCGCGAAACTCTTTCTCCTCTCCGTCATTCTTAAATTAGGGTTTTCTTCCGGCACCTCTCTCTCCTCTATCTCTCCACCATTTTCTTTCTCGCCTTTCAGGTACCTTCTTCTCCCTCTCTTGCTTCATCTCATTGTGTTTCTCTTCTTATCCTTTCGTGAATGTTTTGTTTGGGGGATCCGAAATTTTCTTCTATTGAAACTGGGATTTGAAGCTCTTCTTATCTTAATTTCAAAAGTTATTCTGCTCTTCATTTTTTTGTTTTGCTTTATCTTTACCAATGGTTGCTTAGTAGACCTTAAACGCCTTTGATAGATATTACTGGAGTTTAGCTTTGTATGGATATTGGGTTGTTCTTGGTTGATTTCATTGTGTCGTGGTTTTTCTGCTTGATACTGGAGAAATTATTGCGGTGTCTATCCGTGTAAATGTCTGAAATAATCATATAGAATTGTAGTTATAAGCTGAGGATTCTCTTAACAGGTTGCATAAAAATTTCACTTGCAAATTATGAACAATGTGTGTTCGGAGATCTAACATGGAGCTGGAGTTTTCTAAGTGGGTTATCAGAGATACTATGTCTAGCTCTTCTTTTGCTATGCTAATAAATTGGTATAACTTATGGCACCATCTTCTTAATCTTCTCTTTGTTGCCATGATTGTTTAACCCTCTTTGCATCTAACCAAGGCCTATGATATCATGTTTTTTTTTTCGCTCTCAGGGTCATTCATTATCTTTCTCAAGTTTCTTAATTTTCTCACACTGGAATTTTGTTTCACCTGTTGAGCATTTCGTCACCCTCTTCTCTCTTGTCTATTTGTTTGTTAACTACTTTGGAATTCCTTTTTAGCCCGCATGATGGCAGAGAGTCAATTCAAACTTCTTATTCTTCTTTTCTATCGGCCTCTTATTGTTTCTTTTCCAACCTTTCCCCGGTTCTGTTCTCTTTCCCCACATGCTTCTTGCTTCTGTGTCTCTTCCACAGTTGCAGTGCAAGCGTTCTTTTCTAGATACTTAAGATGTCAAGGACGAGGACTGCTGCTTCAGAGACTCACGAATCAATGGAATCTGAGGAGAGGGTAGACCTTGATGGTGACAATGATCCTGAGGAGACTCTGGAGGAGGAAGTTGAGTACGAAGAAGTAGAAGAGGAGGAGGAGATTGAAGAGATTGAAGAGGAGATAGAAGAGGAGGTGGAAGAGGAAGATGAGGAGGATGACGCTGCTGTAACGGAAGAGGAAGAAGAAAAGAAAAGGCATGTCGAACTCCTAGCACTTCCTCCTCATGGTTCAGAGGTTTATCTTGGAGGAATTCCTACTGATGCTTCTGAAGGGGACTTAAAGGGATTCTGTGAATCAATAGGCGAAGTTACCGAGGTAACTTTTACATTTATTTTAGCCAAGTTATGGCTGTGTATGATTGAGCTCGTGCTGAGTTTGGTGTGATGTTAACAGGTTAGGATAATGAGGGAAAAAGATTCTGGTGATGGAAAAGGGTATGCATTTGTAACATTCAGAAACAAGGACTTAGCATCTGAAGCAATCGATAATCTAAATAACACTGACTTCAAGGTAAACTCCTTGACCCAAGTCTTAACAATTACAGTCATCCCAGTGAGATCACATGAACCTGTGTCTTAGGCTTGAAGTTAACATTCTGCTTTGTTCAAACTTTTTGGCTTAGAATTCTTGATGAGTTGGTGTTTCAGAATTTTTCTTGCCTTTTATTTGTTTGTTTACTTTTGACATTCAATAGGGTAAAAGGATAAAATGTTCGACTACCCAAGCCAAGCACCGTCTGTTTCTTGGTAATGTTCCTAGAAATTGGACAGAGACAGACATTAGGAAAGCAGCAAATGGAATTGGTCCAGGCGTTCAAAATGTCGAACTCCCAAAGGTTTGTCTCCTGCTGCTTGAATAAGTTTCATCCTTTAGTGCATATGTATTTATCTCTGCAACATTCATCTCGCTTTCATGTCTAATTATAACCTGCGGTAGTAAATTTTCTGTAGAGGTTCAAGACGTACCTTTCTCATTTATTGAAAAACTCTCAATCTGATTTTGTTAAAATCACAGGATCCACAAAATATGGGCCGGAATCGTGGATTTGCTTTCGTCGAGTATTATAACCATGCATGTGCTGAATACTCGAAACAAAAAATGTCGAATCCGAGTTTTAAGCTTGATGATAATGCCCCAACTGTAAGCTGGGCTGAATCAAGGAGTGGAGGAGGAGACTCTTCTGCTTCACAGGTTTGCTTCTTTAGAACCTATCTTACAAACGAATAACAGAAGCAGCAACAGTTATCTTACCAACAAAGTGTCACTACGAAGAAATCATCTTCTTAAGAACATGTGTTCCTCAAAACGTTGTTCTTTCCAAACAAATAATCTTCTTACAATTACGCTGTCTGGAATGAATGCAGGTCAAGGCATTGTACATCAAGAACTTGCCTAGAGATATAACACAAGAACGTCTAAAGGCATTATTCGAACATCACGGGAAAATCCTGAAAGTGGTGATTCCACCAGCAAAGCCGGGAAAGGAAGACAGTAGATACGGATTTGTGCACTATGCAGAGAGGACAAGCGTCATGAAAGCTTTGAAAAACACTGAAAGATATGAGATTGATGGTACGGTCCATACAGATAGATCAACTGTTAGTATATTCTCTTCCATAAAATTTTCAAAACAATCTATTCCCATTATTTTACAGGTCACATGTTGGATTGTACACTTGCAAAGCCTCAAGCGGATCAAAAGGCGAATACAAATACAGCTCAGAATATGCAGAAATCACAATTGCAACCAAACTATCCTCCTCTTCTTAGTTATGGCATGGCTCCTAGTCCCTTTGGTGCTCTTGGTGGATTTGGAGCTTCTGCTTACTCACAAGTGAGATTCATTAGTCACATTTCTTTTTCTTAACTTCGCTAAAATGCTTGTTCCTTGAAAAAATAACTTGAGTCTAATTTTGTGGGGATTATGCTGCAGCCGTTAATGCATGCGGGAGGTCACGCAGCTGGTGGAATGTCGATGATGCCAATCATGTTACCCGATGGAAGAATCGGATACGTCTTGTAAGTCTCTGTCTATACATGTGTAGTTGATCTGATGTGTTTGCTATAAGAGACATGTACTGATCTGATGTGTTGACGATAATAGACAACAGCCTGGACTAGCAGCAGTGCCACAACCACCACCAAGGCCTTCACCACCGTATAGGGGAGGCGGTTCGAGCAGCAACAGCAGCAGCAAACGAAGTAGCGACAACGGTAGAGGACGAAGCCGTTACAATCCTTATTAATTTCTCAAGTAATTTCATCCTTCTCTTTTTTTTTCTTTGTTTCCAAAAAATACCCCAGCCAAGTCACCAAGAGAAGAAAAAAAAAAATCAGTTTTAACCATTGTGTGTTTCTTTAAAATTTTTATTTTTTTCATTTGTTTCACTCTTGAAGATTTTGTAGGCGAAAATGGGGTTCGTTTAACTTCTTAAGGTTATGTTGTGGTTTTGTATATTATGGTTAGGTGAATACAAACCCTCGTTTACTTTAAAATCTTTATAATTTGGTTTTTTTACTCATAATTTATTTAGTTATGTTTGTGTGTGGTATGCCTCTAGATTTTTTGGTAGTCCCAATCTAGGTTATTGGTAAAACATTGATGGATAAACTGTCTATTTCCCCACGATAACTATGACATAATTATATATAGAGCTCAAACTTTGCCCTTTTTACAGACATCCCTGAGAAGAAAGTTTACAAACATATATCTCCACCAATACAGAGTTAAATACCTATATTTCCCCCAAAGTCGATTTGGATCAGTTTCGTTGTTAACCCGACACCAAACCGATAAAACCGTTAGTTAACCGAACGGAGAAACCCAATTGAAATTAAAACCCAATCCATTTTTAAAACCCGACCCGACCCGACTTAATCGTCAAAAACCCCCCAAATCAAAAATCATTAGAACTAAGTCTGAAATTGCGAAATTCCGTAAAATCCACTTACAAAAACGATGAATAATGTCTCTGGATCTCCGTCTTCATCGTCATCTGGCCGTCCAAGAGGAAGGGGAAGAGTTCTGGGTTGACAGAATGGAGCACAACCCTATGACATAACGATATTTGAGAAAATGGATGTTGTCTTGGTTGAGTCATCAGATAGAGTGAAGAAGATCATGATTCTTGTTGTGATTGTGTGTATGGTTCTCGTTGGGTGTAGTAAACTAGTTGGTTGATTGGTTTGTTTGTATGGTTTGTGGGTGGGTTATCTAGTGATTGTGTTATGGTGTCTTGTTTGAGAGGATGGAAATTGTCTTGTTTTGTTTCTTTGTTTTTGATAATGAAGTTATGAAGTTTGTAAGAAAAAAGATGAATTCCAAAAGAGATGGAGCAAAAGAGATTTATAATCAAATTGCCACAAAAGCCAAAACAGAGAGATTCACATAAGCTACAGAGAGATTTATAATCAAATTGCCACATAAGCTACATTGTCATAGGCAATACCAAACCATACACATTGTAACATCAGAAAACCAAAATAGATCATACTAAACTAAGATTGAGTGAGACAGCTTAGAGAACATTCAGAAGCTTGAGAAGGACCAGAAGCTTGAGAAGCCTACAAGATAAACAATTACATGTAAACTGTTTGAGCAAGAAACTTAGCCAAACATATGCATTCAAAGCTTTTACAAACCTGTGTAGTTTCTTTTTTATGGAACCTCGAGCTGTGGTCAGGTTTACCACAAACTCCACAATGCATTATCCTTTTCTTGTCTTTTGGCTTCTTCTTGGTTGGAGACTCATTGACCCCTCTCTTTCTTTTCTTATCAGCCTTAGTGATCTTGTTCCTCCCAGGTTGTGGTGGAGGAGGAGGAGCATGCACAGTAGGTCCCTCAGTTTCAGGCCAAAATGGTGCACCTCTCACTGGAACAATTCCATCTGTGTAGTTCCTCCTCCACAGAGCAGTTCTAAACCAATGGCATATGTAGTCTTCAGGTAAAAGTTTCTTATGCAGAATGACTCCATATGCATGCTGGCAAGGTATTCCACATATTTCCCACTTCCTGCAACTACATGTCCTCTTCTCCAAGTCCACACGAAAAGAACAGCCATGAAGCTTTGATTGGTACATTCCATTTGTACTCCTAGTAATCTTGCACTCACCAGCTTCCTTGTATTCTTTGGCAAGAAACTTAGCCACATAAGGTGTACAAATCCCTACAGTTACACCACAACAAACATATTACACCACAAAACCACACAAAAACAAAAGAAAAAGCATAGCCACATTACCTGTGTGAGCATGAGATGTTGCTGATCTTCTGGCTATCCGTGCCATGGCTAGTGTGGCTATCATCTCCAGCATAGGCACAAAAAGCTTTTCTCTTGCCTTTTTGATGGTGTTGTTGAAAGACTCTGTTGGATTATTCTCGACATCTTCACAGCAATTACCTATCTTGTGGAATGCTCTGCACCAAGTCTTTGGATTTGACTTCATCACATCATCGTAAACACTCATATCATAATGCTTCAACCTCTCCAAGTTGACAGAGTACTCAGCTTCATTGTAACTCCATGCAAGAGCCCATATGTATGGCTTCATGGTTAGTTTACCACCATGGTTCTTCTTCAAGTTACCATATATGTGTCTGACACATACGGTGCTCCATCTTTGGTAACTCCAGTTCTACAGTCCTGATGAGTCCCTGCAATAAAAGAAAAGGAAACAGATTACACAAGAATCAAACTAAGCACAAGTAATCAAATTACAGAAGAATCAAAAGAAGCACATGTTACCTTTTGCCGATCAGAAACCATAACATACCCATCACCATCATTTAGTTCCAAGTCAACCTTCAACTTGTTCACAAACCACTGCCAATTATCTTTGTTTTCAACTTGAACAACTCCCCATGCTATTGGATATATAACATTCTTAGCATCTCTACCTAAAGCAACCAATAGCTGTCCCTTGATTTTTGCTCTTAAGAATGTACCATCTAACCCGATTAATGGCCTACATGTATCTTTCCAGGTTCTTCTAAGGACATCAAAGCAAACATAGAACCTATTGAACACATCCTTATCCTCCTCATCTAAAACAGTTTGAATCTCCACACTTGAATTCTCATTAGAAGCCTCCAACTCAGCCGCATAATCTCTGAGACGTGCAAACTGGTGATCATATTCACTCTCAATCCACTTAAGTGCCTTACACCTACCAGCCTGCATTGATCTCTAGACACAGTGATTCCCCATTTTTCACTAATAATCTCTTCAATCTTCATAGGCTTATAGTAATCAGGTTCATCACAGATCTTATCTAGAAATAACCTAGATATCACAGGCACCCTTAACAACTCACAATGTCCATTCGGAGTACAACTATGGTTCTCTACAAAAACCCTAATCCTCCACTTTGGATCTTTGGTGAATCGATGCATAAACTTGCCATTTACAGCCTTCCTCCTTAGGATCACCACCATTACATTTAAAACCTATGTTATCCTTATCGTACCTGTACTGATACAAGTTGTGGCCTGTTCGCAGTGCATAATCGACCACAATCTCTTTGAAAGCGACGCCATTGATGAATGTCTGGTTACGGTACAATACTCCATCTCCACGTCTGATATGAGTTTGTTGTCTCTCTCGACCATCTTCGTCTTCATCATAATCACTCTCCGGAATGACATCGTGTTGAACATACGGCTCATCTTCAAACTCTCGAAGAATCTGCTCCAATTCATGCTCGTGTCGTTTGGCTTGTTCTTCATCGAATTCAGGACCATCTGCATTCATCAACGCCAACGAATCAGTCGGATCATCTGGATTCACCTCCTCCATTTTTGATTTTGATCTCAGATATCGCAATCGCCGATTTGGGTTTTTTTCTAGGGTTAGGGATTTGAGATTTTTGATTTGGGAGAAAAACGTACATGGGTTCGGTTGTTAGTGGTTTTCGCATAGTAATCGGATCCTAATCGGGTCGTAATCCGGTTTTTATCCGGTTAATAATATTTTGGAATGGTTAAGTGTTAATTTGTAAATAGTAAACCAATAAAAACTGTGGCAGTGGGTAAATATGCATTTAACTTTGCGTTGGGGGAGATATATGTTTGGAACTTTCTTCTCAGAGATTTATGTAAAGAGGGCAAAGTTTGGACTCTATATATCGTTATGTCATAGTTATCGTGGAAAAATAGACAGTTTTTTCAACATTGATCAATGATTTGGATAAGTTTTGATTTTAATTTTTTTTTTAAGAAATTTGAGATTTAAGCAAATTTTGTAGAACCACTGTTACAAATATTATGATGATTAGTAGAAATTGTTGGGCATTCGAAAAACTTAAAAAAATTAGATTTTCAATGTTGACATTTTCTTTTATATATAAAAAAATACGCGGCACTTTGTTTCAATTTTTAAAATCTCTATTTCCCGGTCTCTATTCTGGCTCTCTGTGAAAGACATTATAACAAGAAAAGAAATATAAAGAAAATGTTGAAATTTGAATTAAAAATATAATAATTTACAAATTCAAAATTATGATATAACATACTAATTAATTGATTAATTAATTATAGGAGAAGAAGCATCACTCGTAGTGTAGTGTTTGCTTTAAAGTTTGACTATTGATATAGTTATAGTTTTTTTGTAGGATTATAATAAGTTTTAATTAAAAGATATTCAATGTATGGTTTATGCGGAAATCAAGAACCAATCAAGCTTTTTGGTAAGTTTGAAAGTATTTTTTTATTGAAATTAAAAGCAAAAGATATTTTTTTATAGCAATATTTGTTAAATTTGGGAAGATATTTTTTGAGATTTTGTATTACTCTGAGTAGTTAGTATAATCTAATTTGTTCTTTTAACCAATATTAATGACAACATATTTGCTATTAAATTTTCTAGAAATTGATTAATGAAAATGGCACTCAACGTAATTAAAGGGATTTCTGATACCTAATTTATTGAGATGCCTTTTCATAATTTTATTGTTTCTGACACGCAAGTGAGTTTAAGAATTCTCAAATAACTAGATTTTGACTCACCCCAAATACGGGATTAAATAGATTGATAAATCGATTTTAACATATACAATTTTTAATATTTAAACGTGCATAACAAAACATATGATTTATAATATCTATAAACGTGTACAAAATGATATATATTGTGCACAAATATAATAAAATTAAATATTTTTGATCAAACATATGTTAATGCCATTAGTTTTAATATTTTTATGTGTAAAATTGATTAAAAATATGCAAACGTTATTTATTTAAATATCTTTTAAGTGTAAAATTGATCTTCATTTTTTTCTGTCTAAATTGATCTTCATAATAATAAAAAACTTGTTAATATATCATAAAAAATTAAAAATAGATATTGCAAGTTTAAAATATTATATTAAGTTGGGCTTAAATTTGGAAAACATGTATTAATGAACTTATGTTATAAAATTAATGAAAATATGTAGAGATTTCCACCACGATATATATTTTAATTGAAATGTTATGATTGGTTAAAATTAAATGATGTGTCCTTTAAATTGCTCATTGCTTGACACCTATTATTTTTTTTGTGAATGTCTCCTCTATTAATATATATATGATGTTAAGAGAATCTTTATAATTTGTTTTAGGGAAAATGATTAAAAAAATCTCTACTTTTTAAAAATGTTCATTTAGTACTCATATTTTTTAGAAATCATTTTAATTCTCTAAAAATAGAAAACCTTATAAATAAATACCAAACTTTTTTTAAAGTATTCATTTTGAACCTCTTAGTTATACCAAATGGCCAAAACACTATTTTTAACCTGTTAATGGAGGATGGTGTGACATATGCAATTGACGGAATTGAATAAAATTGATTCGTTTCACTTAATTGAATCAAACTATGAAACTTAAAATTAATATCAAATCATATAGAAAATTACATAAGAAAAATTATTCTAAAGATCGTTTTTTTATCAGCTCCTCAAATTGATTTTCGAAAAAAACCCTTTTAATTTTTTTTGGGGGAAATTAGAGCAATTTTTCTGTCTAGATGGTCCACGTTGTATCAGAACGTTTAACTGGAAAATTTGGAGGGTGAAATAGAGGGAAAACAGAGTATTTGAGTGAGAGAAATGGTCGGAGGTGACTTGAAAAGATGACCCGAGAAGATGACCTAGAATGGAGAGAGAGAGAGAGAGAGAGAGAGAGAGAGAGAGAGAGAGAGAGAGAGAGAGAGAGAGAGAGAGAGAGAGAGAGAGAGAGAGAGAGAGAGAGAGAGTTTTACCTGCGTGGACTAGGATATCAGGCTCCGCGTTCATAAACGGGTCGGGTCTGGATCTGTTGACTGGCCCCGATGCGATGAATTCTCGTGCTTTTTCCCTACAACCTTTGTCTTCATGTGCCAACTATCCGACAATACGGTCCTGCGATGCTAAACTCTGCCTTTATCATACTGGTCGCAACACCTAATGCGGCGGGTCTGACGGTGGGAAGTTTCTCAGAATCTGTTTTGTTGGCTTTAATCGTTTCGTGGAGCAGAGACCACTTGCTTTTAACCCTGGACACACATAAAGCGAAATGCTTTTAACCTTTTGAACAAAGACTTTATTCAAAATAGTTCATAATTCGCGCTTAAAAGGAAATTCATTCCTAGCCTGAGTTTCTAATACGGAAACTCGGGCACCACGCATTGCTTCCCCTGTATAACGGCTACATGTACGTCTGACCATTCAGTCTCTGATCCAGATCATCCTTGGCAGCGTGGCCACACTACACGAGACGGGGGCGGTTACATGTGTCTTTACCCATCAAGTTATTTGGGCCATTATAGATTCACGCCCAAATACCTCCAGAGCCGGTCCAATAGACCAACTACACAAAATAGCGTTAAGAGATTCATCTAAACTACATACATGTGGCGTTAAGAGATTTTCCTAAGCTAAAGAGAATTATTTTATCCCTAACATCACTCAAATGTTTAATTTTAAATTACCATGGTTTATGATAGATTTTGTTAAGTGAAACGGATCAGTTTTATTCAATTCTGTCAATTGCATATGTCACGCCATCTTCCGTTAACGGTTTAAAATTGGCCTTTTAACCATTTGATGGAACTAACATATCAGGTTCAAAACGAACACTTTTGAAAAAGTTTGGTATTTATTTATGAAGTTTTCTGATTTTAGAAAAATAAAACATTTTAAAAAAAGACAGTATTAAATGAACACTTTTAAAAAATAGAAGTCATTTTCTTTTTGTTTTACTTATAATTTATTTAGTTATGTTTTTATGTGATATGCTTCCAGATGATTTGGCTTCTTTTTTTTTTATACGTTTTGAATTTTAGAAATTTCTTACGAGATTTGAGATTTAAGCAAATTTGTAGAACTACTGATACAAATATTATTATGACTAGTAGAAGTTCCAGGGCATTTGAAAAACTAAAAAATTGAGATTTTCTTTTATATATATAAAAAGATGCAATGCACTTTGTTTTCAAATTTTAAAATCTCTATTTCCCCTACGGTGGCTCTATGTGAAACACATCATAATAAGAGAAGAAATATAAAAGTCAAAAGAAGACTTGCTATTATTTTTGAAATTCCCCAATCAAAAATAAATTTTGGAAAATATCATTTTTTAAATACCATTTTTCAAAAATGCCACCTTTTTAAATTTTTTTTAAAAATGTCACTAAAATTATATGATTATTAAAAATATCATTTATGTTTGGGTTAACTATTTTATGTTAGGATTTAGATTTTAGGATTTATAGTTTGTTAGGGCTCAAAATCCTTTTTAAGGTTTATGATTTAAGGTTTAAAAAATCTTTAATAAGTGATATTTTTGAATTGAACAATTAATTGTGGCATTTTTAAAAATTGACACACCAAAATAGTATTTTTGAAATTTCCCTATTATCAAAAGAGTTTTAACCAAAGGCAAAAAGTCAAAACTGTGGAAATCGTTGACGAAATAACAAAAATCATTACAGCTGATTATATATATATATTAGATTAGAATCCGCGTTAATACGCGGATAAAAAATTAGAAATTATTAATAGAAATATTTAATTTTAGTTAGTAACCTGTTGAATTGTCAAAATATTTTGAAATATTATTTAAACACAAATCTTAAATCATTATAATTTATATCATAATTATCCTATCATAATCTATATCATGCAGATACAAAAATATGTATAAGTGGAATTCAAATCATATTCTTAATAACAAGTAAAAAAATCATATTCTTACCCATTATGAATATTTATTAGTTATATGATAAAAGAATAAAAAAAAATTCAAATATTGTATAATTAAATAAAAAAAAATAAATTTTATGTTAATAAATTCATAAAAACCTATAAAAGATATATATAAATAATGTTATCAAACATCACATAAGTTGGCTACGTATTCCCCTTTTAGAAATGCCACTAAAATGATTTCCCCCCAAACTTTTTAGCTCTTCATTTTACTACACGGACTATGTAAATCGATCAAAAACCTACACGAACTAATTTTCTCCTCCGATCATCGTCGCCGTGCGAATTCATCTCCTCCGCAGTTTCAATCGTACAGATCTTTCGGCTCTTCTTCAACCGCTGCTACAAGCCCCGTGAAACGCCCTTCGCCGGAGTCGAAAGAAGCCGCCGACGAGTCCAGACGCAAGAAACTGTTTCTTCCACGACCTGAGGAAGACGAAAAGATGTCTGATCTCATGGGATACTCGAAGGTACCGCTTCCTATGGATTTCAATCCGACGCAAATCCGTTCGTCTCCTCTTTACAGGCGATCTCTCTCCGATACATTTGCTTCGCCCGTTGGATCTACATTCGGGTCGGGTTATACCCGTAACGGCGTCGCTCAAGAAACAGCACCATCGGGTAATCATATCGTCCCTTCTCTACCGCCACGTCCACCGCTCTTCCGGAGATCCGTCTCCGATGTCTCGCCGGCGCCGTCGAAGGCTCTTCTTGGATCTTCTCGATCCTCTGCAATTCCTGAAGCTGATCTTGTTAATCCAGGAAGCTCTGAAGCCAATAAGGTTAGTAGATTCTATATCCCAATCTCTCCCAATGTTCCGTGAATCATGCCATTGTTGATTTTATTAGTTGTTTGAGAATCTTGACCTGTGATTTAGGAATTTTGATAATTTGTGGTTGTTCTGTTCATCATCAAATGTTGTATGTGATCAAAGAGAAAGAGAAGAGTTTTGTAAGATTTATGCAGGAGCAAAGCAGAGAAACCCAGAAAGAGAAGAGTTTTGTAAGATTTCATCAGATGTTGTATGTGATCAAAGAGAAAGAGATCGTATGGATCTCCATTTTTTTTTTTTTTTTGTAATTTTTTAATTATAATATATAAAATTAATATTAAAATTCTGTTTTATTCAAAAAATGACACGTGTATATTTAAATAATCATAAATTAAAATTTTAAAACGTAATTTCGGTTTACTTAACCATAATTACGGTTTAATCAACGGTTTTCAATTTCGAAGAGAAAATTAGTTCGTATAGGTTTTTGATCGATTTACATAGTCTGTGTAGTAAAATGAAGAACTAAAAAGTCTGGGGGGAAATCGTTTTAGTGGCACTTCTAGAGGGGGGAATACGCAGCCAACCCGTACATGATTGATAATTGTATACCATTGATGTTATCATTTTTTTTTTCCATAGAGATCTATACTCGCCAAACATTATTGACTCTTGAATCTTAGTACTAAATATAGTATTATTATTTTAATTTATATAAATTTTCATTTATAAAATTTATTTGTTTTTAACATTAGAAAGTATCAATGTCGTCATAGGTTGAAAATTTTCATGTTCTTTGTGACATTCTACAATTCTATTAATAAAATAAATATGTTTGTAGTTTTTTTTTTTTGTTTTTTTAACATGCTTGCGTATATCTTAAAATTTTAAATTGAAATTAGTGGAGCGGAAAAGGCTGAAATTAAGCTCTCGGACAGCGAAATTTCTATCATATGCGGGTCCCCTTCAGTTGATTCGTTCGGTAATTATGAGTATCATGAATTTCTGGATAAATACTTATTGCTTACCAAATGGTTGTGTCAAAGAGCTAGAGAAACTTTGTTATGCTTTTCTATTGTCCGACCAAGATCTTAGTACAAAGAAAGCGAAAATTGCTTGGAGGAAAGTATGTAAACCGAGAGAAAAAGGAGGATTGGGAATTCGATCAATCAAAGAGGCTAATCAGGTTAGTTGTCTAAAACTTATCTTTCGTTTAGTCTCTGTCCAGCGTACTCTTTGTGTTAGTTGGATCCGAAACACTTATCTCTACAAGGACGGCGTTTCGGCTTGTTCGTCCAAACTCCGGGCTAGTGCGAAAATTCCTCTCTACAATGTGAGAGATTGCTTAAACATACCCGAACTCATTAAAATTCAAATTTTCTATCCAAAATTTTAAAATTAGGCGTACACATACCTAACGGGTTACGGTGTTAGTATCCGTTAAATGTGCTGACTGGGATGCTGAGTCATTTGACAAGTCAGATGAATTTTCGGCTTATTCGTGCCCATACTTTAGGAATATGTGAAAATACCTTCCCAAAGTCTGAATTTTTTTTTTTTGCTTGATTATTTTGTATTTGTTATTGTAAATTCCTTAACATTATTTATTAAGTGATTTTGGAGAAAATGTTCGTGTGTCAACTCCACAATCACTCTCACTAATTTCATTATAACATGACAACTTATAAAACATAATCACAATTTTTATATAAAACTACTCCTCAATGCTATTTAAAATCAAATATATATATATATATATATATATATATTAATCATTTAGAATTACGTTTATGAAAACTAAACAATTATGTAAAATTTTTATTAATTACGTGTTTAGAATCTAAACAAATATAAAAGATCACTATTTACAAAATTCAACACATTAAACATCCAGTATTGAAAATAAAAATAACATATTATGATTTTAAGAATAAAAATAACATATTAAATATATACATATAATATGTACATATTATCATGGTATGTATAGTTTTAAATCAAACATTTCAATATATTATTTAAAAAAATATATTGTCGAGAGAATATCTACTAACTATATTTACATACCCAATTTTTAATGTAATATTTATATTGAAATTTTTGTAAACAAAATAAAACTATTTTCAAAACTAATACATTCGATAATTTTGTTAACTTTAAAAAAAAATAGTCCACAATCCCTAGCCAATGCTTGCACTACTTAGCCCCACCAAATACTGATCATAAATACTCATATAATTATCAATCATGCATACATATGATACAATTTATAAGCATAAATTGTTATAATATTTAATTAAACTTATAAGTATCATTTATTTGAATAATTTATCTTTCATATATTAAAAGTTATAATAAATGATAAAATATCAACGCAACAATATTGTATTTTATTAAATATTAAACATTAATATTTAGTAAAAAAAAATTCGACATCAAATTTAATTGAAAAATTGAAAAATTAATCTAAAACTTAATTCATTTGAAAAGATAAGATAAATTTGATCAAAATTTTAATAGGAACCGAACGATATTAAATCGTCTTGATATATGTTTTATTTTAAATATTATTATTCGCAAATCGAATATTTTTAAAATAAAAAAAATATTCAAAATATTAAAATGGGAAGGTATTTGCACAAATGCCTAGAGTTGGGGCACGGATAAGCCGAAAGCCCATCTGACTTGTCAAATGACTCAGCATCCCAGTCAGCATTTAAAGGATAACTAACACCGTAACCCGTTAGGTATGTGTACGCCTAATTTTAAAAGTTTGAGTAGGAAAATTTGAATTTTAATGAGTTCGGGTATGTTTAAGCACTCTCTCACATTGTAGACAGTAATTTTTGCACTAACCCGAAGTTCGGGCACGAATAAGCCGAAACGCCCTACAAGGACTCATTTTGGATGGTGAAAGAGAGCACAACTAAGGGATCTTGGATGTGGCCGAAATTGCTGAAATACAGGGAGCTAGCTAAATCATTTGTCCGAATTGAGGTTCATAATGGTATGACTACTTCTTTTTGGTTTGATGTCTGGTCACAGAGAGGAAGACTACATGATTTAACCGGTTATAGAGGTTTCATTGATATGGGGATACAAAAGGATGCTACGGTGAATATGGTGCTGAAACGCATCGGATCCATTTTATGGAAGGTGACAGAACAGAGGTATTCAAACAAGATTCATACGAAAAAGACTTGAAATTTGCTAAGAACAAATCAGGCAAGAAATGAGTGGTATCGAAGGGTTTGGTTTAGGTACTCCACGCCGAAATATGCAGTCCTTGCTTGGTTAGCCAATCATAATAGATTGACAACAGGGGATCGAATGTCAAGCTGGAATATAGGACAAAAAACTGATTGCGTCTTCTGCGGATGTCAGGTTGAAACCCGTAACCACTTGTTCTTCTCCTGCAACTTTTCAACTAGCATATGGCGATCTCTAATATTAACGCTTCTAATGAATAAGTATTATGCTGACTGGACAAACATAGAGCCTCTGCTTCACAGTCCAACTCTCGGAAAAAACAAGCTCTTTATACTTCGTTACGCATTCCAATCGTCAGTGTATAACAGTTGGAGAGAAAGAAACCGGCATCGTCATGGAGAGAATCCAACAACATCGTCTCAAATTGTTCAAATGGTGGGTAAAAACATAAAAATCGTCTTAATTCGATCCACATCTTAGGAGATTTTTCCTTTCAAGAGGCGATGATCGAATTGTTTGCTACCCAATCAACCTAAGGATCATAGGCTCTCTGTACTAAAACCTTTCAGATATCTTCCTTTAGATTTTTTTTCAAAAACTTGTCAAAACAAAATAACATCTGTTGTAACACAGTTTTGGTTTGAATCATAATTTTACATTCTTCCAAAAATAATATAGAAGACAAACTTATAATGTTATTTCATATTTTTTTTATAACTCTTTGATCTTACTTGAGCAAAAACAATGAAATGTATAATATTGGGGAAATTTGTTTGTGTGAGATCATCGTTGGCATTACTTAGAGGCTTGGCTTCTATAATTTGATACACATCTAGTAATGTTAATAGCTTATCACATCTTATGCATGTATAATAAATTCAACGATGTACCATATATAAGAATCCATAAGATTAAAATAATATTATTGTGAAATACATGCCATTGTGTAGATTCATCGTTTAGAATTCTTTTAACATGTATTTTTTTTATATATATTGTCGATCTATAATGTTATTTCTATAGATGTATAGTTTATGCCGAGGTTCTAATGTGACAACCACACATCATGGTTTACTCATCCGTAGAAAAACCGACGTTCCTTGCCACGTCGATTCCCCAGTACAATGGAAGACTAGCCTCATCATCCTACAAAGAAATAATTTATGGATTGTAAAAGCTTGGCACAAGAAAAGACGATACGAGCTAAAGCTGAAAGCAGAAAACAACAAGCAGAATGGATGACAACAGAATTATCTCCGACGATTTTTGAGAGAGAAAGCTGCAAGAGAAAATCAGGATTTGGCTGGTTCGGTTCGACTAAAATGTCCAACCTTATAAAAAACGAGAGTATTTTTTTCTCCGTTAAGGAAAAATGAAGTAAACGAACGAATTAACGATTCTATAAAGATTATAAAGAGGTAAAAAAATAGAACAAAAGAAAAAGAGCAGATAGCAAGAACTAAGAGATTAGTAGTAAACCAAAGTTTCTTTAATTTTAACCCACTATTGATACTCTATGAATCCATTTTAATTGTGCCTTTATTTAACCATTACCTAATTTCATTTCAATTTTGGTTGGATCATATTGGGCTAATGCTGAGAAACCGGTTGATATTTGCTTTGCAATATCACAAGAATCAAACAATCACACCCTCACACCTCTCACGAAATTAAATTGACAGACACACATAATCGAAATCGTACACAAAATTATTTATGAAATTACTTGACCTCCATGTGAAAATTAAACTAAGTACTATCTGTTTTTTGAGATCGAAAGTGCAAAGAAGTAAGAGATTACAACTGTCAAGCTGCAACAAATTGATAAAATCAGAATGTGTAAAGCTTCGTTCTTGATTGATAACCGTTGGAGATATTTACGGTAATGCCATCGAGATTATCAATCCCTTGAATCAACTAAACAAGTCCTTAATTTTTAATTAATGCTCTTTAATCTGATTTAACTCAATAATCACCAAAAACGGAAAATCTTTATACCGAGATCTCATTTGTTATTTGATCATGTCTTCTTTTTACAGTTGGCTGGAGTGCACATTGGTTTAGAAGAAATCAAGGACACATAAAGAGGGTTGTAGAAGTGGTTTAAGGAAATGTTAGAAGGACATCTTGATGAGGGGGATTACACTTTTGAAATGGATGTCAAGAGAGAGGAAAATATCTGTTCAGAGGATCTCTGAACATATGGTAAATCAACCGTGGTTACGATGGAGAACGTAAGTCAATATACTGATCTTTATGTAAATGATAAGTTTGTGAAGGGTATCTTCGAACAAACATCATATTTTGCAAAGGATTCAGTGATATGCTTCTTGGTTTTGTATACATCATTCTTCTAAATCTTATGTCTAGAAGATTTTGATCTTATGTTTGGCAGGGAAGCAATCAGAATCACAATCAAAATTGAAAATTAATTGTAATTTGATCGAGTCTCAACCTCTTGGCAAGAAAAGATGATACGAGCTGAAAAGCATAAAACAAAAAGCAGAATAGATGACAATGGAAATATCTCCGACGATTTTTTAGAGAAAAAGCTACGAGAGAAAATGGAGAAAGTGAAAGTCTAAAGTAATTATCTTATTTATTTATATTTAAAATAGATAGATTAGGTTATTTGTTCGATTCGATTTGAAACTAAACAGTGTTTGTACGGATTCTAGTTTGGTCTTGGTCGATTAGGATTTGGCTGGTTCGGTTCCACTAAAATGCCCATCTTTTTCAAAGACGAGAATATTATTTTGGGAAAATGGTTTTCAGCTACACGAAGAATGGATAATATGTAGATAACTATTTCAAGTATAGAAATGTTTTTTAAATTACACTAACTAATATGCAAAACATACCGACATACACGAAGTATATGCAGTCATGTTACGAACTATACAACTTGGATTTTATAGAGTTTCAAATAAAAATTTGTGGTCAAATTGTACTTATTTTCTTTAAAAAAAATATCCAAAAATTCAAAAGTTTAAGAAAAAATAATAATTAAATTTTAGATAAAAATTAAATTATAGTTTCAGTTTTATATTTGAATTTTTTTTTTTGTAAAATTCCAAAATTACGAAAATTGAAAACTTCTAAAAAATATTACATTCTAAAAAGTAATTGAAAATGTAAGGTATATAAGGTTCCAAAATTATATATTTTGAAACCAATTTAATTTATTAGAAAAAAATAAAATAAAAAGTTAAAAAATGTTTTTTATTATATGTTTTGCGAAGGCGTTAGAGAACATATAAATCATTAAAAATATAAAATAAAAACTTCAAGAAGTTAAAAATTTGTAAAATGCCAAAATTTCTAAAATTACGAAAATTCAAAATTTCAAAAAAATCTAGAACTATAATTTTTTTTGAAAATGTAAGGTATATAGGCTTCCAAAATTATATATCTTGATACTAATTTAATTTGTTAGAAAAAAAAATAAAGCAAAAAGTTTTAAAAATGTTGGTCCACAAATATAGTTTAGAACATGAGTTTTAAAAAATGTTATTTTCAAAAAATTATTTTGCGAAGGCGTTAGAGAACGTTTCTTAAAAACGTTTAAAATAGAGAAAAATTCATTTTTTGAAAACATTTTAAGAACATAAGCAGATTTCAATCCGATTGTAGCTATAGGCTAGAAGCGGATTTTTGGATTAAAATTGTTGGACTTCGAAAACACCGGAAATTATGAAATACTGCGATTTATATGTTCTCTAACGCCTTCGTAAAACATATAATAGTAAATGTTTTTTTTTAACTTTTTGTTTTATTGTTTTTTTAACAAATTAAATCGGTTTCAAAAAATATATAATTTTGGAAACTTTATACCTTACATTTTCAATTATTTTTTAGAATGTAAGATTTTTTTTGAAGTTTTGAATTTTCGTAGTTTTAGAAATTTTGGATTTTACAAATTTAAATTTTTAAAAAATGTAAAACTGAAACTATAATTTAATTTTTATCTAAAATTTAATTATTTTTTTGGACTTTTTTTTTGGATTTATTTATTTATTTATTTATTTTAAAGTAAATAATTACAGTTTGACCCCAAATTTTTATTTTAAGCTCTATAAAACCCAATTTGTAGTTTGCAACATGACTGCCTATATACTTTGTGTATGTCGGTGTGTTTCACATAGTAGTTTAAATCACGTTTCTATACTTGAGATGGTTATCTACATATTTCCCCATCTTTCGTGTAGCTGAGAACCATTTTTCCTATTTTTTTCCTGAAAAATGGAGTAAGCAAGCGAATTGACGATTCTAGAAAGATTATAAAGAGGTGAAAAAAATAGAACAAGAGAAAAAGAGCAAATGGCAAGAACTAAGAGATTAGTAGTAAACCAAAGTTTCTTTAATTTGAACCCACTATTGATAATCTCGTCTGAATCCATTTAAATTGTGCATTTATTTAACCATTATCTAATTTCACTATAATTTTGGTTGGATAATATAACAAAAATCAAACAATACACACCCTCTCACCTCTCACCTCTCACGAAATTAAATTGAAAGACACACATAATCGAAGTCATACACAAAACTATTTATGAAACTACTTGATCTCAATGTGAAATCAACTAAGTATGATCTGTTTTCTGAGATCAGAAGTGTAAAGAAGTAAGAGATTACAATTGTCAAGCTCCAATTTTTTTTGATAAAATCATAATGTGTAAAGCTTCGTTCTTGATTGATAACCGTTGGAGATATTTACGGTAATGCCACCGAGATTATCAATCCCTTGAATCAACTAAACAAGTCCTTAATTTCCAATTAATGTCTTTTAATCTGGTTTAGCTGAATAATCACCTGAACCGGAAAATCTTTAAACCGAGATCCCATTTGTGCGTCATGTAACTAGTCAAACTCCACAAATTAATGAGTTACGTTTCTGCCTATTTTGGATTTTAATTTCAGATGATAAGGCATATTATTGTTAATATGATTGACTTGAGAAGAAGGAATACTTTGTAAGGACCCAGATGTTAAAACTGTTAAGGAAATTCAAGTGGAAAAACCAGAACCTCCATCTAAAAATTTTCTACCAGCTCCTTCTAGAAGTTCTGCCTAAAATGTCAATATAGGCTGCTGCCTTATAGGAATGTCAATATAGGCTGCTGCCTTACAAGTCCATATAGACTGCCTTAGAAGTCAATATAATCTGCATAGAAATAATCTGATATATAAAGAGATCCAACATGTAAAGAAATAACACACAGAAATACAAGAACAATTCAGATATACTCTCTCTCTCTAAAACTCTATACTCTCTTTCTATTTCGTCCATCCTTTTCTCCACCACTATTATTCACTCTTATTCTCTGATTTCTTACACCAAATACTTTGGTGACAATTTAAGAAAGATATACTAAGTATATTATCATCATTAGTAGTAATTTCATCATTCTCTTTTCTTTATTTGAAAAAACACCCCAGCCAAGTCACCAAAACAAAAAGTCAGCATTTTTAACCATTGTGTTTTTCTTTTTTATCGTATTTCTATCATTTGTTTTTGACTCTTGAAGATTTTGTAGGCGGAAATGGGTTTCTTTTTACTTCTTAAGTAAGGTTATGTTGTGGTTTTGTATATTATGGTTAGGTGAATACCCTCGTTTCATACAAATTTTTACAATTTGTTTCTTTTTTACTTATAATTTGTTTATTTATCTTTTTGTATTGTGATATGATTTTCGCTTTTTTTTTTGTAGTTGTCATTGAGGTGACTGTTAAAACACTAAAACTTGTTCACAAACTTGGTATCGAAATCTTGGTTAAGAATCACAAAACATCAATGCCAAATCATGTCCCTAACTAATCCAAGAGACTCTCAAAGACATAATAATATTATTGGAACAAAACATTATCAATTATTAACAATTGTGCTGGTAGTTTGACACACCACATTATTTTGAAATTTTTTTTGGTGTAGCTGAATTTGGAATTGAGATATTTTTAGGTTGCAAGGAAAAAAAAGAGATATTTTCCGTGGAACAAAATATACTTAAATCAAAAAGTGAATAGCAAAGAAAAGAAGGAAAATGTTTCATTATCCAATATCATAATGAGTTTGGGGAATTTCAAAGATATACCTTTTATGATTTTTTTTGGATTGGCGGCGTATTCCTTGTAGAAGTGTAGCTAAAATGATTTTTTCTCCGATTTTTTACTTCTTTGCTTTACTACACAAACAATTTAAACCGATTATAAAACTACATGAATTTATTATCTCTTTAAAATTGACCAAATAAAATTGGTTTAGCTAATTTCATAATTAAACCGTAACCACGGTTAAGTAAAATAAAATCAAGTTTTATAAATCACGATTAGTATATATGTGTATTTCTCTCTAGAAGTGCAACTAGAACGATTTCCCCCAGGTTTTTACCTCTTTGTTTTACTACACAAACAATTTAAACCGAGCATAAAACTACATGAACTTATTATCTATTTACTAAATAAAATTAGTTTAGCTAATTTTGTAATTAAACCGTAACCATGGTTAAGTAAATCGTAATTATATTTTAGGAATGACGATTAGCCTAACCGAAAGATACTCTTTTTGTCATCTCATCTTCTTCCCCAATTGGTTATTTGACGAGACTTATCGAATGAGAAAGGAAGAAGGAGGAGAGGAGGGGCAAAGGAGAGGGAATTGGAACAAAGAGATCCCTATCTTGGTAAGTTTTTTTGGGAGAGAATTCCAACTCCACTCTCCCTAAGAACGTCTTTCTATCCTAAATTGCAGATGGTGCTCATGATCCTCGTACATGGCACTAAACTAAACCCACACTTACCTCCTGATTAAATTCTCTTTCGTGCGATGGTCTTTCTTTGGGAGGGAAGCCCCAACTCGTCCTCCTGAAGACCTTCATGGCCATGTAATTTTTACAGGATCAACCATCTTTCCGTGCGACCATCCGGCATGGCTCCCCAAGCCTGTATGATGGAACGATGCATCTCATTTCCCCTCATATGATGGAAATCCTATTTGTTACTCTCGAAGTTATTCCAAAAAGGAATCACATGTATAATTCATGAGATTTACGATCCAATATACGGAAGACCCAACCTGTCACGATGGTAAATCAGAATGGTTAAGTCGCGACGATGGGGTTCACCGAGGTGACTAGATCAATAAGTCTCGTGAAATGACCAATTGGGGAAGAAGATGAGATGACAAAAGAGTATATTTCGGTTAGGCTAATCGTGATTCCTAAAACGCGATTACGGTTTACTTAACCTAATTTCAAAATTAGCTAAACCAATTATATTTGGTAAAGAGATAATAAGTTCATATAGTTTATGATCGGTTTAAATTGTTTGTGTAGTAAAACAAAGAGGTGAAAGTTTGGGGGGAAATCGTTCTAATTGTACTACTAGGGAGGAATACGATCATATACTAATCGTGATTTCTAAAACGCATTTTTGGTTTACTTAACCGTGGTTACGGTTTAATTATGAAATTAGCTAAACCAATTTTATTTGGTCAATTTTAAAAATATAATAAGTTCATGTAGTTTTATGATCGGTTTAAATTGTTTGTATAGTAAAACAAAGAGGTAAAAAGTCTGGGGAGAAATCGTTTTAGTTGCACTTCTAGGAGGGAAAATACGCAGCCCACCCTTCCCTTTTTCAAAAATATCCATTGTTGTTGTCTACTTTCAAAAATACCATTTCCATAAACATTTTATACAAATATCTTATAAAAATGTAAAATTTTAAACATTCATAATAAAATAGTTATGGTAAATAAATAATATTTTATAAACATTTATAAATATGTTTATAAATATTTAAGTTATTTTTAATATTAAAACATAATTTATAAATGTTAAAAGATTTATAAGAGATTTTAAAAATATTTTTAAATATGGATATTTTGAAAAATAATATCCTAAAAATGCATTTTTCAAAATTTATCTGAGTTTTTCAGTTCATATATTTTCTTCAAAAAGTCAATTTCCACTGAACTTAGTGAATAATGATATTTTACCTTTATAGCTTCATTGCACGTTCGAGACATTTTAACATATCGTTTTTTTCCGCAGATCTCTAACCTTTTTCTACATATGGAGCAACTAGAAAACTTTTTTCAACGATGGTCCTGATGACTTTCTTGCTTTATTTTAACATATTGTTGATTTCTGTGTAGAAACTTGGTTTTTCAGACTTTCAGTGTCGAAAATTGTTATTTCAAAAAAAAAAAAAAATTTCAAAATATAAGAGAGGAGATATTGGTTTATAATAAACACCAAAAATATTAGGAAATATAGAGATGGGTTAATGAGCTTATGTATAAAAATTTTTATGTATATAAGTAAGTTAGGATTAATTTTTTTTTTTTGTATAAATATGTTAGAGCCGTAGCTCTTGTAAATCATTCAGAAATATACAAAGATATTATGGATCTTTCATGGTAGCAGAGCAATGAGCTCTTGGAATTTTAGTTTAAGATTGTTTCGACGTCGTTATCGTCTTAGTATTGGAGTTGTGAGTTACTCTTGAATTTCTTTTGATTATCAAGAATTGGTTTTGTTAATTGTTGAGATTTGTTTGGATTTTGGTTGCTTTAGATTTTGAGTTGATAATAAAGAAGATGGGTATCAAGAAAGATAGAGTTGCGAAAATGCTCTCGATGTTGATGGAAATGCAGAAAGCGTTTCTTTAGAAAAATTGGAAGTTAAGAAGAGAAGAGCTGCGAAAAGCGCTCTGGATATGATGAAAGGAGACAAAGATGTTGAAGGAGTTAATCATGGATCTGGGTGAAGTACTATAGAAAGTACGACAGAAACTGCTACAACGTCTAGGGTGTCAATGCGGGCATGAAACTCGTGGCCCGAGCTTAACCGGCTCCGCTATGGGGCGGGTTAGGGCTATATATATTTATGCCAAAAAAGCGGGCGTTGCGGGTTAGCCCATCACGGACAACGGATCATTGCGGGCATGACCGCGGCACGTTAAAATAACAAAATTAAATCCTATTAAAATATAATAACTAAAGAAATCGGCTACTATAAAAACTAATAGAACACTTATATTAACTTTTTAAAAAAATGATTGAGAATATTTCTCGTGATGATGGATTTTTATGGTTTTAGAAGGTTATTTTTTTTTAATTTATTCAAAAACTATTCATTTTTTTATGGCAATGATACTTTATCAATATAATATATTTAATATAATTTGTTTTATTTAATAAAACATATATATGATCAAACTGTTTGTATTTAAAAATGTGAAAATTTATAATTTTATATGCATAGTAAAAGATCCGCGGACATACCGCAAAACCCGTGGTCATAAATTGGGACGGGTTAGGGTTATCATATTTAGGACCGCGGATTTATGCGGGCTGGCCCGCCTTAACCCGCAAAAAAACTTGACTCGCAGCGGGGCGGGTTAAACGGAGCGGGTTATCCCGCATTGACACCCCTAAGCGTCTGGGCGAACTGCTATAATGCATACTGTATCACATGTTGAAGCACCGCGGACTGCTTCATAGGCTATGACAAGTTTGACCAAAGACCAGTGGGATCGACTTGTACGAATGTTAGTCAAAATCAGAAGGTGCATCGTCTCTACCTCGATTAAATGGTAAAGATTATGCAAGTGAGTGGATTGTGGATAGTGGTGTATCTCACCACATGACAGGTGATTTGAGGGCATTGTTTGATGTTAAAGAAGTCTCTCCATGTTTAGTTGGGCTGCCTAACAGAAGTGTTGTAGTTGCCAATCGAGAAGGAAGTGTTGTTTTGACAGATATAGTGAGATTGACACGTGTTCTCTATGTCAAGGAATTAAAGTGCAATTTGATTTCAGTTTCTCAATTGGTTGATGAGTTGAATTGTCTTATATTATTCTCAAAGACTTGTTGTCTTTTGTATGATCTCAGTTTGCAAAGTCCTATTGGAGCAGGTGAATGAAGAGAAGGGTTGTATTTTCTTAATGGAATTGACAGAATAAGAAGCTTGAAGAAAATAAGTCCTTTGGCATCGATTGAAGTTTGGCATAAGAGACTTGGTCACGCTTCCGAGAAGATGATTAAGAAGCTGCCAGTGGTTGATAGAAATACTGTTGGTTGTGATATGACAGCTTGTGATATTTGTTTTCAAGCAAAACAATTAATGTCGTAGTGAGTTTAAGCTAAGTTCTAATAAAACCAAGGAGTGATTTGAGATGATCCACTATGATTTGCAGGGACCATATCTGACAGCTGGTTTGTGTGGTGCATACTATTTTCTTACCATTGTTGATGACTTCTCTCGAGCAGTATGGGTAATTCTCCTCAAGGATAAAACACAGGTTCATCGTACTATCACTACAAGAAAACAGAGAATCAATGACCACTTTTTGTGACTATTTATTTAGTCACAAATTTGTGTGACTCGAATGTGACTATTTTGCGACTTATAAGCGACTACTGCAGATTTGGAGACTTGTTAGTCGCAAATTTGCGACGACCGTCTGTAGTCGATTAATCGTCGTATATTTGCGACAGAGTTAAGACTATAATTCGACGATGTATAGCTCGTCGCAAAGTGAAACTAATTTGCGACTCCTTATTTAGTCAGAAAGTTCAGTCGCAAAATAGTCACAAATTAGCGACTGCTTAGCCACTTGCATTGGTCGTCCCCGTTGAGTCACAAAACAGTCATTAAGGCAAGTAGGTGGAAACGTGAAAAATAAGGGGGGTAGGTACTACCTAATTTTGTGACTGTTTTGGTTAGTCACAAAAGAGTGACAAAATTTCAACTATAAATATGCACATTCGCACCTTGTTATTCATTCATCAGAAAAAAAATTGCAAACTTGAGATTAGAAAAAAGAAAGAGAAAGAAAAAAAAGAGAAAAAAATATGTGGAATTCATCTCGAGAGTGGATGTATAATAGAATTGATCCACGCACAAATAGTATCTCTAGTGAATTTTTGGAAGGGGTCGAGCACTTCATGAATTTTGCAAGTAGCCAGGCCATAGCTCTAAGCAGTGGAGGTAAGTTTTACTGCCCTTGTGCTAAATATCAAAATTCCACAAATTTAAAACCAGCAAGGACCGTTTCGAAGCATTTGCATAGTAGAGGATTTATGCCTGGATATTATGTATGGTCGGAATATGGTGAAGATTATAATGTTGTTGGGGCAGGAACTAGTAGTCATTATGATAATGCAGATTTTACTAGTGGTAATCAACCAATAGATTATGATGGATGGAATGTTTATGCCGGGATGGTTCATGATGCATTTCATGGTTCTACCCCATTTAATGAATATCATGAACATGATCAAAGTGGAAATGATCATGTTTATGAAGAACCTACCCATGAGGTAAAACAGTTCTACGGCATGTTAGATGCGGCAAATACTCCACTTTATGATTGTCATTCGAAGTTATCATTAACTTCTCGATTCATGAACATTAAAACAGACCATAATTTGGCTGAAACATGCATGGATTCATGGGTCGAATTGTTTACGGAGTATTTACCAGAGGGTAATCAGGCAACCGGTTCAAATTATGAGACATAAACGTTGATGCGAAAGCTAGGATTGCCGTACCATACATTTGATGTATGTGTAGATAATTGTATGCTCTTCTGGAAAGAAGATGAGGAGTTGGAGCATTGTAGGTTTTGTGGAAAACCAAGATATAAGGCTAGTGAGGGACGAACAAAAATACCGTTCAGTCGTATGTGGTATTTACCTATCACTGACAGATTGAAGAGGATGTACCAATCAGAAAAGACTGCATCATCGATGAGATGGCATGCTGAGCATGTGTCAGAAGACGGAGTAATGTGTCATCCATCTGATGCGGCAGAGTGGAAGAATTTCAATCAAATGCACCCGAGTTTTGCAGCAGAAATGCGAAACGTTTATCTTGGATTATGTACAGACGGTTTTAATCCTTTTGGTATGTCAAAAAACCATTCGTTGCGGCCTGTGATCATGATACCCTACAACTTACCCCCGGATATGTGCATGAAAAGTGAGTATTTGTTTCTTACGGTTTTGAATTCGGGACCAAATCATCCACGAGCCAGTCTTGATGTCTTCCTCCAACCACTGATCGACGAGTTAAAGAAGTTATGGAATAACGGAGTTGAGGCGTATGATGTGTCATTAGATCAAACCTTTAACCTTAAAACTGTTCTGTTGTGGACGATAAGCGATTTTCCGGCATATGGTATGTTGTCAGGATGGACGACACATAGAAGATTATCTTGTCCAATAATTGGATGAGACAAATGCTTTTCAATTGCCGGCTGGTAGAAAGACAAGCTGGTTTGACTGTCACTGAAGATTTTTGCCCAACAATCATCCGTTACGGAAGAATAAAGTTAACTTTTTGAAGGGAAAACGCAATTAACGACTACCCGCCTCAATCGTTGACTGGTGAACAAGTGTTATATGAGCGTATACGGCATGTCGAACCACCTAAAACATCATATTGTGGCGGAAATGGACATACAAAAAAACTGGCCGGGTATGGGGATTGGCATAATTGGCATAAAGAAAGCATTTTCTGGGAGCTGCCATACTGGACCGATCTCAATCTATGACACAATCTTGATGTGATGCATATCGAGAAGAATTTTTTCGACAACATCATGTATACTGTTATGAATGTTAAAGACAGATCAAAAGACACAGTCAAGTCAAGATTAGATATCGCAAGATTTTGTTCTCAGAAAGAATTGCATGTCGATGATCGAGGGAGAGCTCCATTTCCTATTTGGAGATTGACTTCAAAAGCGAAAGAAGCCTTACTACAATGGGTCAAGACTGAGGTTAAATTTCCAGACGGCTATGTAGCAGATTTAGCCAGTTGTGCAGACATCAATGGTGGAAAATTTTCTGGAATGAAAAGTCACGACTGCCATGTATTTATGGAACGGTTGCTTCCGTTTGTCTTTGCCGACCTTTTGCCGCGTAATGTGCACCAAGCATTATCAGGTATATATATATATATATATATATATATATATATAGTATCTATATCTGCTTTACATCTTATTATCTATAACTTCATGATTTTTGTGTAGGGATTGGAGCATTTTTTCGTGACCTAAGCAGTAGATCATTAGATCAAACTCGCGTCCAACTTCTCAAGGATAACATTGTCATGATTTTGTGTAATTTGGAAAAAATATTCCCGCCTTCTTTCTTTGATGTGATGGAGCACCTACCTATCCATCTACCATACGAAGCAGAACTTGGTGGTCCTGTGCAATATAGGTGGATGTATCCGTTCGAAAAGTTTTTTAAACATTTGAAAGGCAAAGCAAAGAACAAAATATATCCAGCGGGATCAATTGTTCAATCATACATGAATAATGAGATATCTTATTTCTCAGAACACTATTTTACGTCACACATTTCTACAGCTAGCAGAAGAAGGTAATAATTTACTTATATGTATGTTAAGTTATTGTTAATGAGTGATTTGTTTCAAATACATAAGGGTCAATTGCAGGACAAGTCGGTATGATGAAGGTGAAGTCCCCGTATATAGTGTACCGGTACTAGATATATTTACTAAAATGGGTCGTCCAAGTGGCAAAAGCAGTGAATTTTGGTTAAGCGAGAAAGATTATAAGTGCCCACATTCATATGTTTTACGGAATTGTGATTATTTTAGGCCGCTTGAAAGGTTATTATGCTTTCGACATTATTTTAACATAATTTTGTCTATATTTTATACACTTTGTAATAATTATATATCTTAATATTGGCAATACAGAGTGTTGGATGCGCAAATTCGATTCGATTATCCAGGACTATCTGATGAGGAGGTCATGGCGAAAAGAGATGAAGATTTTCATATATGGGTCCGCCAATATGTATGTATTTTATATGAATTTAGTAATTAACCATGTTAATTATAAGTGACATATTTTCTATTGTATAGGTGAATGCAATAAAAAGTCAAGAAAGTACGTTTTTCTACTTGGGTTGATGAAATAGTGGAAGGTCCTGAAAATAAAGTCACCTCGTGGCCCATGTATTTTACACGAGGGTATTTATTTCACACGCGTGATCATGGAATGATGAGAAAAACAATGAATTATGGGATATGTGTCCGAGGCCAAAATTATTCTGAAGCATCTGAAGAAGATGATTTCTATGGGACCGTTGAAACTATCATGCAGCTTCAATATCCCGGATTTGTGAATTTAAAGATCATACTTTTCTACTGTCAATGATTTGACGTGCTCTCATCACGGAGATCTCAAAACTACGAACCATTTATTTTGGGTATGAATTCCATGTTTTTACTTGTGTGTGTATATATAAATATATATATTTATATATAAACTTCTAATTTAAAATTTAATTTGTTGCAGGGTCTCAAGCGGATCAGGTTTATTATCTTCCATACCCATATACTAAACGCCCTCGGAAATTGTGGCATACAGTTCTGAAAGTAAATCCGAGAAATCGTGTTCAAGGAAAGTTTAACGAGAAAGAGCTGGTCATTTTGCAACAAACAGATGATGATGGAATGACGGATCCGGTTGAAGAAATAATTGTCGATAGTTTAGTCGACGAAAATCATCCAGTACAAGAAATTGATTTTGAAATTGAAGACGCTGAACCAGAAGATGAATTTCTTTGTAATTTATCATCTTCAGATGATGATGATAATGAAATTTGAATATTATGTATGAGATTTTTAATTTAAGTTTGTAAAATATTTGTGTGATTTGTATTGTTAAAAAATCTTTAAACAAGTTTTTATTTTCCAATTTGATAAATATCGGTATATATAAAATATAACGTATTCTAAAACCGAATAGTGACTATGGTTCAGTGGAAATGCAACATTCATATGACCCATAGGTCGTAGGTTCGAGTAAGAGGACTTAAGTTTAAACTTATTTTCCTTATAATATGATACCAAACGTGTATATATATATATATATATATGTTTAATGTAATAAAAACAGAAAGATTTCATTAGCTCAGCTGGTTTGCAACACATATATCACTTATAGGTCTCAAGTTCAAAGCGCAGGTGTGGAAATTTTCATACTTTTACAGAATGTCACAAAATGGTTATGAATTACCCACTACTTTGCGACTACAATCTGAAAGTGTCACTACTTTCCAACTACTTTGTGACTGATTTGCGACTAACCAGTATGATTTTTGAAAATTCCCCAAAAGGTTATTGTAAATAGATTAGTCTTCAGTATTTATTCCGAGATTCAATTGCAAGTTACGCTATATATATTATCTAATAGTCAAAACTTCTAACTAACAATTTTTATAAACTCCTACTTATCTTATATTTGCACCTTACATATAACATTTTACTTAGTTATTATCTTAAAGTGTATAAAAATTCGAATTTTACTTAGTTAGGCTTAATTAACATTATATACTGAAGTATAAAGTTAAGAAATATAATAGCAATTATTGATTAAGTATGTGTATCAATTTTAGGGGTATAAAAGTTTAGGGTTTAGGGTATAGACTTGTGACTCACTAAATAGCGTCACAAAATAGTCACAATCTGTGACTACTTTTCTATGTTAGTCCCAAATTTGCGACAAATTTGTGACTAACTTAATTTCCTAACATGTTTGGGTTTAAAATTATTTGGACTTTTGGTGAATTTTTTTGGGCTTTAGGGCGCGAAGAAATCCCCCCCCCCAAATTAGTTTGCGACTAATTACCCACTCTTTAGGGACTCTTAGTCAAAACAAGTACCCAAATAGATCTGATTCCCCATTCTATTTTCCAAACCCTAGATCTGTTTTTCTCTCTATCGAGTTTCTGTTCATCGCTTTCTCTATCTCTCGATTTCGGTCTGAATCTTCACCTCTCTCTCTCTCACCAGATTTCCTTCCTAGAATCTGTTCATCTCTCTATCTCTCTCTCGATTTTGGTCGATCTCTCTATCTCTCTCAACAGACATAATCAGTTAATCTCTCAATCTCTCTCGCTTTCCTTCCTAAACTCGACAAATCCATGGCTGGAAAAGGAAAATCCAGTAGAGGTCGAGGGGCTAACTCTCATGGAGGGAGTAGACCAACCGGCGAAGTTGGTTCGACCGCACGCGGAGCTCATCGAGCCAACGCCGGAAAAGGTGGAACCTCAGACGGAGGTCTTCTAGCCAACGCCAGAAAAGGTGGAACCTCAGGCGGAGGTCTTCTACCCAACGCCAGAAATGGTTCACCCCAGATGGAGGTTCGAGAGCCAATGTTGGAGAGGATTCGCCGTCAGGCTTAGTTGCGAGATCCAACGGTGGACCGGGTATGCCGATGGCCAGAGTTGGTAGATCCCAAGGAGCCTCTTCTTACTCCTCAAACCCGTCTTCTCAGGCCACAATCTCGGTTAACAGGAACTCTCTTCCACGACAGTATGCACCGTCCACTCAACCGCGACCCTCCCATCTCTCTCAACAGATTCCCTGCCCACAACAACCTCCTTATCCAAATCCTCAACCACAGCCTCCAGTATTTCAGATTCCCCAGGAACAAAACAATCAAGTTCAGCTTCCCGATTATGAACCCGATGAAGAGGATGCAGAAGAGAATAATGATCCTGATGAAGATATGGCGGACTTCGATCATATGTTAGATGATCTGCTGGCTCTTCCTGGTCGGAAAAATTTCCCACGCTTAAGTGAGCATCCTATCCCTGGCGTTAAGACAACGTGGTAAGTTTGCTTTCATTTTTATTTCATCTCCGTATTGTATATGCATAAGGGCCAGTGATTGTATTTTATATGCATATAGGGTCAGTTTTAGAACTAAGAGTTTGTATATGTTGCATTTGTTTCCATCATTGAATCTGTTTGCACACTCGTGTTATCAACGTATATCAGTTTAAGTTGATTCTTTTAGGCACAGTCGTACTCTTGTGAAGTCTTAAGCTGTAGATACGGGTCAATTTAATTATGGTACATGCTGCTTCTTCTCAACTGAGCATGGTCTGTTTGAAGTCGCTTCTTATGATTTCTTATGTCTTATTCTCTGTTTGTATTCATGTACGAGGTTTACCCGGGACAAAGGCAAATTGACTCGTGCCATTGCGGGAATATTTAGCGAAAGTTTGATGGGCCATACTATAGCTGGAAGGTTACGCCGATACACATCCAAGAAAGATACTTCAGAACATTTGCGGTAATGCTTTCTGGTTTTATTTGTGTTCTATTTCATTTGTAATACATAAGTATCATCAATACTCATTCCTTTATTGTACTGTGTAGCGGAGCTACAATTGGGATATAGGGATTACAGACCTTGTGAAGCAGCATTTCTTGAATATTGCAAAAAATAGGATGAAAGGAATAGTATCTCAGACCAAGAACAGTGGTGAAAGGCCACCTTGGATTGGCGAGACGCTTTGGAAAGCAATGTGGATTCATTGGAAAACTCCATATGCAGTGGACATGAGCGTTACTGCTTCACAGTCTCGTAACTCTGATCGTGGCGGTTTTGGGGTCCACAAGCACGTATCCGGACAGAAATCATACTTGACCATTCAACAAGAAATGGTAAAAAGTCTGTCCTTCCTTTTGAATTACATTTTGACTCTACTTAATATGTGTTTTCTATTATTACAGGAGGAGGAACTAGGGCGACCTGTTACTTTTGGAGAAGTTTTTATGAGAACACATACAAGGGCGGATGGAAGTTTTGTTGATCAAAAGGCCAAAGCAGTAGCTGAGGCTTACGAGAAGAGCCTAGCAGAGGTAATGTCTCTAAAGGATGCCGATGGTCCAGAAACATCAGGGACTTCGTCTGAGCAATCTATTCACCGCACCCTCACCCTTGAAGAAAAGAATCATATATTCCTTAAGGTAATCTCCTTTATCTTCTGCTTTATTACGATAGGATTGTCTGTGTGTTTGTGTTATCATGGCTGGTATTGAGTTATGTATAAGTTTCTCTTCTCTTTTGTTCTGATTTTTGTTTCTTCTTCTGTTTCTCTTTCTTCTCAACTGGTCCATTCTGAGCTTGAATACTTCATGTCTTTGTTTGATGAGCACGATTTGTTAGGATAGTTAGAAATACTCTATATGGATTGATTTATTCAAAGTGTATAGACTGTACATGCATCATTTGTGTCTTCTGAATAGATTGTTCTACTGCCATGCTTTTTTTGTGGTGATGTTTAAGTTTATACTTGTTTTTTTTGTTTTCAATTTTTTTGTTTTTGGTTATGATTCATTCTGTTTTGAATTATTCTGTTTAGGCTTGATGTCATTGTATGTGTTTAGGCTTGATGTCAACATAACTCATACTGTTTTTTCTTGTTTTAGTGTACTGAAATAGACCCAAAAGGTAATCTTTTGGGACTTGGCCAACTCCGAGAACTGGTCAACAAGGGAAAAAGAAAAGAATGTCATGCAAGCTCGTCTTTGACTAACCTGTTGGAGATCCAGGAACAGTTTCAATCCGCTCGTCGCAAGATAGCTGACCAAGAATTGGAAAATGCTCGACTTGATAAGGAGCAACGACAAGCTCAAAACAGGATCACAAGCTTGGAAATGATTCTCTCTTACCTTAAAGACACTAATCCAGGGCTTGCAGCTTACATGACTCAATCTCAGCTCTTAAGTACTACACCAGCCACCGCAACACCCTCTCCACTACTCACTGACCCAGCCCCAGCCCCATGCAATGCAACAGCCACACTCCCATCCAATGCAACACCCACTGTTCCATCCAACTCACCTGCCACCTGACCTTATTCTAGTTTTAAAACCTTTTTGATGTGTTAAACTTTATAATTTGTGTATAGAATGTGTTAAAACCTTGTATATTGTATATGCGATGTGTTCAAACTTTATATTTTGTGTTTGGGTTAATTTGCAGTCCTTCTTTCTTAATTTCACGTTTAAAACATTTTTTAATTTATATTAAATGTAAAGAAATATATATATATTTTTTTTCGGTTAAGTTAGTTGCTAACAAGTCGCTTATTTGTGACTGATTTGCGACGCTACAGTGGACACATGGAACAAATATGTCGCACTATGGTTGTTAATACGCGACAAAATTGCGACTAAGCCTAAAAAATATTGGTCTTTAAAACGTCGCAACTGCACGACTACATAGGTAGTCACTAATTAGTCTCAAATTTACGACTACAAAACTATGTCGTACATCAGTCACAAAATCTGCCTCGTGTCTTTTTAGTCTTTAATATATGACTCCTACATTTCGTCCCAAAGTAGTCGTATATGTACGACTCAAATAAGTCGTCACAGTTTAGTCCCCCATTTGAGACTATTTTGCAATGAAAATTTTGCGACTACTTATTTTAGCCACTAATTAGTCGTAAATTGGTATTTTGGGACTGTTTTGTGACCATTTTAGTAGTCACTCACTCTCTGTTTTCTTGTAGTGTATAGAGAATTTCTTCGCGCTTGTACCTCGGCAGTTTGACAATGTTGTTAGCGTGGTGAGAAGTGATAATGGTACTGAATTTATGAGGATGAAAGATTATTTTCTTCAGAAGGGAATTATTCATCAAACATCTTGTGTTGGTATACCGCAACAGATTGTGAGAGTAGAGAGAAAACATCAACACATATTGAATGTTGCATGTGCAGTGATATTTCAAGCAAATATGACAATCAAATTTTGGGGTCAATCCGTGTTGACAGCTGCGTACTTGATTAATCGAACACTGTGTGAATTACATTAAGGGAAAAACCCCCATGAAATTATATTCTGCGAGGCTCCAAAGTATAGTGAGATACGTATGTTCGGGTGTCTTGCATATGCGCACAATCTGAAGCGACAAGGAGATAAATTTTCTAGTAGAAGTCGAAGATGTGTTTTTGTGGGATATCCCTATGCAAAAAGGGATGGACTTTGTTTGATCTAGAAACACGCGAGATTTTTGTATCTCGTGATGTCACTTTTGTTGAGGAAAAGTTTCCTTATTTGGAGCGAAAAGAATCGCAAGTGGAGAATGTTTGTGATCCTGAGAGGTCGAGGAGATTTATAGAGGACGATGTTGAATTTCGAGATGATGAAGGGTTGATTAAAGTTGCAGAAACAGAAGCTGTGTCAGTGTCTGTACCAGCAGAAGTTATAACATTTGTAGCATAACCTGCAACAGAAATCGTCACTGATGGTGTGACAGAGACCTTATCAAGAGATGTAACAGAAGGGGTTACCACGTCTGCAAAAAAAGCAGCAGCAGAAATTGTCACAAAAGGTGTGACATATACTGTTCCGGTTGCAGAAACATGGAGTGCAACAGAAACTGTAACATATATTGTATCAGATGAAGTGTTGGGACGAGGAATGAGAAAGAAACTTCTGTGAAGTTGCGTGATTACATACTTAACACAGTCGTTTGAATGGATTCGTCTACGCTAATTCAAGAGTCAAGCAGTGAGTATGGACTTGAGAATTATGTGAATTGTGACAGATTTTCTGAGTCACATAGAGCTTTTTTGGCTGGTATAACTGTAGGAGTTGTACCCAAAACATTTGCTAAGGCAATGAAATGTCCAAAGTTTAGAAATGCTATGATATTGGAGATTGAAACTTTGGAACTGAATGAAACGTGGTCCATTGAAGAGTTACCCCCAGGTAAGCATGTTATTGGGAGTAAATGGGTTTATACAATTAAGTATCATGTAGATGGATCGATTAAGAGATACAAGGCATGTTTGGTGGCGCTTGGGAATCGAAAAATTGAGGGACTTGATTATGATGAAACGTTTGCTCCGGTTGTGAAAATAAGCTATGTTCGCTTAGTTCTTAAAGTTTAAGCTGGGAAGAATTGGGAGCTACATCAAATGGATGTACATAATGAATTTCTTCATCGAGATTTGGATGAAGAAGTATTTATGAAGTTGTCTCAGGGTTTTAGTGCTTCTAAGAAGGGAATGGTGTGTCGCTTGCACAAATCATTGTATGGTTTGAAACAATCTCCGAGATGTTGGTTTGCGAAGCTAACAAAGGCGTTATTAGAGCATGGTTTCTCGCAAAATAGATATGATTATTCTCTTTTCTCATTGGTTCATGCTAAGGTTCAGTTACACATGCTAGTATATGTTGATGATCTCGTGGTAACAGGAAATTCTCATGCGCATATTCAGAAATTATCCTGCGGTTTGGAAATCGGGATCATACTTGGGGTCTGTTCTGTGATGAGTTCAGGTCCAAGTATTTTCCACAAAAAGCCTTAGATAAGTTGGAAAGTGGTTTTTTAGACTTACGTCAAAGAACCATGACTGTTAGGGAGTATGAGGATGAGTTTTTAGCCTCAAGAAATATGCTGGGCGTGAGATGGATGAAGAAAAAGTCTAAATCTGCAGGTTCATGTGTGGACCGCGTGTTGAGCTTCACAATCGGTGTCAGATCCGTAGGTATGATTCTTTTTCAGAACGGGTTGAGAAAGCGGCTCAATAGGAAGCTGGGTTGATTGAGGAAGCTAAGTTGCTGGGTGTTAGACTGCAAGTTCAATCCGGAAATGATGCTATTGGGAAAAACAAAAAGTGGGACAAGAATGCCCCTTACGGCAAGTCATCTGTGGGACGCAGTGTGTGTCCATCTTGTGGAAAGATGCATGTTGGTGCATGCCGGACTGCTTTTGGGGTGTGTCACCACTGTGGTAGCATGAATCACATGGTCCGTGATTGCCCGAGTAAGATTTAAGGGCAAAGAATCCGGGAAACGATGTAGTGAAAAAATTGTGTTACAACTGTGGTGAAGCTGGGCACTTTAAGATGCAGTGTCCCAAGCTGGAAAATGAGCAAGTGATGAACTGTATCCGCCTGCAAAGAGGCAAGCCATGATGCCCCGTGTGTACACCATCGGTGAGGAGAGCATGGTCGCAAGCACGTCTGCTCCGATCACTGGTAGGTCCTGTCACTTACCTTAGAGTTTAATTTCTTTGTGAAATTGGTTGCTATGTGCTAGCTTAGGGTTCTTAGCATTCAAGATGAATGTGTAGGGACTTTAATTATGGGTAGTGTGGCAACCCATATTCTGTTTGATTCTGGTGCATCATCAGAAAGTGTCATCACTTTAATTATGATTGGGAATGGAGGATTCCTAATGGAACCTTGGAATGATTATGTGGTAGTTCAGGCAGCAGGAGGCCAAGTCATGTCTACCCTTGAATTGGTCCGAAACATCTCCGTGATGATTGGTGAGGTGAACATGCCAGCTGACTTGATGATTTGTCGAGTGAAGTCCTATGATATGATCATGGGCATGGATTGGTTTGGGAAGTACAAGGCGCATTTAGAATGTCATCGGGGACGAGTTTGCTTCGAGACAGACAAGGGGAAACTGGAATTTCAGGGAGTTAGACCCACAATGGGTAGCTTGATTGTCTCGGTAATTCAAGCAGAACGGATGTTGGAGAAGGGTTATGAAGCATACCTGGCTGCAATCACAATTGTAGAAGTTGGGTTAGATGATGACCTTAAAGATATTCCGGTGGTAAATGAGTTTGAGGACGTTTTCCAAGTATTGACTAGATTACCATCAGCTCGTTCTGATCCATCCACGATTGAACTTGAGCCTGGAACGGCTTCGTTATCTAAGGCTCCTTACCGAATGGCTCCAGCAGAGATGGCCGAGTTGAAGAAACAACTAAGTGAACTGATGGAAAAATGTTTTGTTAGGCCAAGCAGTTCACCATGGGGCGCACCGGTTTTGTTTGTCAAGAAAAAGGATGGTAGCTTTCGATTGTGTATCAACTACCGTAGGTTGAACAAAGTGACGGTAAAGAACAAGTACCCTATGCCAAGGATAGATGAGTTTCTGGATCAACTTAGAGGTGCTACTTGGTTCTCTAAGATTGATTTGGCTTCGGGTTATCATCAGATTCCAATAGATGAGCCAAATATTCGGAAGACTGCATTTCAGACAAGGTACGGGCATTATGAGTTTGTGGTCATGCCCTTCGGGTTAACGAACGCACCAGCTGCATTCACGAAGTTGATGAACAACATGTTCAGAGATTGCTTGGATGAATTTGTGATCATCTTCATAGATGATATCTTGGTCCCAGCTTTTGCGAGCAAATCATCTTAATCTTTCCTACAATAAGCTCGCAGGCTCACTTCCAGAAAGGATTCCTACCCATTATCCCAAACTTCGGGTTCTCGATATAAGTTCGAACAGCTTAGAAGGTCCACTCCCAAGTGCATTACTATCCATGCCGACTTTGGAGGAAATCCACCTTCAGAACAATGGCATGACGGGTAATATCGGACCCCTACCTTCTTCTGGTTCCAGAATCCGTCTTCTTGATCTTTCTCACAACCGGTTTGATGGCGATCTTCCTGGTGTATTTGGATCTTTGACTAATCTTCAAGTGCTGAATCTCGCAGCAAATAATTTATCTGGCTCTTTGCCAAACTCCATGAATGACATGGTCTACTCGAAAGATCAGGAAGAGCACAAGGTTCACTTACGGATGGTGATGAACAGATTAAGGGAACATAAACTATTTGCCAAGCTTAGCAAGTGTAGCTTTTGGCAAAGGGAAATTGGCTTTTTGGGTCCTGTGGTCTCGGATGAAGGAGTATCTGTTTACCCGAAAAAGATTAAGGCAATCGCGGATTGGCCTAAACCCAAGAACGCATCAGAGATAAGAAGTTTTCTGGGATTGGCTGGGTATTATCGGCGATTTGTAAAGGGATTTGCGAGCATGGCACAACCAATGACTCGATTAACTGGGAAATACGTTCAGTCTGTTTGGTTAGCGGACTGTGAGAAGAGTTTCTCTAAGCTAAAGGAAGTGCTTACGAGTACTCCAGTGTTGATTTTACCAAAGGCCGACGAACCTTATGTGGTTTATACAGATGCATCGCGAGTGGGACTTGGGTGTGTCCTGATGCAGGAAGGCAAGGTTGCTTATGCTTCAAGGCAGCTAATGAAGCATGAAGGAAATTATCCTACCCATGACTTGGAGATGGCTCCAGTGGTTTTTGCACTTAAGATTTGGAGATCTTATCTTTACGGAGCAAAGGTCAAAATCTTCACGGACCATAAGAGTTTGAAGTACATCTTCACTCAACCGGAACTGAATTTAAGAAAAAGGAGATGGATGGAAACAGTGGCTGAATTTGACCTAGAAATAGCTTATCATCCGGGTAAGGCTAACTTAGTGGCGGATGCCTTAAGCCATAAAAGAGTGGCAGTTGATTCAGAGAAAGATATGGAAGGACTGGTCCATATGGTTAGGACCTTGCGTCTAACTGCTTTGAGTGATGGAGTAGAACCATTGGGTCTCGGAGCAACGGATCAGGCTGGCTTGCTTACTAGGGTTCGATTAGCCCAAGAGTTGGATGAGAAACTGATCAAGGCATCTCAGAGTGATAAGGCGGAATATCAGACTTCGAATAATGGAACAATTGTGGTGAATGGACGAGTGTGTGTTCCGAATGATGGGAAATTACGGGAAGAAATTCTTAAGGAAACATATCAGTCCTGATTCTCGATTCACCCCAGATCGACTAAGATGTATCGAGACCTGAAGCGATACTAGCATTGGGTTGGGATGAAGCGAGATGTGGCTAAGTGGATAGCTGGGTGTTCTATCTGTCAAATGGTTAAGGCGGAACTTCAGGTTCCAAGCGGATTGCTGCACAGTCTACCAATTCCTGAGTGAAAGTGGGACATGATCACGATAGATTTCGTGACTGGATTTCCGTCTTGCGACAAGAAAGATTCGATATGGGTAATCGTGGACAGATTGACAAAGTCTGCGCATTTCCTTGCAATCAATAAGTCAGATAACGCGGCGGTTCTGGCCAAGCTTTACGTTGAGGAAATTGTTAAGTTACATGGAGTACCGACGAGCATAGTTTCAGACCGGGACTCGAGATTTACTTCAGCCTTTTGGAAGGCATTGCAGAAGTCAATGGGAACAAGGGTTCATATGAGTACGTCTTACCGCCCGCAAACTGATGGACAATCGGAAAGGACAATCTGAACACTTGAAGACTTGTTGTGAGCTTGTGTTTTGGATTGGGGTGGAAAATGGGAACAATATCTGTACTTGGCCGATTTTTTTTACAATAATAGCTACCAAGCTAGTATCAGAATGTCGCCGTATGAAGCTTTATATGGGGGGCCGTGTCGAACTCCGCTATGCTGGTCCCAAGTGGGGGAGCGAAGCATCTTTGGTCGTGACTTTGTGGAAGAAACGACAGAAAGGATAAGGGTTTTGAAGCTTAAAATGAAAGAAGCTCAAGATAGACAGAAAAGTTATGCGGATAAACGTAAAAAACACTTGGAATTTGAAGTAGGAGATATGGTTTATCTCAAAACAGGCACATATAAGGGAGATGATCAGGCATCAAAGAATAGCAAATTAGGCCCGAGATACATGGGACCTTATAAGATTCTGGAGCGAATCGGTCTAGTTGCTTACAAACTGGAATTGCCTTCGTCTATGGATGCATTCCATAAGGTATTCCACGTTTCTTTGTTAAGGAAGTGCATAAATGACCGAGATAATGACTGAACCACCTCCGGATTTACAAGAAAATTTGACAATTGAAGGCAGACCAATCCAGATTGTAGGAAGAAAAGTTAAGGCGGATCAAAGGAAGAAAGTAAAAATGATCCAAGTTGTTTGGGATTGCGATGGGGGAAGAAGAGACAACTTGGGAATCAGAAGCAAGGATCAAGGCCGAAATTCTTAAGTGTTCGAAAAACTAAAGGAGGTTGCTGGAAAAGGAATCGAGGACGAATCTTAAGCTAATTGGGGGAGAATTGTAACCCCCGTGTTCCGCGGACTAGTTGGTTCGGTAAAGTCTGGTGTTGAATCCGAATGTTTAAGGGACAAAGGGATCAAGATGGATCCGAACAGTTTAGGCAGTTTTGGCCGAGAGAAGTGATAAACTGGGCTGGGGCAGTTTTATTCCTAGCTGGGCGGATAGGACAGTACGCGGTCTGTCCGGATGGGATAGTACGCGGTCAGTCCGGATGGGATAGTACGCGGTCAGTCCGGATGTACAGTACGCGGTGGGACTGACTGATCCGAACTGGATCGAATGGGAAATATTCTAAGGGTTGGGCCAAAAATGCGAGTTGACTTGTTGACTTCGTGTTGACTCTCGTTGACCTCGTGTTGACTTGACTTTGGGAATATTCGGAGGAATATTCCTCTAGAGCATATTCGAGAGAATATTCTGGGGTATATTCTGGGCAGATATTTGGAGCAGTTTGCTCTATCAAAATGAACCTTAACCCATTTTTCGGATTGGGGAGAGGCTCAAAAACGAAGGAAAAAGACTGAGAGAGATTTCAGAGAGAAAACTCGAGAGAAAGGGAGAAAACTCGAGTTCGTGGTGATCCGATCGAGACTGTGGGTAGCGACGATCGAGTCTGGGTGATCGGCGACAAGAGGTGTCAGAACTAAACCGGATCAAGGCAAACGAATCCGTTTGGCTAAGGTGAGTGCGTGACCGTGGGCTACATGTTTAGCTCGTTTTCTTGCATAGATTCACTTAGTCTTGATTGTTTAGGTGATTCCGACTGTTTGCTTATCGATATTCTGTTATCTGCTGGCTCGTCTTGATGATTAATTTCATTTATCGGAATAATCAGGCTTGACGAGTGTCTGAACTGGCTCGTCTTGATGATTAATTTTGTTTATCGGAATAATCAGGCTTGATGAGTGTCTGAACTGATAAGGATGACTGACTGATTGAATGGACTGTTTGATTGCGATATCTATTATGTGGCTAAGTGGGACGGGATGACCGTTCTCACTAAGCAATTCTGTTGCTTATGCCCCATTTATGGATGCAAGAAAAGAAATTACCCGCGAAGGTAATCCGAGTGTCTGAGCCGCGAGTCTAAGGCAAGGAAAAGAAGAATGGTGGATTCGGGTAGAACTTAGGGTCAAGTATTAAAACGATATAATAGCTTATAGAAAACTTACCGTTGTACTTGAACCTCGTTTTTATCTAAATTCAGTTTATGTTTTAAAAGACTTGTCTAAATCGAATTAAACGCATAAAACTGGTTAAGTAAGAAAAATTCTGAAAATGGCTAAGTCTGGCCGAACTGTCCAAGCCAGAACCTTACTACGGTAAGAAAATCTGGGTCGGGGTGTTTCACCAAGCCTCTATTTCACAAAAGTATGTTTTCCAAAAATACTACAAACACTAAAAATGGATTTCAAATGTTTATAATTTAAATTTTGGGTTTGGATTAACTATTTAAGATTGAAGGTTTAGATTTTAGGATTTAGGATTTAGTTTTGAAGGTTTAAAGTTTAATTTTAGTTTTGTGGTATTTTAGAAAACCAAAATTTTTAATGGTATTTAAAAAAAAAAAAAACTAATGGTGATATTTTTGGAAATAAAATTTAAAAATGTGATATTTTTAAAAATTGTCCTTGTTTTTATTTTCCAAGGTGGCATATGAGCCATCAATTTTAACTTTTAACATGTTGGCTGATTATTGTTTAAGTCAATGTTATTTATGCCTTTTTTTTTAATTAGGTTTTGTAGAATTTGGCTCGATTACTTTAGTTCTGTGCATGAATTTAAAAATAATATTAGTTCATGTATTTATTATGTTTTTATTTTCCAAGGTGGCATATGAGCCATCAATTTTAACTTTTAACATGTTGGCTCGATTATTTTTTCCTTAATTTCAGCTAATCTCTTATGATTAGTTCATCTTCTTAAAGCTTTAAAGCAGAATGTAATTAACTTATGAGCATCTCAATTATCATTTCAGATATGGTAGAACATCAACATATATAAGAGAACTATTATGAGCATCTCAATTATCATTTCAGATATTGTAGAACATCAACATATATAAGAGAACTATAATAGAGAATAATTTTAGCAATGGAGTGGAAAGATTTTTTAGGGTTTTTTATTCTATCAAAAAAAAAACATAAAATCTCTTACATTGAAATAGACTCACGAGTTTGAGATAGGGTGGTCCAGCCAGTTTCTACTTCTAGACAAACCCAATTTGGATTTTTCCATTTAATAGACATAATTTCTTAAGAAACATGAAACACGTTATAACAAACTATTTGGTCTCTTCCTCTTCAATCTCCTCATACGTACGAGTGTAACAGAAACCCTAATCAATCATACTCTTCTATCATCCACACGATACAAATAACCGAAATTATAAAACTTACAAAAACTAATCCATAAAGGTAAAAAGAATAATGATTGAAACAACACTAATTATTCCGTTAAAATTCAAAGATACCGATGGACATCAGAACGACTTTGTTTTCTAAGTCTTGCAAGGCGTTTCGGTTTATTCGTGCCCGAACTTCGGGTTTGTGCGAAAATCCCTGCCTACAATGTGAGAGAGAGCTTAAACATATCCGAACTCATTAAAATTCAAATTTTTCTACCCAAACTTTTAAAATTAGGCGTAAACATATCTAACGGGTTACGGTGTTAGTTTATCCGTTAAATGCTGACTGGGATGCTGAGTCATTTGACAAGTCAGATGGGCTTTCGGCTTATTCGTGCCCCAACTCTAGGCATTTGTGCAAATACCTTTCCATTTTAATATTTTGAATATTTTTTTTCTAAATTTTTTTTCGATTTGCGAATAATAATATTTAAAATAAAACATATATCAAGACGATTTAATATCATTTCGGTTCCTATTTAAATTTTGATCAAATTTATCTTATCTTTTCAAATGAATTTAAGTTTTAGATTAATTTTTAAATTTTCCAATTAAATTTAATGTCCAATTTGTTTTTACTAAATATTAATTTTTAATATTTAATAAAATACAATAATGTTGCGTTGATATTTTATCATTTATTATAACTTTTAATATATGAAAGATAAATTATTCAAATAAATGATACTTATAAATTTAATTAAATATTATAACAATTTATGCTTATAAATTGTATCACAAGTATGCATGATTGATAATTATATGAGTATTTATGATCAGTATTTGGTGGGACTAAGTTGTGCAAGTATTGGCTAGGGATTGTGGACTAATTGTTTTTTAAAAGTTAACAGAACTATCTAATGTATTAGTTTTGAAAATAGTTTTATTTTGTTTAAAAAAATTTCAATATAAAAATATTACATTAAAAATCGGGTATGTACATATAGTTAGTAGATATTAGAAGATATTCTCTCGACAATATAATTTTTTAAAATAATATATTGAAATATTTGATTTAAAACTATACATACCATGATAATATTTATATATTTAATATATTATTTTTATTCTTAAAATCGTAATATGTTATTTTTATTTTCAATACCGGATATGTTCAATTTTGTAAATAGTGATTTTTTATATTTGTTTAGATTCTAAACACGTAATTAACAAATTTTTTACATAATTGTTTAGTTTTGATAAAATGTAATTCTAAATGATTAATAAATAAATATATATATATATATATATATATATATTTGATTTTAAATAGTATTGAGGAGTAGTTTTATATAAAAATTGTGATTACGTTTAATAAGTTGTCATGTTATAATGAAATTGGTGAGAGTGATTGTGGAGTTGACACACGAGCATTTTCTCCAAAATAACTTCATAAATAATGTTAAGGAATTTACCATAACAAATACAAAATAATAAAGCAAGAAAAAAATTTAGACTTTGGGAAGGTATTTTCACATATTCCTAGAGTTGGGGCACGAATAAGCCGAAAACTCATCTGACTTGTCAAATGACTCAGCATCCCAGTCAACACATTTAACGGACAAAATAACACCGTAACCCGTTAGGTATGTGTACGCCTAATTTTAAAATTTGGGTAGGAAAATTTGAATTTTAATGAGTTCGGATATGTTTAAGTAATCTCTCACATTGTAGGCATGAATTTCCGCACTAATCCGGACTTCGGGCACGAATAAGCCGAAAGGCCGCAAATTCATACACAAATTTAAATAAACTAGTCAAAACTTACATAAACTAACTAAAATTTTCTAATTGCAGTATTAACTAAATTACGTCGTTGTTTGGTATATATAGAAGCAAGCAATTTCTGAAATCGTATATGTAAAATTAACATAAACATTTGGATGTAATTTTAATCATAACGTTACTTTTCCTCTAACCCTTTGTTACACTATAACGTGATGGAAATTTAACAATTTTTCACGAATAAATTTGGATTTTCTCAAATATGTTTTACAATTTGTAGACACAAACGTAATACGTAATTTGAAGCAGATTGCTCGGTGAAGTAGTTTGTGGTAGCCTTATTTAAATTAAAGGTGTCAAACGAAGTTTGTGGTGGTAAATTGTAGAACAACTAGTATTTAAACAAGTCTAGTTTCATCACTATTTCATCAATACAAGCTTAATCCTAAGTGTTTTCTCTACAAATATAGTGTGATCAAACAAGGCAAAACTGTGATTCTAAGTGTGCTCCTAATGAGCCTTGTCATGGCACAAATTCAAGTCGAAGCAAAGAGCTGCTGCCCGACCATCACTGCTAGAAATATCTATAATACTTGCCGTATGCCTGGAACCCCTAGACCAGCTTGTGCTTCACTCAGTGAATGCAAAATCTTCACTACGCCAACATGCCCTAACAACTTGCCTTATGGCAATCTCAAGAACTCAGGTAAATTACTTTTTGTGGTTTTATGTAATTTATTACAAGACCAATCAAGATTCCGTTTTCTAAAGCAAGAACATATTTGCATGTATTTTAATTTTTTGACTCAAGGTGATGCTGTCAATGAATACTGTAAGTTGGGATGTGCATCCTCTGTGTGCGGTGCCATGACCACTCTCCAGCTCTCCGGTATAGCAAACTCTTCAAGCTCATTATAATCATTGCAGTTGTTAATTATTATTTCGTTGGTAAGAGAACATTGTTCATAATAACTCATTTTATTTATAATATTGTTTCGGAGATTAGACGCAAGTGAAATTGTGAATGGAGCGGTTCAACAATGCTCCAATGCATGCTCTACTTTCTGCACCAAGGGGTATGATTGCGGTTGAAACCGCCTAAACAAGTGTATCCACAAAGATCTTTCAGCCCGTCTAAGATCCCACTATTGGTTACCTGCAAATGGAGTCTTGAGTACTAGTTACCCAGTGAGTCCGGCTCCCCTAATATACAATAATTATTCCCAACCCAAACTCAAAATAACAATCATCGAGCAATCACACAACAATCAGAGAATGCACATGCGGAAAAGATAACACAAACACAACCCATCCAGAGGCCTTCTTACTGCAGTCCCCTTTTTCATGTAATCATGTTAAACACAAAACCCTATATCGCAAATTGACAACTTCATTCTATTGTCCATTTTACCTTACTCAGCCCTAACCACAAAGGCTATAAGGTCAGCAATCCGACATGTAATACCACGGCCAAAGGCTGCAATTCCGTCCCTCCGTGGATTACAATCGGCAAAATCACAGCCAAAGGTTACAATTCCGTCTCTCCGTGACCCCCGATACAAGGAAGCGTCAACCGCTCTCTACTATGGTTAGGATGTTAGATGATCCTCTTGATCACTTGTAAAGCATAACACCCCTTACAAGACAAAAATTTACCTTAGACCCGTATGTATCTCTACAGATCACATGCGAATCAAACTTCCTCTTGAAACCCTGCATCTTCAAAGGTTAGTGGCAAGTGCATACACAATCATCCCAGGACATGCATCACTCAATCACAACCAAACATCATGCACAAATAATCAAGGAAAACACTTACCCAGTTTCCTAAAATTCTAGCATGAACCTCAACAGTTATAAAGCATAACAATAAACAAAGAACGTGTGTTCAACTCATCAACACACGACAAGCATCACCAAGACTCACATTTGCTTTCTGAACAGTTGTGGTTTACCCGGCAACATTCTACCCCGATTAAACTCTTTTCGGTTTGACAAGGTTTTCTCCTAATTCCGAGCCTTAGGTGGAAAACCTAAGCCCAGATTCGGATTCTACACGAAAATTTAGGTCGGGTAGATAAAATTGGATTGAAACGCTTACTGCTAAAATTTTGACCTATTTGATGGCTCACGACAACGGTATGCAGTCACGGTTCCATTTGGCCAGAGGTTTGTTACGGTTTCTGCAGATTATGGGAGGTGTTTGGGTGATTTTATAGGAAAAATTTTCGTCCAGCAGCTTTCGAGATGTGTCGTGCTTATCGATGACTCATCGCGTACGATCGCGATACCTCCTGCTTAAGGATTTGTCGTGCTTCCGATTTGTCGTGCTTAACAATGACTCATCGTGCACGGTCGTGACACCTCGTGCTTACTGATTTGTCGTGCTTCGTAAAACGCCGAGCTTTCGAAAATAACGTCAAGATTCTGAGACACCTCGTGCTTCCGGGACACCTCGTGCTTCTCGCCACCTCGTGCTTCCGGGACACCTCGTGCTTCCAAACCGATCATGCATGCTTGATCATCTTATCCACCATGCTTAACCATTTTTATTCCCACGGATAAGTTTTGGCTCGATCATTTCCCGTAATTGTTTTGATCTCTTGCCAGAGTTATTACAGGTGTGAAGCTAAACTTAACCTTCGTTTTGATCCAAACCCTTTAAACTTGGAGAATTCTAAATTCACTTTTTCTCCAATTCAATTTTGATTTAGAAAATCGATTTTAGGTGAAATAAGTTTGAATTCATTATGATTTTTTTTTTTAATTTCGATTTTAGAGCGGGTTCAAAACTTTCTTTTTCATTAAATTGTTTTTTTGTGGGGTTTTTTTGTCCCTACAAAGTATAAGTTTTTAGTTCCAAAAACCTATTCGAGTTTTATCTAGTGGAATTCAATTGCATAATTGGATATGTCGAATTAGGAATAATTTGATAGTTTAAGCTGTTTAGCGACGAATGCTAATTTTTGAATTGTACAACGACAATGTCAAAAATCCGAGAAAAATGTGTTGGAGCTGCATACAGTAGAATTCTATAAATTAAGTCGAGTTTGTTTCACTATTTCTCCCGCAGAAAGAATTCATCCGTTCATCAATTCCTTACTCGATAAATTAATACCTCAATAAATCAATGTTTTATGGTCATGAAATTTGTTTATCAACTAAATAATACCTCTATAAATTAATATCTTTATAAATTATAATAAGTATCTTAGTCATCACATTATTAATTTATAGAAAATTTATTGTATCTATAATTAGTTTAGTGCAGTTAAACCTAGGCATGTCAATCAAACTAACCTGGCCCGGCCCAACCTAAAACCTGCAAAACCCACATATATTTAAGTCCAGTCCGGCCCGAATAATATTCGGACCTATTTTTCAAAGCCCGGCCCAGCCCAAACACGGTTACAGGGTTATTATGAGCTTTTCAAACTTTTATTTAAAACAAAATAAATTTTAAAAGCAAAATAAAATTAAAAACAAAAACTATTTATCAAAATAAATTCATATTTAAACAACTACCAATATGTTTTTATCAAATCCAATTTAATTAAAAGCAAAAGTTTGACCAAATGAATGCAAATGTCAAATTTCAAATGAATCCAAATAACTCTAAATAAATTGTGCGGCCAAATAAAAAATAATCAAAACACTTAAAGTCTAGACAATAGAGTCAAGACTCGAATCTCCTTTAGTGTCTTCTAAATCTTCAGCACCATCCAGAGCTACATACAAAAATAGAAATAAAATTTTAAATTTTGACATGTATAAATCATATAACAAATTCTACTGAAATTTTATAGGTAATGATTTTAAAAATATTAAGTAAATGTGAATAATTAATTTATCTTGAGAAAGTATGTTTAAACAAAACTTATTATTAAATTTATAAATCATATGTTTATTTTCGGGCCGGCCCGAGTCCAACCGGGCTAAGGCCCAAAAACTCTATAGTCCGAATGGGTTTAGGCCGAAAGGTCCGATTTTTTTTTTGCTTATATATCTAGGCTCGAGCCCAAATTTTTTAAAGATCGGATTAAACTGGATTCAGACTTTGGTCCTAATTGACAAGCCAATTCAAACCTCTATTTTGCCATGTTAATTGTTTTTATTTTCCAACGTGGCATATGAGCCATCAATTTTAACTTTTAACATATTGGCTAATTATTGTTTTAAGGAGAAGTAGTCAATGTCATTTATGGCTTTTTTAATTAGTTTTCGTAGAATTTGGCTCGATTAATTTAGTTTTGCGCATGAATTTAAAAATAATATTAGTTCATGTATTTATTATGTTCACAAGTGACGACTGATATAATAGTTCGTGATGGAATTTGGTTTTTCTCCTTTGAGCTCATCTCTTAATTATGATTAGTTCATCTTAAAGCTTTAAAGCAGAGTCTAATTAACTTAGAAGCATCTCAATTATCTTAAGGATATTGTCGAACTATAATAGAGAAGAATTTTAGCAAGGGAGTGGAAATATTTTTTAGGGTTTTTTATTCCTATATAAAAAAGGAACATAAAATCTCTTACATTTAAATTGATTTGCTCGTGTGTACGTGAGTGACTCACGAGGGTGGTCCAGCCGGTGTCTACTTCTAGCAAACCCAATATGGATTTTTCCATGTAATAGACATACTTTCTTAAGAAACATGAAACACATTATAACAAACTATTTGGTCTCTTCCTCTTCAATCTCCTCATACGTACGAGAGTAACAGAAACCCTAATCAATCATACTCTTCTATCATCCACACAATACAAATAACCGAAATTATAAAACTTACAAAAACTAATCCAAAACGGAAATTTGGATGTCATTTCTGAAATCGTATATGTAAAACATCAACATTTGGATGTATATAGAAGCAAGCAATTTCTGAAATCGTATATGTAAAACATCAACATTTGGATGTAATTTTAATCATAACGTTACTTTTCCTCTAAACCCTTTGTTCCACTATAACGTGATGGAAATTTAACAATTTTTCACGAATAAAATTTGATTTTCTCAAATATGTTTTACAATTTGTAGACACAAACGTAATACGTAATTTGAAGCAGATTGCTCGGTGAAGTAGTTTGTGGTAGCCATTAAGATAGGGTGGTCCAGCCAGTGTGTAGACTCTATCACTACAAGAAAACAAGACAAAATCCGACGGATTTTCCGACGGATTTATACCGTCGGAAATTTTTTGACGGGTTTCCGACGGATTTTCGACAAATCAAAAACGGTCGAAAATCCGTAGGATATCGGTCAGATTTTCCGACGAAATTCATGCGATCGGTAATCCGTCGGAAAATTCCTACGGATTTCCGACGGTTTAAGTTTTTTTTTTTTGAAACACTTTCCGTCGGTAATCCGTCGGAAAATTCCTACGGATTTCCAACGGTTTCAGTTTTTTTTTAAAAAAAAACACTTTCCGTCGGTAATCCGTCGGAAAATTCCTAGGGATTTCCGACGGTTTTAGGGTTTAGAAAAAAAAATGTCAGTTGGTAATCCGTCGGAATTGGATTTCCCCTTTTGCCGCCATTTTTTTGGACACGCGCCAAAAAATTTTGCCAAAAAATTTCGGGTGAAATATTTTTAAAAAACCGACGGAAAACTGACGGATTCGGCCGTCGGTTTTCGATAAAAAAATATAACCACGTATTTCTTATCTCCTTCTTGCCCAAACTCTTCTTCTTCTTCCTCTCCAATTCTCTCTGCGATTTCTTCTTCCTTCTCTCCAATTCCGGCGGCGTTTCTCTCGTTCTTTCATCTCCAATCCATTCATCTCACCATTTAAGTCTTCCTTCATCTTTCCTAATGCTCACATCTTTTATGTATGGATTTTGTTAGTTTTAGGGATTATTTATGGAATTACGTGGTTAGTTTTATGGATTTGTTAATGAAATTTTCGGTTTTAAGATGTTAGAATCCATTGGATTAGCTTGTAAATTAGTTTAGTATGATTTTTATATTTTTAGAATTAAGTTTTGTAATTAGTTTTTGATATAAAACTTTTGCTTATGTATATAAAACATTTTTTTAATGTTTTATAAATTTAAAACGTTTTATTTAATCATTTTTTATATAAAATTGTTATAATTTTTTAAAACGTTTTATTTAATTGTACGTACAAAACATAGGTTTTTAAATACAAAAATATTTTTTGTATTTATTTTAAATACAAAGATATTTTAAACATATGTTTTAAAAATACAGTTTCAAAACTTTTTATATAAATCATTTTTTATGAAAATACAAACTTTATATAAAAGGCTTTTAAGAAAAAAAAACCTTTTGTTATTTTTTTTAATAAAAATAGTTTATATTAAAAGTTTATATAAAATGTTTTTTATAATAGCTTTTTAAAGTTTTGTTTTACAAACGTTAGTAACTTTTATATATATATATATATATTTTAATTTCATTTTTTTAATTAAATTATTTTTACTAATGTTTATATTTTTTTGTAGGTTTCATTAAACGCTAATCGACGCCAGTTGTCGCTGGAGGATTTGTCCAACAACCCGGATGTCACCATTTCTAAGTTTTGCAAAACTAATAACTCTTTCTCTTCCAACAAAAAGATCGTAAGTTCGGTTTTGGTCGACTTCCAGATCGAGACGAAGCGACGTCCTCTTCTTCGTCTTACGGCTCTGCGCATCTTGTGGATGAAATCTAGAAGTTGATCGAGTGATCCAACGAGGAGCCGGCGGACCGAGAGAAGAAGGAAAAGGAAAATGAAGAATCCCAAAAAAGTTTGGCGCGGATGAAGGCGTTTCTCGAGGCGGCCCACCCGGGAGTAGAATTTTAGACATTTGATTATTTTAAATGCATTTTATGTTTTCATATTTTCAAAACTAAATTTCATTTATGTTTTAGACAAATTTTAATTTTAATTTTATTATTATAAATAAATTTTATTATTTTAATTAAATTTTATTTTTAATATTTATTTTTAAAATATATTTAAATAAAAGTTTTATTAATATATATTTTTGCGAGGCCGTCGGAAATCCGTCGGAATTTCCTACAGAAAACTAGCGTCGGTAATCCGTCGGAATTTCCTACGGAAAACTAGCGTCGGTAATCCGTCGGAATTTCCGACGGAAAACCGACGGATTTTTTTGTTCCGACCATACGGATCCAACGGCTTTCACGCGTTGATTTTTCGTCGGAAATGGCTGTTTCTGACGGATATCCGACGGATTTGCTCGTCAGTTTTGCCTTGTTTTCTTGTAGTGATATGATCATCTCCATCTGAACCATTCAAAAACATTTACATTTGATGACCACCGCTTTATCCATAATTGATTCCACAAAATTACCCGAAGAAAATAAGCCATGACCGTGATGCAGACATTACAACATGCCAAAATATCATACGGGCAGATGATGAGATAATAAAAATGCTAACCAGTATTGGTTTTGACCAAGAAAAAAGCGGTCCAGATAATCCTAATGAGAGGCAGTCCACATGAGTCCTTGAGACAAAAATATAAATATGGTCTCAATAGAAATTTCAAATTATAAAACTACAAGAACAAGTTCCAAAACTAAAAAAACAAGAAATCTTTTCAACAACTCTTCAAGAGATATGGTTTCAATACCAACAATAGAAGAAGAAAAGCATCATGAGACATGAACAAGTCAAATGAGACAAGCATTCAACATCAGTTCCCCAGTCCCAAAATTTTCTCCAATTTTTGGATTCTACTATTCATGTCCAAAAATTAAAACTCCAAGTTGAATCATGCCACAAATAATTAAAAATGGTAGGAGGGGCCGACAATAGCAAGAATTAGTGAAAAGTAGGAGGGACAGAATTTCTAAAATGTAAAAAAATCTACAATCCTAAATATTTTCCCTTTTCAAAGTTTGGATCAATTAGTTTTTTAATCTTTCTAAAATCTAGAGCTGTAAGTCTGTGATACCATTAAATTTTATGACAACACATCCAACTTGAGCCATTCACATTTACAACGTATACATTCACTTTTACTTAGATACGTCATCGTTTGAATTTCACACGTTTTCTTGGACTTCATAGCGTAAATATTTTTTTAAGCAGATATTTTGGGACATATAGGAGCGAGCACAGTACAATTTCTCATAAGCTTAATTCTGTGCAGACATTTAATTTAGCATATAAAAATTAACACAACGAAAAGGATAGAAGTTGTTTTAAGGAATTTTAACAAACAGTTAATTTGCACATAAGGAAATTTTTTTTTTACCTCGGAGATTGCGATGCTCGATGAAGGTTACCTAAATATGAATCAAACGACACAGTGAGACACCACACAGACACTATATGCAGAAGAAACACGACATGTATCCGAAAGCAATTAATAAGAGAGAAGCAAACTCAATTAAGAGTTTTACTTTTATTTATCTGTTTGTATAAGTAGTAAGAAGAACGAAGGACAAAGAACCGTCGCATGTTTCATAATAACTAGTTCGATTTTTTTTCTCTAAAATCTCAAAACCTTATTTTCGATCCCTATTGACACTTTTTGACAACCAAACAAAGTGAAAACCAAAACTTAAACAGTGGGGAAACAACAATGACTATTTATTAAAATATAAAGAGAAGTAAAAGAATTTTCTATTTATTTACTTGGACACTAAAACAATTCTTACTATGTATTGCAATCTTAAATTTAATAGCACATCAGAACAAACAACAAGCACAGAGAAGAAGCATATAAGAAACGAAGTACGGGTTTTCTTTTTTCAGAAAGCAAAACAGAGAGATATCGAAAGAAATAAAATAGCAAAAGAGAGAGATATCGAAGTAAATACATAAACTTGGTTCATGTTTTTCCCCTTCAATATATATTCCGACAACTTCAGACTGTTTCAAAAATCAACTTTGTCGTACTCCACCACCGACGCTGCTCAATCCAGATCTGATCACTAGTACCGAAAGAGAAATTCCTTGTAAACAAACTTTTCAACGTCAATGCATAAAAACATAGTGATGCATAATAAACAGAGCACGTTAAAAAGTTTTAGAGAACAAAGAAAATAAAATTCATAATAAACAATTAACAAAATTTTGTGAAAGCAAACATGTTGACGATGATAATAACGATGTGGGAGAAGGAGAGAGGGAGAAGAAAGTTCTATGAGGATTTGAAATAATATAGAGAAATCGTGATGTTTGGTAGTTAAAATATGTTTGGTAGTTAATCGTCTTAAATATTAAAACTAAGAGGGCTTACAAAAGAAACAAAGACAAGATTTTGCGAAATCGTGGACGACAATCATTTTATTCTTCGATACTTTTTCCCTATAGAGTGTGCATTGCGATGAGAAGAACAAAATTTATCAGAGAAAAAACGAAACAATGGAAAATCATGTGGGGAATACATTGAAGAGCAACGGTTAGGGAAAATCCAAATAAAAAACTTCTTTATGTGGGAAAGAATAAGCCAAAGGCCGGATTATATGATCATAATTTGGCGAGAAGAGACGAAACAAAAACTGAAATGATGAAACCAGCTTGGTTTAATAAAAAAAAACGGAACGGAAAGGAGGATCAAAGTAAATTATAATCCGAAAAGTCTGTGTTCCAAGATGTAACGTATACGGTAAAGAAAAAATCCCAATTCATATGAAGAACAATCACTTTAAAGACAAAGAAATATCTGAGAAAATGGAGGAAAACTTGTGGGGAGAAAATAAAAGAGAAAATGTACAATCAAAGAGGCACATTCCATAACAAACAGACGTGTTGTTCCTAAATTTGAAGGATTTTACATTGGTTGGATGAAACAACACACACATATAATGGGATATAGCAATGAGAATGTTTTAGAATTTGAAAAAATTAATATGTTTTCTACAACGATAACTGATAACTAAGTGATTGTTTATGTTCCTTAAAATTGAAAAAGAAAGATCAAGTGGGGATGATTTACCTTTGAATCAGGGACTGGAAATAGTTGGAGAAACTATTAACCGAAGAGAAACAATGTCGTTCAGGACGAACTCTGAATGATTTGATAGTGTTATGTTTTTCTCTTCAGAATCAACTGCATCGCACTCCACCACCGACGCCGAATCTGGTTCACATCAATTGTTTTATTTTTGTCGTCAAAATCTACAAAAGAAACAGATATTGAAAGAAATAAAATAGCAAGAGAGAGAGATATCGAAGTACATACAGAAATCCGGTTCGTGTTTTTCCCCTTCCATATATCTTCCGACGACTTCAGAATCTTTCAGAAATCAACTCCGTCGTACTCCACCACCGATGCCGATCCACCCATATCTGATCACTTATACCGAAACTTCCTAAATTATGAAACATAAATTCAATAGATTTTGTGTTTTGTGAACGATTTAGATTTTGTTCCAATATATAAAAACACATAAACACAACTTTTCATTACAATTTTGAACCATCACAACTCTTGATTTGAACCGGTAAAGATAAACTCAACATACCTGTTCAAGATACCTATTCGCTAATCGAGAGACGACTATTATTTCTGATTAATCTTGACCCTTCAATAACTTAAAAGAAGTGAGATCAACCGTTAGATTTCTTTGTTTTTTACCTATAAAAAGGTGACGTCATCAATCTCTAAAATCAATGGATCTTGACCTTTAAATAAATTAAAAAAGTAACATCAACCGTTGGATGAGATTTTTTTTCCTATAAAAAAAACGTGATGTCATCAGTTCCAAAAAAGAGGTTTCCTATAGATACCTAACTTTTCATTCTAATGATATTAACAAAGATCGAAAGATCAAAGGAACTAGGGTTTTATATTAAACCGATCGGTTTGTTCGGGTGTGATTTAAAATCGAACCGAATCCAATCCAATCAGCTTTAAAAAAAATAAAAATAAAATCTTTACTAGGTACACGAACTAGAAGACCCAATATTGTAAAGCTTATACAATTTCTCCTGTCAGCAAGTGTGGTGACCTTAAGGTGACATAAAAATATTAGGAAATAACAATTGGTGTGCTCTTACGAAATTAAGAGAGAAAAAAAAATCAATGGGAAAGGGATAAAACTGCAAATCAATTGAATACAAAACAGAGTTTAATTAAGACAAGAAAAGATGAAACGTTAATGTTTTCATTTGACAGAAAACAAAGTTATCACTTTGAATTCACAGAAGCTTGTACTCAGAATCAGCAACAGTTTCCCTTCCTGAAAGCAAAAGTTTGAAGCTTTGAAAGAAAAGAAGAATGTCCGCATCTCTTAACAAATAATAGAAACATATGAAGTGAGATCATCAAAATCCAGTCACAGTCTACTTTGCATAGATCATTCTCAAAACCAGAAACTACAAGTCCATGGCTATCGCCTAAACAACCAAATCGTTTATTCTTACTACTTCATTTTTCTTAATTTTCCAACATGTGTCAATCCAATGATGAGGTTAGCGATCCTAGCAGTGCGAATCTATTAGAGGTTGTCTTATTCATCGTACAAGGAGTCGCACTCTTCCTCCTTTTCTTCTCTGCAAGTCCTCTTTTTTTGTCCACATAACAGCCTCTCGTTGCAGAAGGCTGCTTGGTTGTCACTCGAGTCTGATGAGAAGTGGGCTTCATCATGGGCTTCATTTCTGTCTGGCCCATATACTTTTTGTCTTGTTTCAGAACCTCTGTTTTGTTGTTTACAGTTGCCTCGTCAGAATCAGAAGCAGGTTCCACCTCCTTAGCGGAACCTCCAGCAATTAGGGTTTTCCAATCCCATACTAATCTTGCAGTATTAAATAGCACTTCATCTTCTGGTACGCACCCATCAGGCACTGCTAAGTGAACTTTGACTTTGCCATGTAATTTTTTCAAATCTTCAAGCACAGGGACGAACACTTGTGGGATGCCTTTTGAAATTACTATCAAATGTAGCTTTTTATAATATTTGCAGACTTGATTGGCGTATACGAAGTGAATCATGTCGAATAACATCCTAGCAAGTCTCTTACGCTTTTCCTCCTCTGGAAATGCATGAGAAGTAGATGACAAGACATATATATATATATATATACAAGTAATAATAGAGACAAAATATTGTTCAAGTAAAGGAATTTACCTTCTCCGTACATGACCTCGGCTACGATAAATGGATAACCCACTTCATTCCATTTCTTCTCACCATAAGAAAAGATTGACACATCGAAAAGATAATCATGTTTCTGAAGAGCTGATTCGATTCTCCGAGGAAGCCAAACCAAATCGTAACCAGTAGGGATAGGGAAATCATCCACATCCCAGAAGACGCCTGCGAGAGCAGCTGCGAGTACAATCAGTTACGAAACGGAAACAATCAGAACGATCAGATGAAATCTAATCCAGATAATTAAGACAAAACGATTTCGAGCAAGGTTTCACATAACAAAGAACGCATAACCAATTACGAAACGAAAAAAAGAGAGCAATTGATTAGATCTGCTAGTTTAGCATGACATTAGATTTCAATCTAATCCAGATAATTAAGACAAATAATTTCGAGCAGGAGATAGATCTTACGCTCGGAAAAGGAGATCTTACGCGTGTACAAGGACATGGTTTCGACGAAGATCGAGAGAAAAAGAGAATATGGGAAAGAAACTAAAATCAGGGCTGCGGATGAGAGGGCTACTTGTTGAGAGATGTTGGATTTTATATCTTCTTTTTTTAGGTTTTCTTAGGGGAAATGTAAATGTCGATGGTTGGTTTATATGGGCCGGCCCATTAGCCATGGATTCGACATTTTTTACAGAATATAAAATGTTTACTTAAAAAACTGTCGTCGCAAACAGTTTAATCTTCTCAATGCATATAAACCGAAGTACCGAACCCAAGTTTGGTCAATTCAGTTGGTTTCGGTTTCTTTTAGAAAATCGATCAGCAAAAACTTTTAAAAAAAACAATTTTTGTTTTCGGTTCGGCACATCAAAACTCAAAAAACATTTTTCCGTTTTTGTTCCACACATCAAAACTGATCGATTTGTCATAGATAAAAGAACCAAACCAAATTAAAGAGTATTATTGAAAAACCACAATCTTATCTTATCCCCTTAATGGGAAGCGTAATTAATAAAAAAACTTAGTTGTTTTTATTTGATTGACCTTCTAACTATATGACATTGATATGTCTTTGAAAAAAGGGAAATTACCATAAAAAACTTTCAATTTTTCATTTTTTTCAAATTTCAATATCCAACCTTTTTGAGATTCTAGAACAAATTTTCAACTCAATCATTAAAACGCAGTTTTATCTTATCCCTTTAATGGAAAGTGCAATTAGTAAAAAAACTTAGTTATTTTAATTTTATTGGCCTTCTACAAAATAACTATGATGTCTTTGAAAAAATTATGACATGGCTATAATCTTTAATCAATCTTTTAACACAAATTTTATCACAATTAAAATTTTACCATTATGACATGGCAATAATGACGATGTCTTTCAATCTAAATTAATAATTAAAAAAATATACTTTTCAATAGGTTTATTTTAGTTCAATGTAATACTTATTTTCTGGAAATTATTAATGACGATGTCTTTCAATCTCTCGATTGCCATAAAAAAATATACTTACCAATAAGTTATACATATTTACAAAAATATATTATTGTTTTCGTTATGAAATAATTTTTTTTCTTTTTCTTTTCTCGATTTCTTACATTGCTATCCTAAATAAAAACTAATATAATATTAATTTACTTATTTTATAGATTTATATTATGCAAATGTTTTGAGACATGATAAGATTATGAAAACTACAAACTAAATTCAGATTTATATTAGCATTAGATACAAACTTCTTAAAATAGTCTTAACTATAAATCTAAATAAGTAATGTTATTTAATTCAAATAATTTAAATTTTTCATTTTTAAGATTCATCTACCACCAGATTTTCCATTTTAAAAATAATTAGCTCTAAACTTATATAATAAAGATTTTTCAAAGATTTGTTATCCTCTGTCTACATTTTTTTTTTCAAAGATATTGATGAATATATTCTTAACTTTCTTCTCGGATTATTTTCTTTCAAAATGTTTATCCAACTAAAATTATACTAAATTTATTTTGTAAATCTTAAGTAAGAACACATAATCGGTCATTATCTAAATAACCTTCAATCATTATATATCTGAAACGACCATGTCTACGTCAAAACATGAATTAAAAAAAAAACATATTACTCTCTTTGCTTATAGGTTTCGCTTCCAAATATTTAAATAAACTTTTTATGTCTATTAAAACAATGGCTATTACAGGTTCATAAGTTTCAAAAATCAACACTAAATTTTTCAAGTGACTTTTTGATCATTTTTCATTTTTTTGGTGTATGCAAAAGGCAACTATTTTATACTGATATTCTTTTTTTTTTTTTTGCAATCCAAAGAGTCATATACTTGTAATCTTATTTGGAAAAGACTTCAAAACTCTAATCTGTGACAAAGTAACAATCATAAATATTGTTGGTTATATGATCCACCAAATGAAAAATTCAGACATGGTTTTTGGAGAGTGTACAATTATATGTGGGATCATTGAAACATTAGGCAAAACTATATATGTGTGTTTGAAAGTATAATCGCTACATTTTCGAACACATTCAAAGTAAAAAAAATTACTAAATACTTTTCAATTACAATGATAGATCCCTTAATCCTTTCATATTTTTCAAAACTTTTATAAATATGAGAGCAATATTCCTCATATTAAAACTATATCTCGAACAAAAAATAAGAATAAGTTGGAGAAAAAAAGATGACGAAAATGATGAAGAAGAAAGAGAAGACGAGGAAGATGAATAAGAGAATGAAGAAGAAGATGTTGAAAAGGAGGAGGAGAATATAAAGACGATGATTAAAAATAACTCGAAGAAAAGGAAGATGCCAGCTTAACAAAAATAGACACACACGATCAAGAAAATAAGAAATAGAAGAGAAAAAAATGGAAGAAGAAGAAAAAGAAAAAGCAAATAAAATTCGAAAGAAGAAAATGAAAAAATATCGGAAGAAGAATACAAAGAAAAACTTGAAGGAGAACAAGAAGTCGGTGAAGACATATACAGTGAAAAATAAAAATAAAAAAAAGAAGAGAGGACGAAAGCGAAGACAAAACTGAAAGAAGCTGGAGAAGAACGAATGAACCAAGAAGAAGGAAAAATCATAGCGACTTTGACCACAAGTAACTACCGTAAAAAAAACAGAAGAACAACACAAAGAATAACAAAGAAAAAACTGAAGGGGACTTAATCCTTTCATATTTTTCAAAACTTTTATAAATATTAGAGCAATATTCCTCAGATTAAAACTATACCTCGAACAAAAAATAAGAATAAGTTGGAGAAAAAAAAGATGACGAAAATGATGAAGAAGAAAGAGAAGATGAGGAAGATGAACAAGAGAATGAAGAAGAAGATGTTGAAAAGGAGGAGGAGAATATAAAGACAATGATTAAAAATAACTCGAAGAAAAGGAAGATGCCAGCTCAATAAAAACAGACACAAACGATCAAGAAAATAATAAAAAGAAGAGAAAAAATGGAAGAAAAAGAAAAAAGAAAAAGCAAATAAAACTCGAAAGAAGAAAATGAAAAAATATCGGAAGAAGAATACAAAGAAAAACTTGAAGGAGAACAAGAAGTCCGTGAAGACATATACAGTGAAAAATAAAAATAAAAAAGAAGAGAGGACGAAAGCGAAGACAAAACTGAAAAAAGCTGAAGAAGAACGAATGAACCAAGAAGAAGGAAAAAGCATAGCGACTTTGACCACAAGTAACAACCGTAAAAAAAAAAACAGAAGATCAACACAAAGAAAAACTGAAGGGGACTTAATCCTTTCATATTTTTCAAAACTTTTATAAATATTAGAGCAATATTCCTCAGATTAAAACTATACCTCGAACAAAAAATAAGAATAAGTTGGAGAAAAAAAAGATGACGAAAATGATGAAAAAAAAAAGAAGACGAGGAAGATGAAGAAGAAGATGTTGAAAAGGAGGAGGAGAATATAAAGACAGTGATTAAAAATAACTAGAGGAAAATGAAGATGTCAGCTCAACAAAAACAGACACAGACGATCAAGAAAATAAGAAAAAGAAGAGAAGAAAATGGAAGAAGAAGAAAAAGAAAAAGCAAATAAAACTCGAAAGAAGAAAATGAAAAAATATCGGAAGAAGAATACAAAGAAAAACTTGAAAGAGAACAAGAAGTCGAAGAAGACATATAAGGTGAAAAAGAAAAATGAAAAAGAAGAAAAATAAAGAAGAGAGGACGAAAGTGAAGACAAAACTGAAAGAAGTTAGAGAAAACGAAGGAACCAAGAAGAAGGAAAAAGCATAGCGACTTTGACCGCAAGTAACAACCCTAAAAAAATAGAAGAACAACACGAAGAATAACAAAGAACAAATTAAAGGGGAGCTAAAGACGAGGAAGAGGACGAAGACAAAGACAAAAACAAAGACAAAAAACCAGAAGAATTCGAATAAGAAAAATAAGATAAAGACGATAAAGAAGAAGTATGAAAGAAGAAGTTGAATAAGAGAGAAGATAAAGACAATAAAGAAGAAGAAGGAAAAAATGGAAGAAGAATAAAACATAGAAGAAAAAGAAGAAGATGAAGATAAATCGGAAGGAGAAGACGAAGACGATGAGTACAAGTAGTGAAAAAGAAGAAAAAAGAATAAAATTTGGAAAAAGGAAGGAAAAGAAGAGAAAACTCAAAGAAGAAAACGAAGAAGAAACGAGAGAATAATAATGAATCCGTAAAGAAAATAAATCTAGCGATTTTGGCAGTAAGTAATAGTCTTAGAAAAAATATAAAAAAATAAGTAGAAGTTTACAAAAGAAACCAAAGAGGAGCACGAAGACGAGAAAGAAGACAAAGAAAATCAGATAAGACAAAGAAGACGAAGGTGATGAAAAAAAAATAATAAGAGAAAGAATAAAATCCTAAAGAAGAACAACAAGCAAAGGTCGAGAAGAAAGAAGAAGAAAGAAGAAAAAATAAACAAAGACTGAAATGAAGAAGTGATATATCATGGTTTTTACCGGTTTTAGACTATGATATCCGTTGTTTTATCGAGTCTTTTAAGTGTTTTTCGAGTCTTTATTAGTCTTTGCAGGTTATTGCATGAGTTAGGCGACTTTGGAGCATTTTGGAAGTATTTGGAGTCAAACCGAACGAAGAGGAAACGAAGGACGGATGAATCAGAAAGAGTGCAACGTTTTTCCACTGGTGTCGACTGACACCTTCCAGAGTGTCGATCAATACCCTCTGCGAGTCTGCACCTCAAGTTTTCAGAAATTGCATCTTTGACCCAAAAATTTCCAGGAGTTGCAGATTAGCCCCATTCGTGTTTTAGACTATATTTAGGTTTTTAAAGCCATTGTTAGGAGACTTCTTATTCTATTGAGACTTAGAAAGAGACTACGAGAGAGATTTTGTTCCTCTTTTGTATCTTTGCTTATTTCTTTTATGCATTCTTTTCTTATCATGATGTTTGTTCAATCACCATGTCTGAATAGTTTGCTTCTTAGGTTTAGGGTTATTCAAAGGTTGAAGATGAATTGTTAGATTATATAGATTTTGTTAGGATAATCATATAGTTCTTCATCTAGATTGTATTTAATGCTAATTCTAGCTTGATCACCTAGAATTCAGAACTTAGGTTGATTAATAGATGCAAAAGTATTATTGATTGCCTGAACTATCTTAGATGAGCAAAATAACTATTTGCAAAGAAATTTGGCTTAGGGATTTTGTGAACAATCGAATATGAACCTTAATGCTTGTCTGAATTGTTTGATTTGCAAAGAAATTTGGGATTCTAAGGTTTAGACATAGATAATCTTCGCAGTGAAAGTTGGTTGATTTTATAGTTGTGTTTCGAGTTCGAGAACGAATCTTTATAAATATCCTAATGATCTTTTAGTCTACAATTCAGATTAACCAAAGAATTTCCCAAGACCTAACGTTTGTCTCATTGATTAAAACCCGTTTTCAACAAGTTTTCAAACTGATTTTCTTAATATTTTCGTCAGTTCTTATCATTACCTACTTAGCTTGATTTGATACTAAGAATTTGCTGTGCAACATTAGGTCTCTAGGGATACGATAACCCTTTATACTATAATTGCAGTTATGTGCACTTGTAGGGATTTTTCTAGGGTAAAACTTTAGAGCTATCAAGTTTTTGGCGCCGTTGTCGGGGACTTAATAGTTGCCTACAATTTTTTAGTAGTAGAATTTTGTCTATGTTTTTATTTTTATTTCTGTTACTTACGCGCTCTATCACTTACTCTTGTGTGTTTCAGGTGTATGCCTAATCGCAGAACCAGAAGCAACAAAGATCAAAAGCTAGTCAATCTCAGTAATCAAGAGCTAGCAAACTTGGAGCGTACGAATAGGAAAGCAAAAAAACCAGCCGAAATTGTCAATTCGATAGTACTTATTCAAGATGAAGCTGGTTTATTGTTTGACGAATAGGGAAACAGACGCAATACGCAAGGTCAGAAGCTTGGTGTTGATGGTAATGTGACTGTGGAACAACTTGAGCATCAGAATGAGAACAACAATCGAGCGCAATTCCAACTCGAAGGGCGCGAAGTAGTTAGGACACTTGCGGACTACAACAGGCCTGATCAGTTCTATGCCAACAGATCTGTGATCAGACCTCCTGCTTTTGAGAAGCAGGATTTTCAAATTCTGCCTCAGTACTACACTCTCGTGGGACAGCATCAGTTTCATGGACTCTCCAATGAGCATCCCATGGATCATATAGATAAGGTTGAGGATCTGGTTGGTGGCATCAAGGCCAATGGAGTCAGCAATGACTACCTGTTCTGTAAGCTTTTCCCATATTCTCTTACAGGAGAAGCAGCTAGCTGGTTGAAACAACTTCCTCTAGGTTCACTGACTACATGGGAAGCGACAAAGAATGCATTCTTAAACCATTTTTATGACGATGCTAGATCTGAAGAGCTGAGAACCAGGATATCTACCTTTTCTCAAGGTCCTATGGAGTCTTTCAAGGCAGCTTGGATTCGTTTCCAGTCATATCAGAGAGACTGTCCACACCATGGGTTCAGTGAAGCTCAGTTGCTCAGTACCTTTTTCAGAGGGGTTGATTGGAGATATCAGAGGTCACTGGATTCTGCGAGTAATGGGAATTTCATGACGAGAAGCCCACATGATGCCTTGATTCTTATCAAGAACTTGGCTTCGAGCAATAGCACGAACATGTCAGATTATGAAAGGCAAAAGCAAGCTGGAAGTTGAGAGGGTAGTCAGATTGCAGAGGTCCAGGCTAAGTTGGATTCAATGCATAGTCTTTAACTGGGTAAAAATAAGAACGTTGGTCACTTTCCTGCTAAAGTTGAGGCTATTGAAGAAGATGAAGTTGAAGATGTCAACTACATTGGTGGAGGATATCAGAGTCAGAGGTTTCAGTATGGTCAGAACAACAGGAACTTCACTAGCAATGCTCAAGGAGGAGGTTACAAGAATGTTGAAGGTAATCCGATGGATTTTGAATTCAACCAGTCATACCAGAAACCGGCTCATAACACTGGCTACATCAGGGCTTATGGAAGTTCAACTTATCAAGCACCACCATTAAATTCACCGGAATCAAGCAAGATTGAGTCTATGTTTGAGAGGCTTCTTGAGGGTCAACATAAGATGACGGTTGATTTCAATGGTAAGATGGATGCCATGTACACATATTTGAATGGGAAATTTGAGGCTCTCAATACCCATGTGAAGAAGATGGATACCCAGGTTGCTCAGACCGCAAAGTCAGTGAAAAGACAAGAAGGTTTTCTTCCAGGAAAAATCGACATGAACCCAAGACAATACGTCAATTCGATCACTCTGAGGAGTGGAAAAAAGGTGAAACTAGTGTTGGGAAAGGGTGTGAATGAAGAGGATTTCATTTTGCTTGAAGAAATTGAAGAGGATGATGATTTTAATCATACAGACAGGGTGTCAGACGACACCAAGGGGGAGTGTCGGACGACACCCCATATAAACGAGCCAAAGTCGACCTCGGACGACACCAAGGGGGAGTGTCGGATGACACCCCTTACAGACGAGCCAAAATCGACTTTCGACGACCCAGAATCAAACCAGAGGAACACGGGTCTCGATCGACACCACCTGCCAGTGGCGGTCGACACCCCATACATGACGTTCCAAAATCGACCAGTAACGGGTTGGTGTCGAGCCAGGCCATTCCAGTGTCGACCGACACTGTTCTGGAGGCCAAAAATCAACCTGAACCTACCATAGATAGCGTCTACAAGACCAAGGTACCATACCCATTGGCTATTAACCATGACAGTGACAAAACACCAGAGGCAAAAGGGAAACATGCTTAACCATCATTGAGGAAGTTATCTAAGTTAGTGAATCTAGTGAAGTTCGTTGTTCCATGTTCAATCAAAGGCATGGGATTAAAGGATTCTCTCTGTGACACAGGAGCTAATGTGAATGTAATGTCCCAGGCTGTTGCAAAGAAGCTAGAAATTTTGGATCTACAACCTCCAAATGTATCTACCGAGCTTGCAGACGCTTCTTCTACAAGTCCAAAATGCTTCATTCCTAACATGATGTTTCAAGTATGAGATTGTCTTGTTTCTGCGGATTTTCACATTATGGAGATGAAAAACGACAACAATAAACCATTAATTCTTGGTGCATCCTTCCTTACAACTGTGGGTGCGATTGTGGATTATCCTAATCAGCGAATCTCTTTCTCCAAGATCAACAAGAATGTCTTCTACCCTGCAGTTCATGTTAAAGATACTTCTTGTATGACTGTTAATGATGGAGAGAAGCTGAGTTTAGACCCTGGAGATGACACAAAGAAGGTCCAAAACGTCCTCAAGATGACTCCCTCCCTTGCACATCATGAAGTCAACAAACCAGCAAATTCCAGGTGTAAAAAGATCCCATGTGCTCCACATTCGACTCTAATCTCTCTGAGATGTGATGGAGACCTGACTGACCCCAAAGTGAGGTGCAAAGGGACCTCAAAATCTTTCTCCAAGTTCAGAATTATCATCCCATGATACCATTATTCGCTTACACCTTTGATATAAAAAAGAAGAAGAAAGGATGACAACAGAATAAGTCTGGGGGAGAGAAAGAGTACCAAAGGTTGTATGCATGGTTTGTCATGGCATTGAACGAGAATAAGTCTAGAAGGTTCTTGGCATTGAGATCATCGATGAGACCCAGCGATGAAGGCTTGTTGACAATGTTGCAAAATTGGGTTGAATCTAGGAGGCTGCGAATGTCTGCAGAGAAGTACATGGTGGTTCGATTTGGAATGATTATGCAGTATGTGGATTATGAATTGACTGGTTAGTGCAACGCTCTAAAGAGAAGGTGAGCTTTCGCGTTTTTCAAACTTCTTTTTCAAACTCAGTTTTTTGTTTTGCTTGAGGGCACGCAAATGCTAAGTCTGGGGAGTTGATATTACATGGTTTTTACCGGTTTTAGACCATGATATCCATTGTTTTATCAAGTCTTTAAGTGTTTTTCGAGTCTTTATGAGTCTTTGCAGGTTATTGCATGAGTTAGGCGACTTTGGAGCATTTTGGAAGTATTTGGAGTCAAACCGAATAGAGAGGAAACGAAGGACGGATGAATCAGGAAGAGTGCAACATTTTTCCACTAGTGTTGACCGACACCTTCCAGAGTGTCGATCGATACCCTCTGCGAGTCCGCACCTCAAGTTTTCAGAAATTGCATCTTTGACCCAGAAATTTCCAGGATTTGCAGATTAGCCCCATTCGTGTTTTAGACTATATTTAGGTTTTTAAAGCCACTGTTAGGAGACTTCTTATTCTATTGAGACTTAGAGAGAGACTACGAGAGAGATTTTGTTCCTCTTTTGTATCTTTGCTTATTTCTTTTATGCATTCTTTTCTTATCATGATGTTTGTTTTAATCACCATGTCTGAGTAGTTTGCTTGTTAGGTTTAGGTTTATTCAAAGGTTGAAGATGAATTGTTAGATTATATAGATTTTGGTAGGATAATCATATAGTTCTTCATATAGATTGTATTTAATGCTAATTCTAGCTTGATCACCTAGAATTCAGAACTTAGGTTGATTAATAGATGCGAAAGTATTATTGATTGCCTGAACTATCTAAGATGAGCAAAATAACTATTCGCAAAGAAATTTGGCTTTGAGATTTTGTGAACAATCGAATAGGAACCTTAATGCTTGTCTGAATTGTTTGAATTTGCAAAGAAATTTGGGATTCTAAGGTTTAGACATAGATAATCTTCGCAGTGAAAGTTGGTTGATTTTATAGTTGTGTTTCGAGTTCGAGAACGAATCTTTATAAATATCCTAATGATCTTTTAGTCTACAATTCAGATTAACCAAAGAATTTTCCAAGGCCTAACGTTTGTCTTATTGATTAAAGAAGAAATAGTACAAAATAGTACATTTTCTGACTTTAATGTCAAACGGGGTACACTCGTAGGGAAAATTGTAGAACTAGTACACTTTTTTGAAAATACCAGCGCTACCCCTTAAGACAAGCAGAGTTAAGGCGGACCGGTGGCACACTGTCTGCATGTTGACATTGGCAACACAAGTAAATGTAGACTACGTAGAGTACAAGTAGAGAGAGAAAAGAGTATGCGCAGTCTCTGCTTTTACTCGCAGAAGAAAAACAAAGCGTTCTCAGTCTCTGCTATTGGAAGCAGAGTATACGCAAACACTGTTTATATTTTACTTGTATTATGAAAAAATTTGGTATACACTGCTGTGCTTTTTTACAGTTAGGATTTCGCAGACCAAACCACCTAACGGTAGACCAAAGCCGGACTGGTATCAGACTTTAGGATAATTCATTACAAAAAGAGCTGAACATTGACTCCTTCCAATTAGCTTTGCACTTATGTTTCTTCATAATAAAACATAAACTCCCGACAAAAAAAAAAACAAACAAACATAAACTCATAAACAGTTTTATTAGAAGTGATCAGAGTTGTAATCTTGAAGGGGTGGAAGAAACAACACAAAGGCGTCTCGTCCTTATCCATGAAGCGCTATGCGAGCGTGTTGTTAGGGAAACGGGCCGAAAGTGAGTGAGTATTGGTTAGGCCCAACCATGAAGTAGACATATCCATGTCCATTCGCTTCATCCTCAATGAACTTCACCGTGGCAAGGAAATGCATGGTTGGCGCGGGTAGGTCAAGTAGTCCATATATCCTCCAACTCCTTCAAGTGCTTGAACCCTTCTTGTGTCCACTCCTCAAAATCGCAGGTGCCTTGAAAAGAATGGTGACTGATTCTTGTTGAAGTGCTCGTGGTTGTGAAATAATCCCTAATTTTAGTTATGTTCTAAAATAATTTTGAAAATACTAGCGCTACCCTTTAAGGTCACCAACGGCATAAGACAATCACCAGTAGTGCATTAACCGGTATAAGCCAAAACCAGAAAACTCGAGAAACTTGGTGAAAACCGAGTGGGTAGGGTATGAAAACCGAGTGGGTAGGGTTTTGCAGACTGACTGAATATCACCAACGGCAGACCGAATGTAGATCACAATCGGAGAATTCGTTTGTAGAGAGTTTTTGTTGATGTATATTTGTATATACTTCCACTTCCTTTATACATGATTTCATTAATTTCTAACTATTGTCAGAGTACAACTTATGTTAAAAAGAAAAACTCCAAAGTGAAAACCGAGTGGTTAGGGTATCGCAGACTGAATGAATGTCATCAACGGCAGACCGAATGCAGATTGATATAGGATTTGTAGTGATTTTTTGTTGTTGTATGTTTGTATATACTTCCACTACCTTTATACATTATTTCTTACTGGTTTCAAAGTAAAACTTATGTTAAAAAGAATAACTCAGACAAAAAAAATCGTTATCATATGTTTCTTCGTGTATCTTTGTTCAACACGACACTATGTGAAACATTTCCTTGGTATTTACCATGGTTATCGATTTTTCTTCCATTATGTGTTTTCAATGTAAATAAGCTTTTAAACACTTAGATTGAAGATCACTTTGGAGTTATGACGGCTAAACAAATGTTAATCGAAGTTTTTGAAGAGTTTTGAGTGGTTTAGGGTTTCACAGACTGTATACCGATGTAGCGCAGCGTTTTTGAAGAGTTTCAACTAAATGTAGAGTTTTGGCAGAGTAAGCCACAGTGGCAGCATCTGCAAAAAGACTCTGCCACAAGTTTACATATTCCCATCGCTAGACTTCTAGCAGAGTTACGCTGACTTCTGGCTGACATTTATGTAACCATATGTTGTTTTGTAGGTGGTTGTAACTACTATGTGTGAGAGATCCCGGGCAGAAATCTATCCACGTTGGAAAGGTAACGACGTAATAGATGTCAAGCTTGATAATCTCATCAAATACATTTTCTCTGGCCAGCCGTTGTCGGACATCAAATGGAGGGTCTCAAAAGCGTCGCCAGTCCCAGAAAACCGCACTGGAAAAAAAAGGAAAGTTGATAATGAAGGAAAGAGAGGAAAAGGGAAAAAGAAGAAGGGAATTGAAGAGCGAGATGGGGAAAAGAGGAAGAGGGAATTGAAGAAGAAGGACGGTATGTCATAAAATCGAAGTTAAAATCCCATCTACTAGTTCAACAGATTTCGTCGACATCATTGAATTTGTCCTGGATAAACAGCAGACCAAGTTTGACGCAGTTGTAGCTAGAATTGAAAACGCCAGACTTGAGCAGCAACGAGTAAATTTGGAACAGCAACGAACCAGCATGGAACAGCATACTGTTTTGGGTTTAACCGTAAACAAGTTGGCACAGGTCGTTGAAAAGCTGATGGAGAGGATGACTTGTTTCGAGCAAGATACTCGCTTCTCTAACAACAAACTAAAACCTGACAATCGCATGGTATGTCCAACTCAGCAATTGTTGAAATAAAAGCACTGGCATGATATTCGATATCATGCTCTATCAGATGAGGTAAAACAATAGAGGGGCAAGGCATACTCTGCTTGCCTAGGTTGTATCATTCATTTATGTGAGATATGTAATTGTTACGGCAGACTAATAATGGCATTCAATTCTATTCATCATTTGCATCCCTTAATATCCTATACGGCAGAGTATGCCCTTAAGGTGTAAGAGGTTGAAGCTAAGTTCATGTAACAGTCACTACTTTGAAATTTTGCAGAATGACGAAGAAGAGACGACGGTGGATAACAAAGGAGATGGCAAAGACAACGAAGGAGAAGGAATCAAGGTTGTTGCCTCTGGATCCTTTTCAAATGAGAAAGTAAGAGATGGCAAAGAAAAAGTAACTGATAATGGCATCGAGGCAGAGGATGCCAAACAAGAACAAGTAGGAGATGATGCAAAAATAGATTGCAGTGAAAAGGCAGATGGCATCGAGGCAAAGGATGCCAAACAAGAACATCTTCAAGATATGTTACATGGGGAAAAATACAAATGTGAAAAGGCAGAGGATGCCAAAGAAGAACATCTTCAAGATGATGGTAGAGTTGGAGATGTTGAAAAAAGTGATGGGAGTGAAAAGGCAGAGGATGCCAAAGAAGAACATCTTCAAGATGATGGTAGAGTTGGAGATGTTGAAAAAAGTGATGGGAGTGAAAAGGCAGAGGATGCCAAAGAAGAACATCTTCAAGATGATGGTAGAGTTGGAGATGTTGAAAAAAGTGATGGGAGTGAAAAGGCAGAGGATGCCAAAAAAGAACATCTTCAAGATGATGGTAGCGTTGGAAATGTTGAAAAAATTGATGGGAGTGAAAAGGCAGAGGATGTAAAAGAAGAACATCTTCAAGATGATGGTAGAGTTGGAGATGTTGAAAAAATTGATGGGAGTGAAAAGGCAGAGGATGCCAAAGAATAACATCTTCAAGATGATGGTAGAGTTGGAGATGTTGAAAAAAGTGATGGGAGTGAAAAGGTAGAGGATGCCAAAGAAGAACATCTTCAAGATGATGGTAGAGTTGGAGATGTTGAAAAAATTGATGGGAGTGAAAAGGCAGAGGATGCCAAAGAAGAAAAAGGAGATAATGATCCCAAAGCATGCCTTCAGGCAGAGGATGCCACTCCCGCATATGAAAGCAATGTCTGCATTAAGGATGCCGCTGCAGCAGATGAAACTAATGTATGCATTAAGGATCCCATTACGGCATTGATAACCAACGTCTGCATGGAGACAGTTGCTTCGACTGCTGAAGATGGTAAAGGCTCAGTGATTGACACTGAAATCATTGAAGAAAGAGGAAGAGGAAGAGGAAGAGGAAGATGAAGAGGAAGAGGGAGAGGAAAAGGAAACTCCCAGCCAGTTAATATCATTGAACCATCAGTGGATTCAGTCCACCCAACTACATCTCAAATCGAAATATACGAAAGCTCCAGAAATCTTTGCCAGACCAACAAGCTAACAACAAGGAGTGAAAGGTTAAGCAAATCGACTGCGCTTCCTGTTGTACCTAGCAACAACGCAAAACCAGTGGCCCAGAAATCTGCTTACGAAATTGTATTTGGAGATGTTGACAAAACACTAGTGGACAAAATGAACGTATTCAGAGCCGATGAGTAAGTACACATAGCATATAAGATCATATATTTTATCTTGCAGTCTAACTTGAATGTTGATTTTCTTCGACAGAACAAATATTTATCCATTTGGAGGGAAAACAACGGCCCGTGAATTCTTCAACTTACTTTTGAAGCCAAGGGAATGGTTACACGATATGGTAAGTACATTCTTCCTCGTCAATAGTGGATCTGGCAAAAGTGTTTATTTCATGTTTAGCTGGCAGACCGTTGTTGTTTTGTGTCTAGTAGACTCTGCTTTGGTGCCTAACATTTGTCCTTCTTTTATTATCAGCACCTTGACGCAGCACTGAACTTGTATAGACTAAGGCTAAAGAGAAATCCTAGTTCTTTCAAGAGTCCGCGGATTGCTATATTGGATGCAGTATTTCAAATGCTTTGGAAGAATCGGTACAAGGACTGGCGTAAGCTTGAAAGATGGCCTGGTGGTACTTACGAGAATGTACACGGTGAGCTTCCAGCTTATGCCGCAACAAATTTGGCCTGGGGCAAAGACGTTGATACGTTATACTTTGTTCTACACGTGAGCTCGAATCATTGGGTTGGGACGGTCATATCATTGGTTGACCGGGTTGTCTACATATATGATTCCTTAAATACTCCAGAATCAGATATTGTGGCAGCGGCGAGGGCTTTTGCTGAAATGGTTGTTCCTGCCGCAATTCATATGTTCTTTCCTCAAGACTACGATCAAGCAGCTTTTACAATCACAATTGTAAAAGACGTTCCCAAAATGCGTCCACTAGGAGGTGATTGTGGAGTATACGCACTCAAATACATTGAGTGTCACATGTTAGGATTGCCGCTATTAGCAAGAGAACTGTGTAATGACAAAATGATGACCTGGAGGACGAAGCTCGCTGCAGAGGTGTTGGATGAGACATCTTCGTATACCGATCAATGCATGTGTGATGAGTCAATTATTGCAAGTATCTACGATCCCTACGACGTTCAAATTTAATTGCATGGTTAGTAAATATATGTATATAGTAAATAGGGAGATTTGTTCTAGTAAATATTACATTAACCAAACTCTGCGGCGTACAAGCAGAATTTAAGTTTTTCCTTCCTTAGTAGAAGAGAACTTATTCTGCTTATTCTTCATTTACACGCATCATCATAAACTACGCTAATAGATTGTAAACCGAGAATACGCAGCACCTGCTCATACTCTGCATCTGCTTTGCTTACACTCAGCATAAACTCTGCGGCGTACTCTGCGGCGTACAAGCAGAATTTAAGTTTTTTCTTCCTTAGTAGAAGAGAACTTATTCTGCCCATGTTTGTGCTGAGTGTAAGCAAAGCAGATGCAGAGTTTCATTGAAGTTGGAATATCTAGCGTCATCACTCTTGTAATTAATTTTAAGTTGATTTCGTCAACCACTCTTGTATTTATCAAGTGGGTCCACTCTTGTATTTCGTAACTCGGTCCACTCTTGTATTTATGACGTGGGTTATCTTCAACACTTCTTCTTTATTTGCAGAGCACATATAGCCGACTGTTAATGGAGCCATCTGTAGCCTCTGTCTTCAATCCGATGAACGATAATGAATCTACCGCGAGTTCAACAACTGTATTTAAATGATCCGGATTGAAGATTCCTTCATTTTTACTAATGAACCATAACCCGAGATGTTTTCAGCAATCCACGGAGTTCGGTAAAGGTGTTGCATGTTTTTCAAGAGTTTTCCATTGTTGTTCCTTATGTATCTATAATTTATTTTATGCAGCTTAACGAGAAGTACCGGCGAGCAATCAAGAGTCACGAGAAAATCTTGAAGAAACAGGCTAAACTTCACAAGAAACAAAAGAGAATCGAGAAGATTATAAAATGGCTCGAGGCCCATCCTTCAGAATGGGAACAGCTTGGATTTGACAAAATATCCCCTATCCCGGAAATTATCCGCGAGGTATTTCACAATGATCAAGACGAATAAGAACATGTACCAGTTTTTGCTCGAATTTTTTTGTAATAAATTTAGAAAAGGAATATGAAGAATCATCCCATTTTCCAGCAGAGAAGTTGATGTTTATTATAAATGCAGAGTTGATGTCAAAAAAAAAAAAAATTATAAATGCAGAGAAGAAGAAGTAGTAAACGCAGAATCTGCAGAAACATACATGGTACGTATATAAACATAAGTTCAAAATCTGCCTAAAATATGCTCCAAACCTAGGTCCTCTGCTTCGCATACTTTTTCGGTACTCTGCTTCTATATTTGAGTCTATTTGTACTCTGCACCCAAATCTGGCCGTAGTTTGCATCCAAAACAAGATGTAGGTTACTCTGCACCAACCGTAGTTTGCATCCAAAAGGAGATGTAGTTTGAAAGTTTTGAATACACACAAAAACACAAGTCGAAGAAAAGAGTACAAACAACAAATCCAAGAAAAGATAAACAACATCAAATAAACTAAATGTTGTTAAAATTTTAAGAAAAGTAAAATCATTAGGATAACAAGAGTTCTACATAACTTTAGTCCTCCATAAACGAAAGATCAAGTTTTAACCAATCAATACGAGGAACTGTAATTCCTCTCAGCTCCTCCTCAGCAATCATTTCTTTCTCTGCTAACTGCTGCCGCCTAGCATCCATGACCACTTGTTCTTCATGCATCATCTTCTCCAACATAGAGCGTTTACCGGCAATTCTTTCCAACTTGAGTTTGACGCGGTGAGCTTCGTCCTTTGCTCTCATTTGAGATCGCACCAGTAGAAGAATTGCCCTCCTGCGATCCTTTCCTTCCTTTTCCGCCTCCATAACTGCATCATTCCGTTTTTCTTCTGCTTCCAACTCCAGGTCTGACATTGGTGCTTTTCTTTTCTTCGAATGATCTGCGGCCATGATGTCTTGAATATGTGCCTGTAAAAGAGTAAAATGCAGAGAATGTGTTGAGGGTTCTTCTTTCTTTTATAGACGAGAGGGATAAAGCAAAACCACGTACGTCAGTTTTTTTTGCTTAGCTGTCATTTCAACGGTCCACCTTCCCATCATTTCAGCGGTCCACCTTCCCATCATTAAACCCGTTATTTCGTAGAGTATATGCAGAGAAGGTGCCTAAGCAGAGTAGTATTAAATTTATTGCAGAATATAAACAGAGTAGTCGCAATCACTGCCATTTCTTACTTAACGTGTTCTATCATGTATGATCGACACGTGGCATATGTCGTATTGTAGTAGAACAATTAATAATGTACCTTGTTTCTCGTGGTCAATAATGCGATGATCGACACATGGCCCTTGGAATGGAGCATCATCATCTCAGAGGCGTCCAGTAATAGCTGCAGAGAATGACTAATTAGGGCTTCCATACCGATACGGTTTCCCTTCAACGAGTATAAAAGATCTCTTCTTTATTTGGGTGTAAAAACTAAGATAATTTATCCTTTCCTCCATCAGTCTCAAACAAACAAAACAAAGATAATCCAAAAACTACAGAACGCAAGCGTATCTTTTATTCTTCTTTTCTACCCATCAGTCTCACCAATCTTCTTTGAATCCGATGTCTGCCTTTTCCTCATCTTCTTCTTCCTCTGGCGGGAGCAAACCCAACAGTGTGATTCCTGCTCTGCCAAGGAATTCGGATTGGTTCAAATATCCAGAGGTACAAGATGTGCCCGGGATTCCTCCGGTAGACTATATCACTGTCTATTGGTCTTCATTTCGGGCAGGTTTCCGCCGTCGCCTGTCTTTTTTGATGATGGAGTTTTGTAAAGAACTTCGGATTGCACCCAACAAGTTTAATGCCCGCTCATGGGGGTTGATAAACGCACTCCAAATACTGTCGGACTTATCTGGAATCACTGTTTCCAGTGCTATGATTATTGGGGCTTTTGAGGTTAGGAGTATAGACCCCTGGTCTAATAGATATGAACTTGTTCTTCGTGACGGTTGCAGATCTCAAGTTGAACTTCCCCTCCAAATTGAGGGTGGTGATGATGACAAGATTCACTACTTCTTTGTTCGTCATTCCGGTCCTGACGGACTTCCCCGCTTGTGGTCTGATTCAGGTAATTTCCATCTTACAAAAAATTCATTAGACTCTGGCGAATTGATCAAGCTAACTCTTTTAACATGCGTTTTCTCTCTGTTGCGCTTCATCAGTTCTAACAAAGCAGAACCGTCGCACATATCCCGATTTTCCTAATGCCCTTTTTTTGATTCCACTCCCTTACCGGCGCCCTGAGTTTCTTCTCTCCGACGCCACAGTTGACGGGAGTTCTCTTCGGGCGGATATCGACGAAGCAGAGGTCCGTCCAGGTAGCCTGGATCGCCTTAGGCTTACTTGGCAAAACGTGTATCCGTCTCGCATCACTAATGTTCATTGTCCTCGTTGCGAGGAGTTGGAGTTGGAGGGAGAAGCCCTACGTGCTAAAATATGTGGTTTGGAGACTCGGCTTCGGAATGTGGAGAGGGCTGTGGATTCGGTTAGGGTTGTGGCAACAACTTTGACCCAGCACTCAAGGTTCTTGGATCGTATAAGTCGCGAGTTTGGATCGGCCGACGTTGGCTGCGATGTTCCTGGTATTATTGTTACTTAGTAGAAAAAAATCAACAAACTGAATAATAGTTCTAAAACATAATTTTTCTTTCTTTCTTTTCTACAAAATCATTGACCAGCCTTTCAAAATCAATGTTCCTTAGGAGTTCTCTTTCGATGGATAAAATAGCCAAAATCGCTCAACCTTTCTTGTGACATAGTCGAGCGAAGATAAGATTTTATAAGCTTCAGCTTTGAAAACCTCCTTTCAGCAAATGCAACCGAAACTGGAATCGTCAACAAAATTTTGATAAGCGATCCATGAATTTGGATAAAAATCTTGAACACTTTTCAAAAAATCTAACACTTCAATATGCTTTTTAACTTCTTCTGTTAAAGCTTCTCTTAGAACTTTAAGTTCAGTAAAAAGATCATTACCAGCAATATCTTAATGATCACCATGTGTTAGGGAATTTTCAAGATTAGCACAAGAAGCCATCAAACTATAAGAAAAAAGTTATTGAAAAAGAAAAACAAAAAGAATAATTCTACCTTAATTATAAAAGAAAATTGGTGAATCCGAATACCGTAAGCTATTCGGATCATTCCAAAAGAGAACTAGGTTTCTAAGAATAATAACTCAAAGATTAACAAATGATGAAGAGAATTTACGATAAGTCTGGTGTATTATTAAGTTGCGGATCCCTTTCAAAGAGAAATACAAGTTGTAATTATACAAGTCTGAGTCCTTCCACTAAATCCTAACACGATAAGGAAAACTTCTTATTTTCTAGTAATTTTCCATTATTCATGTTGATCTTTTCTTTTTTTCTTTGAAGATCCCTAGGTCGGCTTGAACGTCGTGGACTTGGGCCGAACTCTCTCTTTGGGCCGAGCTCGTCTTCATGGGCCTAGCTCGTACACTTTCCTAGCAATCGTCCGGGTCGATTCGGATTCGGATCGAATCTTCAAATGGATGCTAAATCCGACACCATCACAAATTATTGAAAAAACTTTGTCAATATGATGCTCTCGATCGACGATCACAAAAAAGTAGAAAAAAGACGACAAACTTTTGTCCTTTCCCTAGGTTTTTTAATATCGATTAACAAACTTTTTTTAATTTCTTAAAAAATTTTTTTTATTTAATTACTTAACTATTAGTTATGGGTTAATAAACTTTTTTTTTCATTGTAGACATCTTTGACTTACTAATATTACTACATAATTTCAGACATAGATCCTATATTCTACTATTTTGAGATTAATAATTAATAAAATATATGTTATTAAGTTTTTTTTTTCAAATTAATGCCCTAAGCTGCTAAGCAAATGTTTCTTTTCCTATAACTACAGCACGACTCAGCGTTTGCGTTTGGAAGAAAACCGTTCATGCATTTGAACAAACGTTTCGTTACTACATAAATGAAATTCATAAACTTTGATATAGTAACTTACTCATGCTTTTTTAGTTGGTTACTTATATATCTCATTTATGTTAATTTCATATAAGAAAATAGCTTTAAGCCTTATCCATTGTCACAAAATCATATAAAATAAAAAATAAAAAATATAAATTCGAAAATTTTGTCCTTTAGCGAATTTGCATGGAGGGAGCCCGAGAGTGAAAAGATGAGGTCATGATACTGAGAAAAGCAGAGACTTAATAAAAACTCTTCCTTTTCTTCTTCTTCTCTTCACAATTTTCCGGCGACTATTTCTCTCCCAAAAACCACTTGTTTCCGCCGTAGATTTTAGGTATTTCTCAGTCTTTCTGTTTTCTAGATATTTCTCAGTCTCTCGATTTCTCTCTTTTTAGTTTAGGTTTCAATTTCTTGGTTTAAAGGAGGAATTGTTTTCGCCAAAATGGGGTTTTTCAGTGATTTTTCTTGTCATACGAGTTTTTCTTGCGTCTCTGTGTTTCTGGGATTTGAAATATGATGATTTGCTTCATTTTCTTCCCATCATAGGTGTCTTTGGGTTCGAAAGTTACGACCTTTCAAAAAAAAAAAAAAGTTGCGACCTTTACGGTTTAAAGGAACAATTTTTATTCGCCAAAAATGGGGTTTTCTGTGATTTTTCTTGTCATACGAGTTTTTCTTGCGTCTCTGTTTTTCTGGGCTTTGAAATGTGATGATTTCCTTCATTTTCTGGGCTTTGAAAGTTACGACCTTTACGGTTTAATGGAACAATTTTTTTGCTCTGAACTAGCAACAAAACTTGATATCTCTAAGGAAGATTTCTGGGTTTTCTTTAGTATTCCGATTTCTACGTTGGTTTAATCTTATAACACGGTCTTGTTCTCAGGTTTCATTCACAAGGGTTTGTCATGGAGGACGAGGAATCGTCATCAGGAGTTCTAGATGGAGAAATAGTAGGAATCACGTTCGCTCTCGCAACTCATAAAGAGATTGTAAGTGGAAAGACTCATGCTTTCCTCACATACTGCTCTTGTGCTTTTGCATACAAATTTGACTTTGTGCTCTATATGTACTGTAATAGCTCTTCTGATTTTTCCTTCGCCTTGGTTCTATTTTACTTAGTGTACAGCGTCAGTTAGTGAGCGGGCAATCAACCACTTAAGCCAGCTTTCTAATCCGTTCTTGGGGTTACCATTAGAATCTGGTAAATGCGAAGCTTGCCGTGCCACCGAACCAGATAAATGTGAAGGTAAATCAACTCTGTTTTTGGTTTTGTGTATGATAAAAGCTCTCAAGTTTTCTGATACCTTTTGTTTATTCATTTTAAAGGTCATTTTGGGTTTATTGAGCTGCCAGTACCAATATACCATCCTGCACATATTACAGAGCTCAAACAAATGCTCAGCCTTTTGTGCTTGAAATTTCTAAAGATAAAGAAGGCTCGGGTATTATTACTACATTCGATTTTCTTCTTATTGGTGATACATATACTAATTGAGAGAAAAAGTGTCATTAGTTAAGCCGTTTTATTTTCGCTTTTCTGATTATAGAGCACAAGCCATGGTCTTGCAAAGCGGCTAATAGGTCCCTGCTGTGAGGTGAGTATAAAGCCATGTCAATTCTTCCATTTTTTTTGTTATATAGTATGCTTTCCTCAGAAAACTTCTTATGTGGTGCCATAGTTTGTTACATATCCTGATGAAGTAACAAAATCAACCTTGCTTCAGCATTTACTTAGTTGTATATGTTTTCTTTTCTTCAGCCCCATGTAAGAAACACATGCAGTAACTCGGTAGTGCAGTTGAAGTATGAAGTGAATTCTGAACGTGGACATCAAGTTCTGTTTGAAGCGGGAGAACCTGTTGGAGTATTGGCAGCTATCGCCATGTCAAATCCTGCCTATAAGGCAGTGCTTGATTCTACTTCAAGTAGTAATTCATCGTGGGAGCTAATGAAGGTAGAGCGTTCTCGTTACTGCCTCCTAAGTAAAGCTTTGATCTTATGTATTGTTGTATGCTTATACTGTATGTTCTTTTTGTCCTTTTGCCAGGAAGTTTTGCTCTGCAAAGGCAACTTCCAAAACACTGCTGCCAACAATCGGCATGTAATTCTGTATTTGAATGAATGCCGCTGTGGGAAAAGGTGCTGCCAGGAAAATGCGGCTTACACAGTTGGGAACAAGCTGAAGAGAGTTAGCCTTAAAGATACTGCAGTGGAGTTCCTAGTCGAGTAAGTATTGAGTTTTAGTAACTTATGTTGCTCTTTTTAGTCTTTGTGTTTTTTTTGAATGGTTTTTACTAATCCTTTGCAATCTGCTTTGTCTTTAATTACATGCAGATACAGAAAGCAACAAGCAATTTCTGAAAGATTTGGCATTGATTCATGCCTACATGGCCATATTCATCTTAATAAGGTTTGAATTCTGATTTCTATACTGTTGAATCTATCTGGAAGCCTCTACCTTGTCATAGAAATACTTTACTCCTAATGATCCTTTTAATTCTTGCTTGTAATTGGTGTTTATTGTTTACTAGACATTGTTGGAAGAGTGGAACAACATCAGTGTGCAGGATATACTTCAAAAGTGTGAGGATGTCATTACCTCACTAGGACAAAAGAAAGAGAAGAAAGCTGATGACTTGAAGAGAACGAATTTGTCTGTCAGGTTTGTACATGATTCGCCTTTATCTGGATGTCTTCTCTTGTTGGATGAACTGCAGAATTTCTCCAGAAAGAAAGTTTGATGTTGATTTGTAGCTTCTAGTTCTTTTCTTTCCATCGTATTATTATGTCTAATTGTCTAGCTTCTTGATTTTTGTTGTCTGATTATAATAATTTCTGCTCGAATGAACAGTGAGTGCTGCTCTTTCCGAGATCCATGTGCGAGCAAAGATTCGGATATCCCCTGCTTAACGTTCTCCTCCTACAATGCTACTGATCCTGATCTAGAAAGAACTCTTGAAGTTCTTTCCAATACAATTGACCCAGTTCTGCTGGATACAGTGATCAAAGGTACTTGAATAATGCTTTTCATTATTGCGAACTCCTCTTGTTTCTTGATTTCTGCTTTTGATGAACTAAAAGCTTTTCCTCAACTAGTCTAAATGTTATGTCCTCCAAGTTGTGGTCGATATGCTGTACTATAAAGGCTATGTTACAGTAAGATTTCTAGAAAAATGTTTTTGATGATACTTATGTAACTAAACTGGGCAGGTGATCCACGTAGTTGCTCAGCAAACATGACCTGTTCAGGGAATCCATGGAAAGACTCGAGCTCTCTGATCAGAGCACTAAGTAAGATTTCATCTGTTACGATTTCATTGTTTAGAACACGAAGTACATGTCCTAAGTATCAATGGGATGATTTTTTTTTTCTCTTTGCAGGAGGAAAACAAAGTCCAGAAACAGAGAACAAAGGGAAAAAAGTTGCAGAGGAAAGAAAAGAAAATGTGGGATTTGGGATTCTTAGCTTGACTACTGATCAGAAAGCTGAGAAAGTTTCTCTGACCGAAGATGAGAAAAAACATGGTCTTTTCTGTATTCTCGATATTGAGAATTTCAGAAACGATCTACACGAAACCGATGATATTACTATCATCAGAGAAAATCTTGAACGGGTAGTAAAAAGGAGATTCAACAGACGGTTTTACATTCGATACATGGCAGCGGTAGGAAATATGGGCGGGAAATATGGCTCGCAACAATTGAGATTTCATAAGCTTGATTGGCCTTATGCGGATTACAGCCGCGACTTGAGACAACGAGCTGCAAAGTGTGGTAGATGTCACACTGAAATCCGACGTGGCCCGGCCCTTAAAGGTATTTTTCTTTTTTTGTAATGTTTTAAAATTTTGTTTCAATCAATATTTTTTTAGGAAATTTGGAAAAATACTTTTCTTTGTGTTTTAAATTTGAAAAAACACTTTTTGAAAAAAGAATTCGAATACTAAAACTAGGAGTTGGCAAAATTCTCGAAGCGAACCGAACCAAACCAAACCGAACCGAATAACGTAATTTGGTTCGGGTTCGGATAATCCAAATAACCCAAATAGACCCATCACTAAACTTATTTGGTATTTGGTTCGGTTTGGTTTTTAACCGAATACCAAATTACCCAATTGATTAACCAACATTAAAATACATATCACTATTAGAGTTTCTTATATTTATAGTTAATTGGTTTTAGATTAATGTTCATAACTTTATTAGTTTTATACTTTTGAGACTTGCAGTTTTGACTTTTCGTTTGCTCCTTTTCTAACGTTGTCGTTTTGTCTCCAACGAACAAACCTAACGCTAGTGTTTCTGGTGAGTGAGAATAAAAAACAAAATATTTGAGAATAGAAAACACGAGGGCATTTATTTATTTTAAAAGAATTTAAACGTTGAAGTTTTATTTGTTTTTAAACACTGGATTAGATTTTCTATTATAAATGTGTGTTTTTTAAATAGAAAAGCAACTAAAATTTAGTCAATAAAATAAATAAAAATTAATTGGATAATTGTTTCCAAAACCCGAACCAAACCGAACCGAATCAAATTAAAAGTAAATCCCAAATGGAACTTATTTTCCTAAAACCGAAAAAACCGAACCAAACCGATTAACCGAATGTCCACCCCTAACTAAAACTGAATATATTCAAAAAAACAATTTTTTTGGTGATTAATCAATTTTTTTTTCCAGTTAAATTTGCTGGGACGACAGATGTGGCAGATGGTATTCTCCAAGATTTAATGTTCGATAATTTTCTTAGATGCGGTACTACCCCTTACCTGATTGTCACGGGAGATGTCGACTTTGTCAGACCTGCCAACAAATTAAAAAACAGAGGATGTCCGGTGTACTTGGCAAAGCCGATAAACTGCAGCCGGTTACTTAGTGATGAATTTCGTCTCAATTTCCCATTGGCCGAAGTGTTTGGACGACTTTGAATAATTAAGTTTGTATTTTTGGTAAGAAGTTTAGAAACAAGAAAATTAACTAGATAATAAGTATACAATATTTACTATTAATATGATGGATCTTCTGTATCTATTTACATAATCTTCTTTTCGATGAGAATGGAGATCCGAAAATCTCTGGTTTCGTAACTTGTCGTCGATTAAAGCAAATTGTTTTTGTTTCCAGCAAATATAAAGAGATTACAAATCTCTTAATTTCAATTTTTTCTCTTACTTTAAAATGATGTCGTTTTGATAACGCGAAAACGACATCGTTTTGATCACACGAAATTGCCAACGTGACGTCAATGTCAATGTTGTTTTTGGCATAACGAAAACTAGTTCATATAGTGAATTTGAATAACGAAAACTTGACTAAACTCGTTTAGGTCAATGTTATTTTTGGCATAACGAAAACTAGTTCATATAGTGAATTTGAATAAATATTTAGTTAGGGTTGAAATTAGCTAAATGTTAAAATTTGTGTATAAAAGGGCACGACGAAAATAACTCGGTTGAAAAAGGCCGTTTTTCCTTCCAAGTTGCATCCATTTTTGAGGGAAAACGGCCATTTAATTCTTCGAGTTTTCAATGTGACGGATTAATTCCACAACTATCTGGTTTCACTTTTATTCCTTAAGTTTACGTTGACTGAGACAATTAAGACTCCAAAAAATTAACCGTTAAGTGCACGTTAATTACCGTTAAACACAAGTTCTAAAAACTGATTATAACTTAACGATTATAACATAAAATGAGACTCAAGAACCCTAATTTTTCTATCTCTTTCTCCCGACTGTCTTCTTCTCACCTCCTCAAGAATTGACAAAAATAAGCTTGTGAGATCTTCCTCCGTCGTTGATGCCTCTTTTCCGGGAGAATCATCAACCGGAGACGACGAAGCCTTCGACGATGACGGTGACAAAGACCACGACAATGAGGCATCATACATGTTTGATGAGAACGATGTCGTTGCCGGTGGAATCAGAGGAATAGTGGCAGAAGAGGAAAGAGATGCAGACACTGAGAAGAATGGCGGCGGCGAGAAGGTCCATAGCGGCGGCTTATATATGTCATATTTAACTATTTTTATTAGGTTTTTGACCAAAACATTACTTGGTTTTGGCATTTAGTTGCTGCTTTTAGTGTTTTTTTTATTTTAAAATTTTTACAGGAAATTGGAGCAATTTGGGAAAAAAAGTATGGAAAACAAGCATTTTCAAGACAAGACAGTTCCTGACCGTCATATGTTTTTAATAAAATGGAGATGTTCCCATCGTTGGATCGAGCTCATATTTTACCACAAGATATATGAGGATGTCAGCTTCAAGTAGCATATCAGATCGTGTAAATCCAATAGTGAGATCCAAGTTGTGCCTGATTTACCGAAGACCATCTGATGAAGGTTAAAAAATCAACTCGTCATGCAAGGCGATCGATCGATCACCTTATGGGATCGATCGATCATCCCTCCAATCGACCGATTGGTGCAACGCCAATCGATCGATGGAGCATCCGATGGTTTTCAGGACAAACCGATCGACCGATCAGCTCACACGATCGATCGATTGCACATACAGGTCTGTACTATGATTTTTTCTTCCCCGATTCCAAAAAAGAGAAAACCCAAAAGAAACTTATATCACATTCATCCATCGACGATTCGTGGTACCTTTTTCTATCCATTTTCTTCACATTTATCATTTGATTTCTTCTCTCTCCGATTTGAATTCACACTGGGCCGGTACTATTTAAGTCCGGAGAGGAGTTGCTCGTTATCTAACGATATTTGTTCACTACAATTAAACATGCCCATTTGTGACCACATTATGAGGTCTCAAATTTGCGAGGCATTTGCTACCATTTTGCGATTGGTGTTGAAAATTTGCGACTAGTTTCCGATGAAAAGAAAGGGCATAGCAAAGACGTTGCAAATTTGCGAGGCATTTGCGGCTAAATATATTTTCTAGGCTTTGCGACTGATTTGCGAGGATATTTAACAAGTAGGCACACATATTTTCTATGATTTTCAATTGCTTTTGCTACTGAAATTTTGGTCGCAAATGGGTGACAAATTACTAGCAAAGGCCTTGCAAATATTTTGTCATAGCAAATTAGTAACAAAGGTTGGTCACAAATCAGTAGCAAAAATTGCTGATCCTCTATAAATAGCAAGTTATTGGGGGGGGGGGGGGGGGGGGGAGACGAAAATCATAATAAAAACATCCAAAATCTACTCACAAAAGGATTTTATTCCGCAAAAACACTATATAAATCCGATATTTTTTTATGGAGAGGTCGATAATCGATCATGTCTTGGCAACATGAGATATACACGGTTCTGGCATAGATGTACAACCGCCAAGATCCAGATACCGATGAAGTGATGAGAGAATTTAGAGATGGTCTTGATCAATTTTGACCCATGCGACAAATCAGTCATTTGCGGGAGACAACGGTAACAATATTTTTTGTCCTTGTGTTAAGTGCGAGAATATTGATCATCATGATCCAAACACTGTTCGGAAGCATTTATATACGAGGGGTTTTTTTACCTAACTATTATGTTTGGTTTGCGCATGGGGAGGATTTTGTTGTTAATGTTCCGGGTAGTTCAAGTACGAGTTATCATGGCAATCATGATGGCGCTAGTAATTTTGATAATAACTATGATCATCATGCTCATCACTACGCTTATAATGAATATGGATATGGTAATAGTGATGGGAATAGGTTTCATGATATGGTTAGTGATGCATTTTATGAAACTACTGCCTCATTCAATAGACACTGCTAATGAACCCATCTACGAAGGATGTAGAGAAGGGCTTTCAAAATTGTCACTAGCTTCTAGGATGATGACAATTAACATTAGTGAAAATTGCATGGATAAATGGACTGCATTGTTTAACGAGTATATGCCGGAGGGTAATAACTCGACAGAGAGGTACTATGAAATACAGAGACTGGCCGGGAGTCTTGGTTTACCATCAAAGATGATTGACGTCTGCATTGATAGTTGTATGATTTTCTGGAAAGATGATGCTAAGTTGCAGGAATGTCGTTTTTGCAGAAAATGGAGATATAAAGAGACAGGTGGCCGCACGAAGTTGCCGTTCCAGCTTATGTGGTATCTTCCGATAACAGATAGATTGAAGCAATTATACTAATCGGAGCAGACAACTGGGGCAATGAGGTGGCACGCATAACACTTTAGTGAGGAAAGGATGATCTCTCATCCATCATATGCGAAGTCGTGGAAATACTTTAACACAGTACATTCAGACTTTGCTGAAGAACATAGAAATGTTTATTTGGGTCTTTGCACTGATGGGTTTAGTCTGTTTGGTATGTCTGGTCGGCAATACTCGTCGTGGCCAGTCATAGTAACGCCTTATAATTTATTTCCGGATATGTGCATGCATCGAGAATTTTTGTTCCTCAGCATTCTTGTTTAGAGCCCTTAGCATCCAAAAAGATCTCTTGACGTCTTCTTGCAGCTTCTGATCCACGAACTACAGGAGTTGTGGCATGTCGATGTACGAACGTTCGATTTATCAAACCGCCGGAACTTCACCATGAAGGCTGTCCTTATGTGGACCATAAGCGACTTCCCCGCCTATGGGATGTTATTTGGATGGACAATTCACGGGAAATTATCATGTCCTTACTGTCTGGATCGGACTGATGCGTTTCAATTGACGAATGGACGCAAAACTTCTTGGATTCGATTCTCATCATTGGTTTCTGCCATTGGGTCATCCGTATAAAAAAACAAGAAGTTGTTCAAGAACAACAAAACCGTCAAAGTCCCCCCCCCCGTTTATCTTTCAGGGGAACAGTTAGAAGCGCAAATAGATTATTGCGGTGCTGAACAAACTGCAAAAGTTGGAGGTAACTAGCACAATGTCCCCGCTAATATGCCCGGTGGATATGGGCAGTATAAAAACTGGCATAGGAAGAGTATATTCTGGGAACTGCCATACTGGAAGGATCATCTCTTGAGGCACAATTTGGATGTCATGCACGTCGAGAAGAACATTTTCAAAAATATCATCCACACGTTGTTGAATGTTCCTAGTAAAACGAAAGACAATATGAAATCACGTTTGGATCTCCCTGGTATATGCGCAAGGCCTAAGTTGTACATTACAAGCGATGGTAGGGCACCGATTCTTATTTTTTTACTGTCATTGGACGCAAAGAATAGTTTGTTAAGTGGGTTAAGGATGATGTCAAGTTTCCAGATGGATATGTGTCAACGTTCTCAAGGTGTGTCGAGCAAGGGAAAAAATTTCCGGAATGAAGAGCCATGATTGTCATGTATTCATGCAACGACTGTCATTTGCATTGCAGGAGTTTCTATCAAATCACGTCCATGAGGCAATAGTAGTTATTATTCTTGTATATATATATATATATATATATATATTTGTAGTTTGTTAACTCATACGTGGTACATAATTTCAGGTATCAGGGCATTTTTCAGAGACTTATGTGCTCGAACATTAACTGCGGACGATATCTTGAAGTTGAAATCAGACATCACACTTATTCTTTGCAACTTGGAGAAGATAACGGGAAGCACAGGATGCTCGAACAGCAAATACGGGAAGCATTTACGGAACTTGATGACCAAGGAGTGAGAACATATGTTGAACGTGATTTTGCAGGATGGATGAGAGAGAAGGTAACTAACCATTCTTATATATATATATATATATCTGCTATTAATTTCTAATCAACTAAATATTCCACTTGGCCATGTAGGTGACCAATAGGAGGACTCGGCTAGGAACTTGGCCTATGTGGGTGCATGAGTTCGTGATGGGATCTATCGCAAATATAAGATCAAGCAAATTCGGAGTCGTGGATGTCGAGGGACACATGAGTTACACTGGCAAGTTCGAGCCGTTCATTTTAGCATCTCATGCAGAGTAAGTAGTTTTCATTCCTTACCCTCCTACTCGGATCCGACGTGATTAGAATTGGTTGTCCGTTATTAAATTTAATCCACGGGGTCGAATTGTGGGGGGGGGGTTAGCTGATGTTGATGATGATCTATCTCCCGTTCAACCTGAAAGGACAGAAGAAGTTTCCATCCCCGTTGATTCAAGCAATGATATGACTAGAATTGACCTACTTTATAGGGGACTTGAAGTCATATGTGAGGAGTCCGATGGTCAAGCGGAGTCCAACGAGTTTGATGAAGGGGACGAAGTTGACGATGACGACGAAGAAGACGAAAATGGACAAACTTATGTTTCCGATCCTGATGATGATGAGTAGTTTTTAGTATCGTGTGTTTTACTAATTAAACTTTTGAAGGAATTATGTATCGTGTGTTTTTTTTTTTAAATAAACTAGGTCCAAATTGCGACTAGTTTGGTGCGTTTTCTAACTTTAATGTCAAGCGGGGTACCTTCGTAGGGAAAATTGTAGAACTAGTACAGTTTTTTTTGAAAATGTCTAAAATACCCTTACGCTTGGTAGAATCTGCGTGAATTGTGTAGCCTTAAGGCTAAGGCTGGACAGATTCTGCTTAAACTCTGCTAATTATGTAGCCTTAAGGCAGATATAATGTGTGAATTGTGTAGCCTTAAGGCTAAAGCTGGACAGACTCTGCTTAAACTCTGCTAACTGTGTAGCCTTAAGGCAGATAAAGTGTGTCAATTGTGGTAGCCTTAAGGCAGATATTGTGTGTGATTTTCTTGTAGACTTAAGGCCGATATTGTGTGTGCTTTTTTTGTAGACATAAGGCATATATTGCTCGACAGACTGTAGCATACTGTTCGCAGGGCATGGCTTGACATTTGCAACGTAACTAAATTGTATAAACGGTCGGATTTTGAAGTACTCCTCTCTTTTCACAATAATAACAAGAATGCCATTACTTCTTACTTTTTTAGTTTGCTATAAACCTTTTCAACCTCTCCGCCTTTAACATAGATCTACTATTTCGATTTCACCCTCAAAGGGAGATTTCATATTTTCAAAGAGACGGAAGCAAAATCCGAGTATAAGATTGTTTACAGACTTCGATTTTGAACGAAATTACGTACATTCTTCGGAAAGACGATTTTCGTTTACATCTAACAATATCTGCTGGTCAAAGATATTCTAGGGGTTGAAGGCGAGCATATTTTCGGGAAGAACGAACACAGGTAACACTTCAAAACATTACACTAGTTATCTAAACCACCATCTTCTAAACTGCGTCTAGAGCTCTAGTACGTCTTTGGCAGAGCTATTTCTAAATGACCCTGCCAAAGTGTAGAGCTCTGCGAAAAATCTTCTTTGATAGTGTGTTGCAGATCTTTTGAGCATTCATTTTTTTTTGCAGATAATGTTGCATTTGTTGACTGTTTTTGGACAATGGAAGGTAAAAATGGGTTGGGATTTCGACGTTGATTCAAGCAAAGGAAGCAAGTTGTTTGCGGTTGAAGAACAAATCAAGTATTGAGGAATTTCTCCGCATTGTTTGTGAAGATTACAACTTGGAAACACATATCATGGAGAAAATTTCTAGCGACACACCTCCTATCTTCTTGAATAACGATAGGCAACTTGTAAACTTTATCACAATGGCGGAAAAGAGGTTATCCGGCTTTGCGTGTTATGGAAAAGAAATGATGGAATTAAAGCAGAAGCTGCGTGTAAAGATGAAGCTTGTGATGTCAAAGAGGATGGTGGTGTGGATTTTGATGATGTTGGTAATGTTAAAGACGAGCATGTGATGCCATCACCGAACAACAGTAGAGACTGCCGACAGTCTGCGAAGAAACAGCAGATGCCGCCTTTATTCTGTGATATATTTGATGACACGCCTACGAAGCCATTACCAATGAAGAAATTTGGATCCATTAAGGTTGGCGAAATATTTGATGATAATGAAGCATTAATTATGCAATTACGCAAGATTTCAGTGATCGAGAAGTTTGATTTCAAAATCGCCACGTCGAGGAATAAACTATTTATCGCGAAATGTTTTGTTTCTAATTGTTCTTGGAGGATTTGTGCGTCGACCCTGTCAGTTTCATCTGAATCTCCAGAATTTCTCGTTCAGATATATAAAGAAGCTCATACATGCTCTGCTGTCTGTAGGTATTTTCATCAACGACAGGCTAATGCAAAAATTTATTGGAAAGATGTATGTTGATAGGTTTAGTGGTGGTAATGATCTTAAATGAATCACGCCTAAGCATGTAATGAACTGTATTAAGTCACTACATTGTCTTGACATAGACTATATGAAGGCGCATAAAGCGTTGGCATATGCACGAGAGCTGGTCAGAGGCACTTTTGAGAGGGGTTACCAGGACTTACCTTCCAATCTATACAAAATCGAGCAGGCCAATCCAGGTACGATTACAAAGCTTGAACGTGATGCTCAGCAAAGGTTTAAGTATTTGTTCATTGCTTTTGGTGCTTCCATCAAAGGATTTGAGTTCTTGAGGAGGGTTGTTGTGGTAGATGGAGCACATCTAACTAGAAAGTACAGAGGTGTTATGCTGGTAGCTGCAGGTCAAGATGCAGATCCGAGTATATTTCCTATAGCTTTTGGGATTGTAGACTCAGAGAATGATGCTTCATGGGAATGATTTTTTACACAGTTGCGTGGTGTGATACTTGATTATAAAAATTTGGCCATTATTTCTGACCGTCATCTATCAATCGCAAAGGCCATTGAGGAGGTTTTCCCCGCAGCTGATAGAGGAGTATGTTGCTATCACCTCAAAAATAACCTCATCTTAAAGTTCAAAAGAACGCAATGCTCAGTTTGGTGTGTCGTGTTGCATATGCATATCGACCTGTAGATTTTGAAAACTCGTTTGGTGTGATTCGTCGTCAGAATAGTGAATTAGCAGTTTACTTGGAAGAGGCGAAATTTCGATTATGGGCTTGTGCACATTTTCCAGGAGATAGATTTGGTATAATGATGAGCAACATTGCAGAATCCATTAATGCCGCGCTTAAGGAAGACAAATTATTTCCTGTTAAACATTTTGTGGAGGGTATTAGAAAGTTGTTGTCAAGGTGGTTTGTGGAAAGGCGAGACAAAGCTGTCTCATTAAAAACAAATTTCCCCCCAAACGTTGAAAAGTTACTGCATGAAAGACACGGTAACTTGGAAATTTTAAATGTTCATCATACTGATTCAAATTGTAGCCATATTACAGGTGGAGATTATAATTGTGTGGTTGATCTACAGAAGGTATGTAAGTTTTGTTTTGCTATTTATCACTGCCAGTTTCAGGAAACGTATCCTGAGAAAGTCTGCCAGTCTCAGGAAACGTTTGCCTTGTTTATCTGCTCTGAGTTCGATTCTTTTTTAAAATTTATGATTGCAGAGACTTTGTACTTGTAAACAATATGATGTCGAGAAGATTCCCTGCGAGCACGCGATTAAAGCAGCATTAAGTCGGAAAATTGATGAAGCTACCCTGGTGGATGATTATTTCACAAAGGGCTACTTGTATTCAACGTACTCAGAACCTATAAAATGTCTGCCACCAGTCATAAAAGTACCTTCCGGTAGACCGAAGACAAAGAGATACCTTTCTGCTATTGAAAAGGCTAAGCGGTTCAAGTGTAATCAATGGAAGAATAAAAAAACAGAACCTTCGCAGAGTACTCCATCCACAAAGAAAAAAACGAAGCAGAGGACTCAATCCACAACGAAGAAAATGAAGCAGAGGACTCCATCCGTTACGAAGAAAACGAAGCAGAGTACTCCATTCAGCGATAATATTTCACCCACTACTCCATCCGCAAAGGTGAGAAGGAAACGATCTCGTAATTCTCCGACTAGTCAAATACCAAATAAGAAAGCTAAACTTTCGCAGAGTACTCCACCCCCACAAATGAAAAAGAGTCTTTTCCAGAGTAACCCAAAAATTCATCACAGGTGCTCAAAATACCAAATGCAGGACACAATCGAAAACCATGCCCATTTTCTTGACTCTGGCTTCACTCTGGCTTCAAGTTTATTTAAACAAGGAAACAAATCTTGGTTTATAACTTTATTTATTTGTCCTTATTAATGGTGCTTCATTGTTTTATGTTAGTCTTTAGTTTGATGTGGGTATCATAAAATAGTCGGTATCGTAGACTGTGCATCTGGTATCGCAGAGTCTGCATCTGTTATCGCAGAGTCTACATTTGCATCAAGTATCGCAAAGTCTGCGTCTGATATCTGCATGAATCATCCATTAATCTGCTATTAATCTTCATGTGCTCTACTATAGATTTTACTTTTATTTTCATTTAAAAAATATATATGCTCAACAAATCCGAGGGTAAAACATGTTATTCAATTAAAATCCACATCTTGAATTATGGAATCATAACTTTTCAAGGATTTATAAATACAGAAACAAATAAAATTAGAAGAAATAGTTCAAATCTCCTATGTAATGCGGCAAAGCTGTCTTGCGAACCAATGCATGTAGCAGTTTTCGCATCCATGTTTATATTCGTGCTCAGTGGCATAATTTGGAATCAGGGTATTGCCACGTTGATGCAAAAGAATGGTTCATGGGTGGTGTGGGAGTCGAAACTCGCACAACCAAAACTTGTAAAGAGATTTAGGGATTCGACAAACTTCTATGTAAAGAAAAACTAGAAACTGAGATCCAAAGATGGAGATTTTATTCAAGCTGTTTTGAAAGCTGTTTGTAAAGTAATAAGTGTTTAGCTAGGTCAATTTTCGGATCCTTTTTTCAAAGAGGTACATATCTATTTATACCAGAATAAGTCGGCTAGGCCTTCTCTTAATCAATAAAGGAAAACTTCCTTATTCTTCGGGATTTCCTTTTCGCAAGTCGGTTATGACATCTTGGGCTTTACAGCTGGGTTCGGCCTCCAAGTTCTCTCGAGCTCGGCCCACCAATGTCTCTTCATTGCGAACTCGGCCTTTCTCAACCTACTCTTTGTAACCTTGGGCTCGGCCCATGATTACTCAGATGTTTGTTTCATCGCCAGGCTTGCCGGCTTGTCATACTTGCTAAGATTGCCATTGTGTCACCGATCTCGTCGGCTCGTCGTCATGTTTCCAAGCTCACCTGCTTGCCGAGCTTGCTGGCTTGCCGTATTTCCGAGCTTGTCAATGTGTTACCGAGCTTGTCAATGTGCTGCCGAGATTGCCGGCTCGCCGTGTTGCCAAGCTCGCCTGCTTGCCGAGCTTGCCAGCTCACCGTGTTGCTGAGCTTGTCAATGTGTTGCCGAGCTTATCGGCTCGTTATCATCATTTGGTTCGTTGCCAATATGTTGGCTCATCACCGTTTGGTTCGCCAACATGTTGGCTTGTCTCCTGTTCCTTCCACTGCCTAGCCAAGTTTGGCTCGTCGCCATCTTTCTCCTTGCTACCGAGCCAAGTGTTGGCTCGTCTCCTACTTCTTCCTGCTACCGAGCCAAGTGTTGGCTCGTCTCCTGCTCCTTCCACTGCCTAGCCAAGTTTGACTCGTCGCCATCTTTCTCCTTGCTACCGAGCCAAGTGTTGGCTCGTCTCCTGCTCATTCCACTGCCTAGCCAAGTTTGGCTCGTCGCCATCTTTCTCCTTGCTACCGAGCCAAGATGTTGGCTCGTCTCTTGTTTCCCTGCTGCCGAGCCAAGTGTTGGTTTGTCGCCTAGCCGAACGTTGGCTCGTCACTCACTTCTTCATGCCTAGCCAAACGTTGGCTCGTCACTCACTTATTCATGCGTAGGCAAACGTTGGCTCGTCATTCACTTCTTCATGCCTAGCCAAATGTTGGCTCGTCATTCACTTCTTCATGCCTAGCCAAACGTTGGCTCATCATTCACTTCTTCATGCCTAGCCAAACGTTGGCTCGTCATTCACTACTTGTTAATTCGCCAACATGTTGGCTCGTCACCGTTTGTTGGTTCGCCAACATGTTGCCTAGCCAAGTGTTGGCTCGTCACCTAGTGTTTGGCTCGTCGCCAAGTGTTTGTGAGCCTAGCCAAGTTTTGGCTCGTCACTGCTTCATCCTGCTGCCGAGCCAAACGTTGGCTCGTCACTTACTCCTTACTGCCTAGCCAAGAGTTTGGCTCGTCACTTCTTTTTGGTTAGGCCTAATGTGGGAGTTGAAATCAACACAATTAGAATTTGTCGGAGGTTTGTTAAGGGGGAAGAAATTTCAGCGGATGAACCACAAACGAAGAGATCCAAAGATGGTTTTTATTAAGCTGTGTCGAAAAGCTTTCGTACAAGAGTTTGAGAGCAAAAAAGTCTAGGGTTTTTTGTTAAGTAAATTGCGGATCCCTTTTTCAAAGGATGTACATAGATATATATACTAGTTTCAGTCGGCCAGGTCAATCCTAAAGAGATCAGGAAAACTTCCTAATCCTTTGGGATTTCCTTTTTAGCTAAGTCGGCTTGACTTCGTGGGCCTCTGTATCGTTGTAGGCCGAAGATGGGCTTGTTGTCTTCGTATAGAAATGACTTCGGCCGCGTCGTCTTCTGGCTTCGTATAGACTTGACTTCGGCCAGGCAACTTCGTATAGATTTCACTTCGGCAAGACAGTTTTGTATAGAAATGACTTTGGCCAGGCAACTTAGTATAGATTTGACTTCGGTCGGACAGTTTCGTATGGTTTTGACTTCGGTCAGATAGCTTCGTATAGATTTGATTTCGGCCGAAGAGTTTCGTATGGCCGAAGTGGCCGAAGTCCGCGTTTGGCCGAAGTGGCCGAAGACCGTGGGTTGTTTTGCCGAAGACCTTGGGTCACGGCCAAAGACCGCGGGTCGTTTTGCCGAAGACCGTGGGTCGTGGCCGAAGCGCTTCTCCGTGCCGAAGTGGGCTGTGCCGAAGTGCTTCTCCGCGCCAAAGTGGGCTGTGCCGAAGTGAGCTTCCATGCCAATGTGGGCTGTGCCGAAGTGCTTCTCCGTGCCGAAGTGGGGTTGCCGAAGTGGAGAAGAACTTGGCCGAAGTCTCCGCGCTTGGCCGAAGTGGCTTCAACGGCCGAAGTGCCTCGTCTGGCCGAAGTCTAGCTTGCCGATGTCTCCCCTTTGGCCAAGCGTAGCTTTGGCCGAAGCTATCCCTTGCCGAAGTGACGAAGCGGAGGAATGGTGCCATGGCCGAAGTCTCCCCTTGCCGAAATGGAGAAGAGCTAGGCCGAAGTCTCCGTGCTTGGCCGAAGTGGCTTCAACGGCCGAAGTGCCAAGGCTTGCCGATGTCTAGCTTGCCGATGTCTCCCCTTCGGCCAAGCGTAGCTTTGGCCGAAGCTATCCCTTGCCGAAGTGACGAAGCGGAGGAATGGTGCCATGGCCGAAGTCTAGCTTGCCGATGTCTCCCCTTCGGCCAAGCGTAGCTTTGGCCGAAGCTATCCCTTGCCGAAGTGACGAAGTGGAGGAATGGTGCCATGGCCGAAGTCTCCCCTTGCCGAAATGGAGAAGAGCTAGGCCGAAGTCTCCGCGCTTGGCCGAAGTGGCTTCAACGGCCGAAGTGCCAAGGCTTGCCGATGTCTAGCTTGCCGATGTCTCCCCTTCGGCCAAGCGTAGCTTTGGCCAAAGCTATCCCTTGCCGAAGTGACGAAGCGGAGGAATGGTGCCATGGCCGAAGTCTAGCTTGCCGATGTCTCCCCTTCGGCCAAGCGTAGCTTTGGCCGAAGCTATCCCTTGCCGAAGTGACGAAGTGGAGGAATGGTGCCATGGCCGAAGTCTCCCCTTGCCGAAATGGAGAAGAGCTAGGCCGAAGTCTCCGCGCTTGGCCGAAGTGGCTTCAACGGCCGAAGTGCCAAGGCTTGCCGATGTCTAGCTTGCCGATGTCTCCCCTTCGGCCAAGCGTAGCTTTGGCCGAAGCTATCCCTTGCCGAAGTGACGAAGCGGAGGAATGGTGCCATGGCCGAAGTCTAGCTTGCCGATGTCTCCCCTTCGGCCAAGCGTAGCTTTGGCCGAAGCTATCCCTTGCCGAAGTGACGAAATGGAGGAATGGTGCCATGGCCGAAGTCTCCCCTTGCCGAAATGGAGAAGAGCTAGGCCGAAGTCTCCGCGCTTGGCCGAAGTGGCTTCAACGGCCGAAGTGCCAAGGCTTGCCGATGTGGGCTGCTGCCGAAGCCAAGGCTTGCCGAAGCCAAGGCTTGCCGAAGCCAAGGCTTGCCGATGCCAAGGCTTGCCGATGTGGGCTGCTGCCGAAGGCTTGCCGATGCCAAGGCTTGCCGATGTGGGCTGTGGCCGAAGCCAAGGCTTGCCGATGTGGGCTGCTGCCGAAGCCTGAGCTTGCCGAAGCCAAAGGCTTGCCTATATGAGCCAGAGCTTGCCGAAGTCTCCTTCTTTCTTTGCCGAAGTCTTCAGGCCGAAGTGAGTCAATCCTGCCGAAGTCTCCTTCTTTCTTCGCCGAAGTCTTCATGCCGAAGTAACGAGGCTTGCCGAAGTCTCCCTGCCGAAGTGAGCTTCTTTGGCCAGAATGGCCCCTCTTGTGCTTAAGTGGACTCGTACAGAAATGACTTAGGCACAATTTCGGCCTTGTCCGATTCTTCGTATTTTCATACTTAGCCATTTTCCCATTGATCACAGCTGGGCGGGTTTTGACCCCAACAGTTAGCCCCCCAGCTCGGTAGTTTCAGTGATGATAGTGCCGAGATAGAGGAAGTCCAAGCTGGGATCAATGTGCCGCGTCGATTGGTACGAGTTCAGCTGACATGACGCTGAGTCCGTTGTTTTTGATGTCCACCGGGTTCTCTGTCTCCAGACTGATAATTTTTTTTTCCAGTAGAAATTTCCTCTTTCAACTGTGTTTTGGCACAGCTTCCAATGTATGATGACATCATCTTTTGCTTTATGAGCCTATATATGCTCTCCCTTCTCCTCATTTCCTCTTCACTTCCTCACTTCTCAAAAATCTCAAGGTAACTTCTCTCTCCCTTCTCTCTCCTCCTCTTGAAGATATTTTCTTTTTTGTTTTAGGTTGTCTAGTTGTTTGTTTTTTTTTTGGTGCCCCTGAAATTGTTTTCGGCCGAAGTCTTCTCTGCCGAAGTAATCTGTTGCCGAAGTGATTTTCTTTGCTGGGCGAGATGGAGAATCCGTTCAATGTAAAAATCGAGATGGAGAATTGGAGTTCCGATTGTGTTAGGCTTAGGCAAGACGCGAGCCTTCGGGCGTGTTCTTCAACACGGCGAGTTTCTAAGGGCACATACAAGCATGAGGCGCCTGATCCACCAGGATCTACTCTCTCCACTGCTGAATCTTTGGAGTCCTTCCGGCATCGTTTCAACATTTCTGAAGAAATTGACTTCATCCTTTCATCGCCCTCAGATCGGGCCAGTGAGCCCCCAAAAAGGTTTTTTACCTTGTACGAGAGTTGTTTCTACATGTGCTTCATATGGTTCCCAATACCAGGGGTCATCCTGGGGTATCTGTGGAAGCATAGACTGGCTCTGGCGCAAATAACTCCGCGGGGAATTCGACACCTGGTTGGGATCGTAGTCCGCAGCTTCGAGTGTGGCGAAGAAGTCACCGTGGATCACTTGTTGAACCTGCTATCCTTCCGGACGTTTCGCTCCAAGGATTCACTTCTTTACTCCCTCTCGAACAAAACTCACCGCAAAATTATCGGAGGATTCCCAAGTAAAGACAAATATTGGGAGGATTATTTCTTCTTCGTGCCCATCTCCGAGGCTTCGGTTGGTGCAGATTGGGTTAACAAAATTAGGACCACATGGAGAAAAATTGGTAGCCGATCCATAGCTTTACGAGCTTTTCTGTCTTTTTGAACATGTCATGACCCTCAGTCTTATTTGTTGGTTTTGCAGTTCCTAATCCGCTCCCGACGTGTCCTCTGGACATAATTACGCTTCGTGAGACTCTAGCTTCCGGTGAGTGCGACTGGCAAGGAGATTTTACTCTTCAAAGAGTGGAAAGAGCGCGGGCACGATACTTTGGGTATTATTCTCCAAGTTCATCTCCTTCGTGTTCTTCTAGCAGTACGAAGAGAGCCATGGGAAAAAGACCATCTGTTCGCGAAAGGATGGAGGCCAAGAGCCGTGCCGCGATGGAGCAGGCAGAGGTCGGCCGAACTGAGATCTCTGCAGAGCAGCTGAGTGCTGTCCTAGCTTTCCCCTCGGGCGACTCGTCTGTTGAAACCGTCCACGCTGGCTCCGTCGATCCCCATTGTGAGAGAGATCGTGTTCGGCTTGCCCCCGTTTCACCGTGGAAAGGGCAAGGCTGCGGCTACAAGTGAGGATGCCGATCGGGTGAAACCAGTCCGGAGACGTGTCCCGGCAAAGGTTAACACAGGGAAAAATCCTCAAAAGGATGACGCTCCTGGACGAAAAAGGCGTAACGCATCGGTTCGTGGTGTTGTCGAGCACGAGCTGCCTTCGTAACCCGTATCTCAGCCGTTTGCTGCTGAAATGTTTTGCGACGATGCGTCGGCCTCGGCCACTCTCTTCTCCAAGATTCTTTCCAAGGGGGATTGTTTTCCTCCTCCCGATACTTTATCCCGGAGCAAGCCATATGCTGAAATGTCTCCCCGTGGTGCTAAGGTAGTTTGCGTGGAACCCCCCTCTTTTTTGTACTTCGTTGAAAATGCGATGCCTGATCTCTCTTTTTCCTTCCGTTCAGTTCGTGGCTTCTATTAACAAGATGACGTCCGGTTACGAGGCGGACATTCGTAAGAATGCGAGGAGGGCCGAACGTGCACGAAAAGTGGCCGAAGGGCTTCGATCAAAGCTTACCGAAGCCGAGCATGAGCGCGACGCTGCGACGGAGGCAGCGTCAAAACAGAAGGAAGACTTGGAGTCCTATCGGGTCCAGCAAGAGGCTCGAGTGGCCGAGCTCCAGCGGATGCTGAGCTCAGAGGGGGCTATGACCGAGAAGAAGGTCGAACGGGCCAAGAAGGGGGCGATGCGCGGACTGGCCGAGAAGTTTCGATCCAAAGTCAACCAAGCCTAGGAGAAGATCAAGATCTTGGGCGAAACGTCGAAGAACAGCATCGTCGATCTCGCCCAAGTCGACGGGAACCTTGAACTCCTTGCGCTGCTCCGCGGTGACGAACCACCTTCGCTGGATGCCGAAACTGAGAAACTCGAGGGACGGGAACCTTGATAAGTTGGTCGCTTCGTTGGGGAATGACCTAGTGGTCTCGCCGATCTCTGAAGACTCGGCTGACATCGCGCTTGGTGATGAGTCTGTTGAGGTGTTAGCGGCGGATGTCGGCGTTTGCGTATTCTCCGGATCCAACAGGGGTAAAATTGGTTCGAACGAAGCCTCTGAATCCGAGACGACGGCGGAATCCTCCGACGATGATTAGGGTGCGTCTTCGAGGGGTAAGGTATGATGATGATGGGAAACTTCCCAAGTTATCGTTTTAATTATGCTTTGACGTTATTTGGACATGGTGCCTGGATGGCTTTATCCATATTGACTTGTTATGTTTGCATTGTGGCTTTGGCTTTGGTTGTGTCGTTTCTTTGTTGTCGAAACTTGTTGCTCGAATGCTGCTTTTTTATTATCCAAGGAGGACTGATCCGTTTCGCTACAGTTTGTGCTAGTGTTAATACCGACGGTTCGTTTGTTTCGTTTTGAATGATTATGTTAGCGTAAGCATACTTGCTTCGATTATAAGCACAGGCGTTCTGACCAACGATTCGTTTGTTGGGTTTTCGGATGAACACTTCGGTTTGCGGATATGCTACCGTAAGCGTATCCGCTCCGACAATGGACACGTAGTACTGTTGCGACCAACGATTTGTTGTTGGGTTTTGGATGAGCATTTCGGTTTATGGATACGCTACCGTAAGCATATCCGCTCCGTCAATGAACATGTAGTACTGTTAGGACCAACGATTCGTTTGTTGGGTTTAGGATGAACATTTCGGTTTACGGATACGCTACCGTAAGTATACCCGCTCCGACAATGGACACGTTATTTATATAGCGCGTGCTTTTAATCCGCTAGGATGTAGTAGTTAGATCCGTAAAGGATGTAGTAGTTCGTTGTTGTGGCCAGCAGCAACGAGGGTGAAGAGAGGTGCCTGTTTGAGGTAGGACTTTAGGTGATTCGTGAAAGGTGCGTATGTGATGCCTGTTTCTGTTAAGGCTTTAGTAACCCGCGGAGGGTGTGATATGAAGAAAATTGCTTTGAGAAGCTTGCATTAAGTTGACGCGGAGTCTATTACAAAGGTGGGAGTATACGAGTATACGTACCCACTCCCCCCCCCCCTTTTTCTTAGGAGAGGGCAGCTGAACCCATCCGAAGATGAGCTGCCTACGTACCCTTGGCAGGGATCAAGCCGCCCCGTAGTTCATGTGAAGTATCCTAAGTATAGTACTTCTTGAGGTGCATTGCGTTCCACGATCGTGGTATTGGAACATCAGACGTGTTGGCGAGTTCGTACACTCCTGGTCGGACTACTTTCGTGATTTTGTAAGGTCCCTCCCAGTTCGCTCCGAGTTTGCCGGCATTCAGCTCAGCAGTATTCTGGAAAACTTTTCGTAGGACCAGGTCTCCTTCGTAGAACGGTCGATTTCGTATGTGAGAGTTGTAGTATTTTGCCGCTGCATTCTGGTAATTCTAAATCCGGATCAAGGCTTGATTCCGTCTTTCGTCGACCAAGTCCAGCTCGTCAAGCATCAACAAGTGATTGAGTCCTTCTTGTTCTGGGAGTAGTCTTCGGCGGACTCCAGGAAAATTTATCTCTGGTGGAATGACGCATTCTGTCCCATAGACGAGAGCGAACGGAGTTTCATTGGTTGCCCGCCGCGGTGTCGTTCTATGAGACCACAATACACCTTCCAGTTCGTCGGCCCATCGGCCTTTCTTCTGGTCGAGGCGTTTCTTGAGACCGTCGAGAATCGTTTTGTTTATTGCTTCAGCCTGGCCGTTGCCCTGTGGATATCGTGGGGTTGATTTGCTTAGCCGGATCTTCCACTTCTCGCAGAAAGCTTCGAACCTTGCGGAAATGAACTGTGACCCATTATCGGTGACGATCTCGTATGGGACTCCATGACGGCATATGATGTTCCTCCATACGAAACTCTCGACTTGTGTGTCCTTGATGCTAGCATACGAATCTGCCTCCACCCACTTTGAAAAATAGTCAGTCAGGACCAATAAGAATCGTTTCTGCTTTGACGGATGTAAAGGTCCAACGATATCCATGGACCATCGCATGAAAGGATAGGGTGATGATATCGAAGAGAGCATCTCGGTCGGCTGATGAATCATCGGTGCGTGACGTTGACATTTCTCGCACCTGGATGAGTATTTTTCGCAATCTTGTATCATGGTCGGCCAGTAATAGCCATGTCGTTTGATCTTTTTCCCAAGGCTCGTCCTCCCGAGTGGTTACCACAGGAGCCGCCGTGGACCTCCTCCATGATTGCCCTTGCCTCCTTTCCTTTGACGCAGGCGAGTAATGGCCCTGAGAATCTCCATTTCAGAACATTACCGTCGAGCAAGATGTAGCGCGCTGCTTGCGCCCGAAGTTTTCGGGCTGCCCATTTGTCTGAAGGTAAGAGACCATCGCAGATGTATCCACGGATGTCATCGAGCCACCCTTTGTCGCAGCCATACTGATTGCCCGTACACGCTCAATTCATCCTGACGACTCCAGTTTCGTGGCAGGGGTCGACGTTGGAGGGGAGGGTCGTAAAGTCCTCGTCCATGGACGTTGCTTCCTCCGCAGCAGTCGCAGGATCTTCGTCTGCGATGACTGCATCTATTTACATTCGAGAGGCCTGTCCTTCGTCTGCCGCGTATGTTTCGTTCTGGACTATCGAGCCGTTGATCACTGCTTTTCGTTCGTCAGCGTCATCTCCAGCATTGTCTGGTGCACAGGTTTTCTCCCTTGCAGTCCTGGCGGCTTGGGATCGAGTAACTACACTCACTATTTCCGTGAGAGTGATGCTTGGGCGCTCGATGAGTTCCACCGGAATAACTCGTTTCAAGGCTGGATCAGAAGTGGATGCGAGGGCGGCCAGTGCATCAGCCGAAGTGTTTTCTCCTCGTGGAATTCGCGTGAGTGTGAACTCTTTGAATTGAGCAGTCAAGTCTCTGACGACTTTCAGATATGCCTCCATATGATCGTCTTTAGCTGCGTATTCTCCGCTGAACTGGTTCGCGACCAACTGTGAATCGCAGAACGCGTGAATGCAGTCAATCTTGAGTCCTTGCGCAAGCTTTAATCCGGCAATGAGGGCTTCGTATTCTGCTTCGTTGTTGGAGGCGTGAAAACCTAGGCGAAGGATTGTTCAAGTATCTCGCCCATTGGCGACGTCAGACGTATCCCGACCCCTGAACCATTTTTGGATGATGAGCCGTCAACGTGAAGTTGCCAAGTCGAATTCGGGTTTCCTTCGGCGAGGCTTTCCTCCGGAAGCTCGATTAGAAAATCGGCAAGTACTTGCGATTTTACGCAGGTTCGTCCGCGATACTCGATGTCGTATTCGCTGAGCTCAATAGCCCACTTGGCCAATCGCCCGGATTGGCTTGAGCTATGCAAAATCGATCGTAGGGGTAGAGGATTAAGGACCACAATGGAGTGTGATTGGAAGTACGGCCTTAGTTTCCTGGCAGACATGACTACCGATAGGGCCAATTTCTCCATCTGCGGATATCTTGTCTCTGCGTCGGTGAGGGTCTTACTGACGTAAAAAATTGGTTTCTGCTCGCCCCGTTCATCGCGAATGAGTACTCCGCTTACTGCCGTGGTGGAGATTACGGTGTACAGGAAGAGCGACTCTCCCTCGATTGGCTTTGCGAGCACCGGGAGACTGGCGAGATATTTCTTCAATTGCTGGAAAGCCTCTTCGCACTTCTCTGTCCATTCGAATTTCTTGTTTCCTCGTAAAGTGTCGTAGAACGGTAAGCACTTATCGGTGGACCGCGAAATAAATATGTTGAGTGCAGCCACCCTGCCAGTCAGTCTCTGTACTTCATGTTTTGATTTTGGGGAAGCCATCTGGATGAGGGCGTCGATCTGCTTTGGATTCGCTTCGATCCCGCGATGAGTAACTAAGTAACCAAGAAACTCGCCGGACGTGACTGCGAATCTACACTTTGTCGGGTTGAGCTTCATGTTGTGGGAGTTGAGCTGTTGGAAACATTCCTCCAAATGTAACACGTGATCCGTTGCCTCTAGTGATTTTACCAGCATGTCGTCTATGTACACTTCCATCGTTCTTCCGAGTTGATTGGCAAACATCTTGTTTACTAAGCGCTGATATGTGGCTCCGGCATTCTTGAGGCCGAAAGGCATCACCTTGTAGCAATAGATTCCACGGTCCGTAATGAAGGCTGTCTTCTCACGATCGTCGGGGTTCATTAGAATCTGGTTGTATCCCGAGAATGCGTCCATGAAAGATAAGAGCTTGTTACCGGCCGTTGCTTTGACCAATCGGTCAATGTGCGGTAGTGGGAAGCTGTCTTTCGGGCACGCCTTGTTTAAATCGGTGAAATCGACACACACCCGCCATTTTCCGTTCTTCTTTTTTACTACAACAGGATTCGCTAGCCAATCCGGGTATTTGACTTTTATTATCGACCCGACTTGTAAGAGTCTTTCGACTTCGTCGTTTACTGCTTTCGCCCTGTCAGGACCCAGCTTTCTCTGTTTTTGCTTGACTGGTTTGAAGGTTGGGTCGATGTTCAATTCGTGACTGGTTACGCCGATATCAATTCCGGGCATATCCTCTGCTGCCCACGCGAAAGTGTCCACGTTTTCTTTTAAGAATGAAACCAGTTCGTCCTTAATTTGTTCGTCGTCGATGCAAACTGATATTACGGGGTCGCAGGGCTGTTCGACCGGTTCTTCTTGGCGATCCTCCGCAATCTGTAATTGCTATAAGAGCTTGGAGAGCTCTTTTACTGGCTCCCTGTCTGTCTTCATCTTCTTGCGTTCTGACTTGGCTATTGGATCGGTGACAGGATTCCTGAGCTTGTGTACAGAGAGGAAGCATACGCGGGACTCCTTCTGATTTCCCATAATTGTTTTGATTCCGCTTGGTGTTGGGAATTTGACGCAGAGGTGGTAGGTCGAGGCTACGGCATGCATTGAATTTAACCACGGTGTGCCGACGATGACGTTATAGATTGCTGGGTGATCGACTACCAAAAATTCGACGAGCTTGATGACACCCCCAGCTTCCTTTAAATCGTCGTTTCTCCGGAAAATCCAGTCAATGGTTTAGGGGAAGCCACTATGTCGGTCGGATTGATATCCATTCTTTTGAGAGTTTCTTTGAAGATTATATCCACTGTGCTGCCCGTATCCACCAGCACCCGGGCTACGTCATAGCCACTGATGATCAACTCAATCACGAGAGGGTCATCGTGTGGTTTGTCGATTCCGGTTGTTTCCCTTTCTGCGAATGAGATTACGTCGTCAGGAAACTTGGAGGGTGCAGACCAGTTAACGCTAACATCGGCTCGTCGTTGAAAAGTTTTAATCGACGAGACGGTATCCGAACAATAGTGAGATCCACCCATTATCATGTTGATCCGTCTCCTTGGGCCAGATTATGGCGCTTCGTCGTCTTGCCTCCCTCGCTTAGGGAGATCTTCGTCTGCCTGTTCGGGGCGGTTTGCATTGGTATCCATTTCGAAATCCTTGAGGCTAATATCGCCTTTGAGTTTGCCAGCCGCCAGTTTTGCAGCGAGTTTCAACCCTAGGATGCGGCAATTTGCAGTTGAGTGTCCGAAGATATGGTGATGTTCGCAATAAGCCGTTTCGTCGTAAGTTCCTTGGCCCCTGGTCCACGTGCTACTCCATGTACCTCTTCCTCTGCCCTGACCTCGTCCTTGCCCAAAGCTTGACGAATCAACTAGGTAGTTATGGGCTCCTTTGAATCCCCCTTCGTGCTGGATGTATCCAGGGCCTTGGTTGCCCTTTCTGTTGTTCGGTAGGTTCGGAGCAGAGGGAGGGTGGTTTGTGGACTTCACCTTTCCATGTTTCTGGGCTAGGATCTTCACTTCTTCTTCGTTCGAGGCGAAGTCCGTTGCTCGGTGCAACGCGTCTTGGATCGTGGTTGGAGCATTCAGTGCAATTTCCTTCCGAAAATCGGAGTCGAACCACAGGGCCTTCTTTAAAGCTTGCAGTGCGGCTTCGTCACTGATTCCTTCTACCTTTGACAGCACTGTCTTGAACCGTCCGATGAAAGTTCGCAATGTCTCATTCTGTCCTTGCCCCATGGTCCACAGATCCGCATCGGATGTCCGGCGTTCCATGAATATAGCATAATGTTTAAGGAAAGCCGACGACAGCTGATTGAAATTGCCAATCGAATTTCTTCCCAATCTGGAGAACCATTGGAGAGCTGGGCCTTTAAGGTTCTCGACGAATAAGAGGCATTGTCCAGCATCTTCTTCTCCTTCTCTGAAGTTTGCTCGTCCCATTGCTATTGCGAAAGCGGTCAGGTGCTCCTTCGGATCAGTTTTACCTTCGTAGACTGGTATCTTCATCTTCCCCGGGTCAGAAACCCTCGCCTTAGTGATTTGAGCTGTGAACGGGGTATTCTGTGCTTCTTCAAGCACTCGGTCAAGTTCGGGAGCCTTGCTAGTAGCCCTATGCATCTGAGATCGAACGAATTTCATCTCGGCGGCAGCTCGCTCCATGCCTGCCCGGATTTCGGCCATCTCCTCCTTTTGGGCTCGAATCATCGCTTTGCGCTCTTCCTCCATCTGGGCTCGTTGGGCCCAGAGGATGTTCTCCTCCTCTTCGGTGAGGTCCTGATCATGGCCAAGGTTGGTGTTGCTTCGTTCGTTTCGAGTTCGGGTCGCACCCGTGAGTTCAGATTCGCGGCGGTGTTCCGAGTCGTGTTCACCCTCTGGGTTATCCTCCAGGTTGATCATTGGATTCATCCCGCCCATAGTCTGCGTGTTTGCCTCCTGCGGTGTTGCGTTCAGCTCTGCGGTCGTGATTGGTTGGTTTGTAGGGAGCAATCCCCTCTGGGTTCTCGTCGTATGGTGGGGTGTTGAGAAATCGAGGGCCATTGGGTTGAGACGTCGAAGAGGGTGCCTCATTAGGTCAACTCCTGAGCCTCTACCACGGGCTTGGCTCGCTGTTGCAAGGACTTCGAGTTTATCGGTCATCGTCGTGTTTAGCTTATTCTGCTCCTCCGCCTTCTTGAGCAGCGTCTCCAGCATCGTCTTGATCTGTGATAGGGCCTCTGGGCTCGTGTCCACGACTGCAGGCGTTGGTGTATCTGTTGCTCCAGATCCATCGATCCCCGTGTCCTACGGGTCGTCGGTTCGTCCGTCGTTAGTCATCTTCTTCGGATCGTTCGTGCGGTGGTTCCTTGGAGTAAGCAAGTTTCAAATACCCCCTCCTTCTAGCGCCAAATTGTTGGAGTCGAAATCAACACAATTAGAATTTGTCGGAGGTTTGTTAAGGGGGATGAAATTTCTGCGGATGAACCACAAACGAAGAGATCCAAAGATGGTTTTTATTAAGCTGTGTCGAAAAGCTTTCGTACAAGAGTTTGAGAGCAAAAAAGTCTAGGGTTTTTTGCTAAGTAAATTGCGGATCCCTTTTTCAAAGGATGTACATAGATATATATACTAGTTTCAGTCGGCCAGGTCAATCCTAAAGAGATCAGGAAAACTTCCTAATCCTTTGGGATTTCCTTTTTAGCTAAGTCGGCTTGACTTCGTGGGCCTCTGTATCGTTGTAGGCCAAAGATGGGCTTGTTGTCTTCGTATAGAAATGACTTCGGCCGCGTCGTCTTCTGGCTTCGTATAGACTTGACTTCGGCCAGGCAACTTCGTATAGATTTCACTTCGGCAAGACAGTTTTGTATAGAAATGACTTCGGCCAGGCAACTTAGTATAGATTTGACTTCGGTCGGTCAGTTTCGTATGGTTTTGACTTCGGCCAGATAGATTCGTATAGATTTGATTTCGGCCGAATAGTTTCGTATGGCCGAAGTGGCCGAAGTCCGCGTTTGGCCGAAGTGGCCGAAGACCGTGGTTGTTTTGCCGAAGACCTTGGGTCACGGCCAAAGACCGCGGGTCGTTTTGCCGAAGACCGTGGGTCGTGGCCGAAGCGCTTCTCCGTGCCGAAGTGGGCTGTGCCGAAGTGCTTCTCCGCGCTGAAGTGGGCTGTGCCGAAGTGAGCTTCCATGCCAATGTGGGCTGTGCCGAAGTGCTTCTCCGTGCCGAAGTGGGGTTGCCGAAGTGGAGAAGAACTTGGCCGAAGTCTCCGCGCTTGGCCGAAGTGGCTTCAACGGCCGAAGTGCCTCGTCTGGCCGAAGTCTAGCTTGCCGATGTCTCCCCTTTGGCCAAGCGTAGCTTTGGCCGAAGCTATCCCTTGCCGAAGTG